>OU015753.1:100486407-100500047 GCA_907169655.1 Acomys percivali
TTTTTTTTTTTTTTTTTTTTTTTTTTTTTTTTTTTTTTTTTTTTTTGAGACAGGGTTTCCTCTGTGTAACAGCCTTGGCTGTCCTCGAATTCAGTTCTGTAGACCAGGCTGGCCTTGAACTCACAGAGACCTGCCTGTCTCTGCCTCCTAAGTTCTGGGATTAAAGGTGTGCGCCACCACTGCCTGGCTTAAGGAAGTATCTTAAAACAGTTGTTAAAAAGGTTTGGTAGTTGGATATAGTACCTCATACCTTTCATCCCAACACTCCGAGGCAAAGACAAGTAGATGTCAATGAGTTACAGGTCTGCCTGGTATATATCATTAATTCCAGGCCCACTGAGGCTACTTAATGAGGCTTTGTCAATAATAATGATAACAACAGCAATAGTAATAAAAACTGATGTCTGAGTCATCCAAACCCCCTAATACTCCTGTAAGTAGCTATACTAATGTAGTAAGTTAGATATGTGTGAAGCCTTTTCTTCTGTATATTGTGAGTTCCCCACCTGGAATCTACTCAGATTTTGACACCTTCAAGGGAAAGTCAGTTAACCTGGCAATGGCCTAGTCCATCAAGGTTTCTTGGTTTTTCTGCTTTTGCTGCCTAACTAGAGCTATTCATTTGGAACAAGGTATTTGGCATGTACTGATGCCAAAGTGCATTATAATCTCAGTGAAAACAACTAATATAGCTACTTGAGTTTGATTAAGACTTTGCTCAGTAAGCATTTACTTTTTCACCTCTATGGGAGGAAAAACAATGTCCTATCCTGTAGATCTTGGCCTTTATCATGTGTCCACTTTTCTGATGTGTTTTTAACAAACACTATTTGAATGGGGCCTGAAATGTGCTTGTTGTGTGTGGGGTCACACTGACCTGTGCTTCTGCCTTTCATTGTGATAAGATCGTGATTTGGTGTGTAGTTTTTTAAAATATATTTTATTAATTTATTCATATTACATCTCAATTGTTATTCCATCCCTTGTATCCTCCCATTCCTCCCTCCTTCCCATTTTCCCCTTACTCCCCTCCCCTATGACTGTGACTGAGGGGGACCTCTTCCCCCTGTATATGATGCTCATATGGTATCTCTTCTTGGTAGCCTACTATCCTTCCTCTGAGTGCCCCCAGGTCTCCCCATTCAGGGGACATGGTCAAATATGGGGCACCAGGGTTTGTGTGAAAGTCAGTCCCCACTCTCCGCTCAACTGTGAAGAATGTCCTGTCCGTTGGCTAGATCTGGGTTGGGGCTTGATGTTAACTGCATGTATTGTCCTTGCTGGTGCCATAGTTTGGGCAGGTGATGAAAAACATGAACACAAGTAATGCGTTTATGAAATTATATTATTTTCTTTTGTTTCAAGTTGTATTTCATTTATTATTATTGAAGTGTGTGTGTTGTGTGTGTGTGTGTGTGTGTGTGTGTTTGTGTGTGTGTGTGTGTTTAGAACAGAGGACATCTTCTCTCAGGAGTTACTTCACCCTTTTGCCATGGTATCCAGGATTACACTTAAGTCTGTGCATCATGTACCTTTATCCACTGAGATGTTTTGGTTGCTCTGATACTCATGTTTGTATTCAGCGTAAAATGACCAACACCACTGATTATTAGATATTATTTTATTTAATTTATAACATACTATGACCTATAGCATACTGTTTTATTTTATTTATTACATTCTATTGTCTATAAGGCTTAAGAGTCATGATGTTTATAATGTAGATCTCTCAAAAATGAATACGTTCAACTCTCAACTCAATGCATTATTATTTCAAGGGAAATTTCCTATTTTTCAACCCATTAAAAGGCATAAGTTCGAAATTCTTACCAGTGTCCATGGCTGAGGTTTGCTCAACTGGTAGCTGAATATTAACTTAAATTTACTTCAGAATTCTTATACTATGTTTTTCCCATGTACATTTCAAACACTGATGTTTTAAGTGACAAAGTTTGAAAACAGTACTAAAGAATATAAGTATGCATAGGTATGGTAGGATGAGGAAAAAGTAAATACTTTTTAAATGTGTGTGTGTGTGTGTGTGCATGTGTGTGTGTATGCTTGTGTACGTGTGTGTGTGTGTGTGTGTGTGTGTGTATGTGAGTGTGTGCACTCACATGTGCACAGGTGGAAATTAGAGAACAACTCCAAGGAATCAGTTCTCTGGGCACTGATCTTTGCTTGTCAGACCTGTTTACACACACCCTGATCCGCTGAGCTAACTTGCCAGTAGTAATATGACTGACCCAATACAGTTGTATTTATTTTGATGTATGTGTATGAGTGTTTGTGAATATGTATGTGTGGGTACAACATTATTGTAATGCTTGTGGGGCTCAGAAGTGAGCCTTCGAGCTCTTACAGTTATAGATAATTATGATCTGCCATGTTGTTGGGAACTAGACCTGGGTGTTTTTGAGATGGCTACAGAGCCATCTTTCCTGCCTCTCATTACATATTTATAAATAATTATAAATAATTTTAAACACAATTTTCTGATAAAAATGTCTTCTAAAATCAACTGTTACTGAAAATAAACATATGGGAATATTTTACATATACAAATATAAGTCCACAGTAAGTAATTATATAACTAAGTAATTAATTTATATCACAGAGAGAAAAAGTATCTGAGAGTGTTGTATATGTTTGCTCGGAGAATATTTTGGTATTGGATTAAAGAGACTAATGATGAAAAGAGCTAATGAGTCCTTAAGCAAATGCCACTTCCCTAACCAGATTTGCCTGACTATGTTGAGTCCACTCTATACTTCAAGCTCAGTTCTCTTAAATTTCATGCTTGGAAATCTTTATTTAAAATAATGTGAATTGGATGCTTAGAAATGAATACAAATTGCCTTAAAGGAAATGGCTAGTTTTTTTTTTCCTTCTAAAATTTAAGCCCGATGCAGAAAGTATGAAAAGTCAATGCAAAAATCAACCCCAAACAGCAGAACTCCTTTAGAATAAGTATTGTTGACAGTGTACATATATTATCAGAGCATTCAGGAGACACTGCCATGTTCCCCATTCATTTCCATGCCCAGTGAACGACACTCAGAACCACACAGATATGTCTGTCTGAAAGATCAATTCTTAAAATCTGTGATTTTCCAACAGTACCTGACCATTAAGGAGCAACAACACCCTTGTCGTTGCTGGGGAAACAATGACAGAACTCCAGCCAGGAATCAATTAAAGCAAGGAGACTGTTGTAGGTCTTTGTTTTCTGGGAAGAGAACAGGTGTTTAATAATTTACATAAATTATGCAAAATCCAAAGCATTTACAGTAACTAGACACTTAGCAACCGACATGAATGAGGAAGTGAATTGGCTGATGCTGGTCCTTACTACAGCCTTGCCTGCTAGCTTTGCCCCTCTTCTGAGTCTTTCTGTCAGTATTTCCACTACTAACACTGTTTTTCATGGACCTATCTTTGAAGCCTAAGTTCAACCTCAAATAATTTTCAAAACTTTATACTAGATACAGCCATTGCCTAGTAATAGATCTTGTTTCTAGATTAAGTACTTTTGTGCATGAAAAATACTTTGAATTATACTTAACATATTGAAACAGGGTGGTAATGGAACTTGAATTTAAATGCTTTCATGTAGCCAATACTTAGAAATGTCTCCAAGTGAAGAATGTCCTCTAAAGATCACTTAAAATCTGCAAGATTAATTGGGATGTTCTCATAGGATTATGTGAACTGTGTGGCGGTTTCATTTGGAGCCATAAATACAGTATCTGGAAAAGTAAAAACTTGATAGTTATAATCAATAAATGTTTTCTTATTATATTTGGAAAGTTTTCTATGTGTTTTGTCATATGCTAAGTTCAGCAGGGAATAAAAAGCCTAGAACTGAGTATCTGCTTAAAATAAGCAGCCATTCTAGTTGGGAAATAAAACACAGGCACTTGTAACAATAAACACAAATGACAGCTGTGTGTATCTACATCGTCTGTCGGTGTGGCAATAGAATGTTGAATTATTTGTCATGTTAAAGTGCTCTATCTCTATGCAGTTTTTTCTTGTACTAAAAAAGCACACTCTTTCCAAGTAATTAACTAATATATGAATTTTAAAGTGCACCACCACAGTTAATGTATGCTACTGAATCTTGCCTTATAATATCTGGGTACATAAGCCATTAGGAATGAGGCGTTTTTATTTCTACCTGATACACAAGATATTTACAATTCCTTTTGTACTATATTCTTGGGACAAATATGTTAAACACATCTTCTGTGGTCTGAAATTTTAAACTCATTTAAGCCCTAGATAAATTAAACTAAGACCCTAGATAAACTCAACGCACCTTACTTGTGTCAGTATAACTAATGCAGTTTAATCGTGGGGATAAACCTACCACTGTGGTGGCTAGTCTCACTTCAAATCTGTAGCTAGAGCTGCACAAAAGTTAATATAGCTAGTCATCCCATACTTCCCAAAGCCTCCTTCCTTCCCTACAGTTTATCTGAATTTTTTGAGTTTTTTTTTTCAATGAAAAAAAAATAAGCATCCACAAAATTAGTATTTCCAATATAGCCAACTGTTTGTACATTTATGCAGTTACACACTTTCGAACACATTGTATCAGTGAATAGCAGTGCAACATCATGAGGTAATCCATCCTTGTGGTGATAGATTCACATATACCATGATCTCTGGAGGCCAATACTAAAAACTCCCTCAGTCCTCACTTGGTTTGATAACACCTTTCAGATGCTGGCCTAGTCATGGCATCAGAGATCTGAGATTGCTGATACTATCTTCTCTATGACCAAGAGCAGAAAGGACGGCTGCATTCTCACTTGCTTGTCCTCAGTTTTAGGTGTCCGTTCTTGCACAGTTGAGGACAGCCACAGCTAGTGCTGGGCAGTGTTTCTGTCCACAATGGACTGTGTCTCCTCACACCAATGAACTTAACTGAAATGGGTCCCCAAACACAGACAAGGCCAACCCAGTGGAAACAATCTGTTTTTGTGCTCTTTTCCTATGTGGTCCCAGGTTTTGTCAAGTTGACAATTAAAGCAAACCATCTCCAATACCAAAATTCTGTGGCTGCTGTAGCTTTAATGTAAGGGGGCATTGTGATTGCGTGTAGTCTTCACATATCCTCCTGTTTTTGAATAATTTCTGAGTCCCTTGTAATTATTAGTTTAATATATGTATGAAATTATTATACTCTAATGCTTAGGTAATAATGTGAATAACAAGTGTGTATTCATTCAATCCATGCACACAGTGAACACAAATGTTTTGTTTGTGCCTTGTTGAACATCTAATACAGAACCCATGGATATTGACTGCACTTGTTATTAATAGTTTACTTATCTCCAAATATACTCTAACAAACAGCTTTGCCATTCCCTCATTCCAGCTTCTGCATTGTCATTCATATAATATCAGAACTCAAAGCTCTACTTAGGATAACACTGTGGTTTGAATGGTTGAAAACAAGCAAAAGAAACTAACATTCACTATAATAATATTGGGAGGTGGACCAAGTCGGGAGTACTGAAATTAGAGGGGTATACCTTCTAAATGGATTCAAGCTAATTACAAAAGAGCTTCAGGCCACAATATAGCCTTTTGTTATCTCTCATCTTTTCTTGCTTCTGTCTTCCACAAGAGGATGGCAGAGTATTTGCCAGATGTCAGTCTCAAATTCTGGACATTCTGGCCCTTACCATTGCAAGAAAGAAAACATTCTATCCTCTATACATTATACAGTTTGAGGTAGACTGTTCTGCCTGCCTGTAATTTTATGTGTATATCTGACCAAGTCTAGACAGATAATCATATATACTTACTTAAGCCATGAAGTTCTCAAAACATTTCTTTGATACCATTACTGTCCACGCTTCTTTTGTAGTTACAATAAAAATCATTTATTGAAGCATGACAACCCACTTCTGCTTTCCTCAACTTTATTTAATCTAAGAATAAATCATATTCCCCAACTCTAACAAGCTGTTCTTCTGCTTACAATTAGCCCAGTAGCTAATATCTCATTGAAACACACCTTTTGGCTCTTGGTGCTTTTTGACCGAGCTGATCATTTCCTCTGTGGTGCGATCATCATTGGGGTTACTAAACCACCCTGGATGTCCCACGATCTCTCGCTTGTCTACATAGCTTGTTCTTTTCCTTAGTTTCTTTCATTGGAGGGAGTGATGGTGATTACCTTCAGTGCAAATCCTTACTTCTTTGCTGATACTATCTAGTTTTCAAATAAAATCTGTGTTGATGAGGCCCACATCTACATCTCCAGCCAAGAACTCTATCCTGAACCTCAGACTCCTGTGACAACTGTCTGCTTGATTCCACTATCTGGTTGTCTGAGAGCAACTAAAATTCAGAAGCATCAGACACAAATTCTGGTTCCCATATAATTCTCAAGTCATCCTTTTTCTTTTCTACCCACCAAATATTGCAGAATCATAACAGAACCCTTTGTTTGCTTTATACTATACAAAATATATGAGATATTTGTTTTGAATAAGGTCCCCCTTTTTTGTTTTACTTGAAACATCTCTTGATATTTTCTCACTCTTCTGTAGCTACAATGGTTTGCCTGATCACCCTGGAAGACGTCTTCAGTTCTCCTGTAGAGGAGCCTTTGTTCTGCTCTTCCTGTGGATTTTTCTTCTGCCCATGCTTCCCATGATTCTCTCCCTTAACTCCTTCCAACTTCTGTTCAAATCTAATTCTCCTGAGGGAGCTCATTGAAAACACTTCACAAGTGTGAAAGATGCTCCCCACTTCTGACATTCTTGATCCTTCTACCTTATCTTCCTTTTTAAAATAGGACTTTAACATTGTTTAACTTGCTAAATGATTGGCTTGTTTATTTTCGGTTGTTGGTAGGCTGTTTTGTCAATGAAACATGCAGTCCACACAGTGAAGGTACTTTGGTTTGCTGATGTACCCATTTCTTGATAATGTGTCATAATACATTATAGATATCAAATCCATATTTTTGTGAATGAGTGCTGGACTTGACTAATACAATGAGATAGAGTGTCTGCATTTGAGATGTGCATGTTAAGACCCAGTTGTACAGTGATAAGAAAATCATCTTTCTCCTCATGTAGAATTTCCCTGAGAGTTAACCACCATGGGAGAAGACAGACACAGAATCTTTTCCAGTGGGAAAATTTCCAAGCACAGCCATTATGGATCTGTATCCAAAACCAGGAATCTACAGAGCATACTGAGACAAGAGACACTCAGAAACTGCCAATTTTTTTTTTTGCCTTCCTCCTTCACTTTTTGGTCTTCATGGAGATAGATTTTCATCACTTATATCAAAAGTAAAAAATAAATAAACTAAAAAAAAAAACGCTTAAAAATCACAACTGGCTAAGAGAAATAAAAATGAACATAGATGAAAATTTTTATTTTACTCATTAATGAGAAAGCTGCTGAGGCGGTACAAGCAATTTGAAGCAGAGTCCAAAGAACAAATACATTTCTAAACTGGGAATATTGAACTGTATGTATAAATTGAAGCAAAAGAAAATTAGTTGAACCTGTACTGGACAGAGGAGAGACAATAAACTATTTAGAATTTGGTTCTCTAGACACTGGAGTTGCAAGGTTGCTCTCATAGAATGAGTGGCAAGGTGCCCTGTGGATCTATATAATGTAGTGTGTTTTTCCACTTCCACGGATGTACACACTTCTTCATGCTTCCAAGATGCTTTAGACCACCTGCCATATAGATAAAGTAGATAATTGTGGATGAATGTTTGTGTTAATGTCTTATCACTTCTGAAATACATTTGTATTATTTAACTAGCCATGAACAGCACAGGTTTATTATTGAAGAACTCCAAACATAGGGTACTGCAACTCGTAGGGTACTGGGTCCAAGAAATCTGGCTGTGGGGTATGAGAGACAAAGAAAGGCAGACACAAGTCGTATAAAACTGGCATTCGGTGTGTAATTCAACTGGATGGAGACACAGATACTCGGTGAGTTTAATATTTACAGCATGAACAAGAAGATGAGTTACTAGTCTCAGCAGGAGATCTCTATTGGGATATGGTCTCAGTAGGAAATGATCTTTGAGTCATCCTGGCTGAAGAAACTGCAGTCGGTACTCTTTGCACTTACTGTTTTTAGCTAAAGGTCAATAGTCTGTCAATATCCTTACTCAAGGATGCCTTGTTATTCTCACGAGTCTGAGGTCATGCTCATGGCAACAATGCATATTCACTCAGGACTTTATCTGTTTTCCACGGAAGGAATGTCAAAATATGCATTGCCACCTTAAAATAGTAAGTAGGTTTCTCCCCCTTTCTGGAAGGAGCCAGACTTCCCTGACTTTTCCAGGTTATCCAAACTGCACTCTTTGGCTCCTCAATCTTCAAACCCTATAGTACACTACCTTTAGATATCTTTCTGATTCTGAAGTTTAGTCCTCCCTCTTCTGTTGCCCCTTAAAGGGTCACGACTATGGCTACTCATTGCTTCCTTAGTGGACATAGATTATCCTCTGCTTATGTAAATAAAGGTCTACTGAAGCACCACCTTCAATCCTAGCACAGCCCCCTTTCCTCCATCTGTACAACATAATACACCACAGATTCTAAAGATGGGGATTAAACCATCATTAGCATACCTTATTCTATGTATTAAGTTAGAAGCATCTAATGTGCCACCAAGCCCTGGGGACCCCTCTGTGTCCACTTCCCCAGCACTGGGATTACCGCCCAGCCAACCCCACGTGTGCAGCATTTCAGGTGTGTGCTAGTACTGGAATTCAGGTTCCCATGTTTGAGAAGTAAGCAATTTACAGATGAGCTATATCCTCTGCCCTATTTCCTTATTTTAAAGTTAATTCCTGAATGCTATAGATAGGTCTCTGTTTTTCTTAAATACCCATGGAAATAAATTTCTTTAGAATATCTATCGTACATAAAAAGTCTTCACCTTTCCCAATAGACCTGAATAAATTTTGTTATATATTTTTGGTGGGCATGCCAACAACGTCCCCAATTATTTGTAACTCTCATTTGCACTTTCTCTATGAGAAGACACACACAAGGCTGAGTGTAGCTGTGCATTGCTGTAATCCCAGCATGCCCGAAGAGGAGGGATGCAGCAGATCTGAGGCCACCTGGCTGCACAGCATGACCCTGTCTCAAAACCATCCAACAAAACAAACCAAAACAGGTACACGCTTACATTTTATATACCACCATTTTTCTTTTCTATGAATGAAACACTGAAGGAAGCAGTGTGTGGTAGGTTTTCTGAATCAAAAGTCTGTCGAGTAGCCTATGCTATCTATGCTGCCTTGGGTGAGTTGCTCAAACTCTGAGTTTTAAACTCCCAATGTGGAAATTGAAATTCAGCACTCTTTCTGGGGTTATTGTGTGATTCTATAAGAATCCCACACATACATACATACATACACATACACACTTGCATGCAAGCACGCACGCATGCACCCATGATTGGGAAAAAGCAGTCTGTAAATGTGATAGTTGCCCTTTGACCTCTTTCTCATACATTGTTATCTTTGGCTTGCCTTTTCAAGTGTTCATTTTACCATGTATATGTCCACCCATAGAAGAAATTAGGCATCCAGTTCATATATACACATCCTCCATATCTCTTCTTCACACTGTCTTCTATACCATCACATATCCAATTAATTCCACTTACACGTTTTGCTGAAATGGGAACATGTAGAAGAATCCATGTCTAAGAATGTTGTTGAATCAGGGTTTTTCCTCAGATCCACTCCAGACCCTTTACTAGTTCCTCTGTTACACATAATCAGGATGCCGATTTCAAGAAGAACCAGCTTTTAAAGGTTCAGCTACCTTGTGTTATGAAATTCTTCTAGACTTTTCAACACCTTAGTTATCAGGTGGCAGGATGACTTTGGGGCTTTCTTGGATATCCTAATGTCCTTATTAGAACAAATTCAAAGGGCATCACAGTTCTGTGCATAGTGATCAGTCTGTCAATTCTATGAATGCAGAGTCTGTTTGGTTTAGTGGCCATAGTTTCTCTCACACATTTTACTTAGATATTTTATTTTGAGGCCATAAACAAAGGCTCTGAAAGTATAGATCCCGTGTCTTTTAAAATGCTGTAAGACATAGAGAAAATGTACAGTATCTTTTACTCATAAAAGAGGATAATAGTACCGACTCTGAAAGCTTGTGGCAACATTCAGTGGGAGATTACATGCGAAATGGTCAGAATGACACGCAATAGAATCTCAACACTAGAGAGCAAGACAGGAGGATCAGGAATTCAACATCGTCTTTGGCTACATAAGGAGTTCAAGGTCAGCCCATGGTATGTAACATCAATCTCAAAAAACATTGAAAGCAATAATAATCTACAACAGTAAGGTCAGATATTAACATTAGGTTTCTCCTTACTTAACTTTTAAGGCTACTTCCAAAAGACAGAATATTCTCAGTATATAAACGTTTTTGTTTGTTTCTTTGAAGATCCAATGTATTTAGTTGGGTTTTGGTACATAAAATACAGAAATGTCTGACTGGTGAGCACCATTGCTCTGCTGGCTTTTATTTAATTTTATTTTTCAGAGGATATCTCTTATCACATTAGTGCAAAGGCCACTTCAAAATGCTTCACAGAGTCTTTTACAGTCTATAATGAATTGTTTTTTTTAAGAGGTTTAGGTTTAAGTAAGCTTTTTAAAAAACAGAAGTTTGTTGAGGTGAATAAAAGCTATTCTTGAAAATGTGGTTTCAACTGAAAAAAAAAAAATCTACATGGAAGTGTTTACCGGTAAAGCTTGTTTCATTATCCCCACCTGATGTGTCTCACCCTGTGGTGACCACAGGGGAGATTACATAATGCACACTGGTTTTGAAAACATATAATACCTTCTCCTTTGCCACAGCGCCTGTGTTTCATGCTGGCACATTCAGCTAAAGCCCTGTCTGATATATCAAGCTCTTTATTTTGGCTTACTTGATGGTCTGAGAAGGGGAAAATGGGCATTAGTGTCTCCCTTTTAGCTCTCTTGGGCCCCTTTTAGAGTAATTTCTTTTCAGAAATGGGCAAATAACTTTAAATATACACATGTGTTTATGTGTATGACACATCATTTTTTTTTTCGGTCTTTGATAACTATTCCCAGGGCTAGCAAGTTAATGAAATAGCATACTGGTCACTCTCAGCAGGAAAGGAGTATTGCCATTCTTGACAAGCATATTTGCTTGCTGCTGTTCTGAAATCTTTGTCATTGTTGTTCACTCTCCATGACCACAAGGAAAAGCAACGATTGTCCGCGAGTTTTCGTGGCTTTAACATGAAGGCCTACAGTGAGTTGCCGTTCAAGTCATTTTGCTATTTGTATTATAAAGTAGAGATTTTAAGTCATGAGGTATGAAAGAAGAATAAATTAAATTGCCACCCAGCCAGTGCAACTTTATCTGAGCATGCCACGGAACGCTCAAGACCATAGTTGCATTAACTCAGGGTTGGTGCCACCACAGAGATGAGTGTCTTACCCGGTGCCAAAACATTAGTAAGCTAGAATGCTAATTCCTGATGAAGCCTTTAAAAATGTGAATCATGTTATGGATCTTGAAATAAAAGATTGTGTTTAGAGCTTTAAAAAATAAAGAAGAAGACAAACAGCAAGTTGTTTCTTTACTATGCTGGGTTTTGTATTAGCAGTGATTTGTTTTTACTTGAGGACTATCAGAGGTGCAGTGTTAGGATGATGCATCTGTAGTAAGGAACTGATGTCCAGAGATCCAGTCGGACAGGCTGTCCCAGAGCTGGTGAGTTATAGGCCTGAGGACACACACACATTCCATTCCCTTCTGGAATCTTCCTAGCAGTGAGCTATTGTGTCAAGGAAGGAACTTGGCCCTGTTATACCTATTAGCAAGGGAAGGAGTATCCCCCTGTGTCCACTGTTGTCATATTGTTAACTTTGCCAAAGTCATCTTCTTAATCTGCTCTGGGAATATAGAAACTCCATGATACAATCTTCCTGGGTTATTATTTTTAGATTAATTTCTTTACAGAAGGATGGTTTCTGCATAAAATATATTGCTTTTGAAATTGGTGGAGATGAGGGATGCTTGCGTTATTTTGTTACTAGAGTTTATGATTTTTCCACTCTTTCTCTCCTAACTGTGAATTAGCCTATATTCTTCCTACCTGATATAACAGAAATTTGAAGATAAATACTTTATCAATTATTTTCTCCTTGTCTCCTTTTCTCCCTCCTCCACTTCCTCTAATTACAATATTACTCCATATAAAGTTGATTACAAAAGTTTTCACTGCAGAAAACCTCTTCTGTCCAGACAGACATAACTTCACACACTGAAATTGCCAAACGCTTACACGGGGCATCACTCTTTGGTTAGTGGTAAATCCAAAAGTCAAGAGGTCCTTATTTGCACATGGAGGAGTATTCTTGCTGGAAGCATGTGATTATAGTGGACTGAAGGGCACTGGAACCCCTCTGAGTGTTATCTATTCTCCACTGTTTCTGTAGAGTTCATGTGAGATCCTTAATGAGAATGTATACAAAACAGATTACTAAAGTATAATAGCAGACTTTTCTGGCACATCTAAGCATATCACCATTCATTTTATGTTAGTTCCTATAATTGTATATTTTTGTATAATTTCTGCCTACAGAGTGCAAATTTTTTTGTGAACTTTCTGCAAAACCAGACAGATTCAAATCCCTAACTCTTTCTCTTTTGAAGGAGGTTCTGTCAATATTCCTTCAAGTTGGAAGAGAGGATGGGAGCAGATGGCTGTGGCAAACAGCACATTGAGATTGGGAAGCAGCACGCAGGTACTAGTGAATACGACATTTGGTATTCCATAACAGTCTTGAAAATTAATTTAAAATCAGGCTTCAAAATCATAATAAAGAGCAACTCATATATAATTCATTTCTTTATTCCAAGGGCTAATGTTCAGAACATTAACTACAATATATGCTGAAAGAAGGCAAAGAAAAGTGATTTTTCAATTAAATATATAAAGTGCATTTAAAAGCCACTAACAAAACCTTAGCTATTTTTTCTAGGATCATTGTATAAGTTTCTGAGCACTCTGAGACTTTTAGTCCCAAGAATTTCTCAAAATTAAAAGAGAATACAATGTGAAAGATTGCAAGGAAACAATTTTGAAAGTTTTAATTTTATATTTTATGCAGACTCTAGTTGAATTTTTGAAAGTAATTAGTTGGTCAGATGCCAGAAGTGGTAAATATTTTATACTTCTTCACTGAAACAGGTATTGGGAATGTCAAATTCACACACATCATCAAAAACCAGGCAATTACCATCACTGCTAATGTGTACATGGCTGCCTCTGGGGTTCACAGGTAATCAGAACTTTTATGAAGAGTTCAGCACATATTTCTATTTCTGTTTAAAATAAATATGGCTGTCTGAATAAACCTTAATTTTATTTTACAGAGGTGTTTGGAGAATGGTCATATTATGATGAGAAGGTGATCTATGACAATATTATCCCTTCAGGTTATTGCTTCTGATTATCTTAGTGATATTGCATGCAGAATACTCTTCAAATAATAAGAACTTTCCTAAAAACATCCAAAATGGCATTATTTTGAAAGTTGAGATAATAAGCT
>OU015753.1:100504923-100519792 GCA_907169655.1 Acomys percivali
TCTTCTTCTTCTTCTTCTTCTTCTTCTTCTTCTTCTTCTTCTTCTTCTTCTTCTCCTTGTCTCCTGTTGCTTACTAGAGTATCCCATTTGGTAATGAGGTGATTCTGTTTTCTATTTTCCAAACTTCAAAAATGTGTTACATGTCAATTTGGCCTTCTTTGAAGTCCAACTAGTCTATCAAGATTTGCATATGATTAAATATTAGATACATAGGAGTGAAGGTTAATGGAGAAGGACACTAAGGAACATTTGAAAAACCATATGTAAACTCACTGATGTAGCAGTTTACACATACATACACACACATATACATACCCAGACACACACCCACACATGCACCCACACATACACCCACACATACACATACATATGCACACATACACACACATACACACATATACACACACATACACACACATGTCCAAGGTACTGGAAGGTACTCTGTACCCTACTGAAGTTAAAAAGCAATCACATGTATCTCCCACCGACAAACCCCCACAACCGCCAACAGTGACCTTTCTGTTAGCTAGGCGGGCACAATCACAACACAAATGTCATGGCAGTAATAAAGTACT
This sequence comes from Acomys percivali, assembly GCA_907169655.1. Taxonomy (NCBI): domain Eukaryota; kingdom Metazoa; phylum Chordata; class Mammalia; order Rodentia; family Muridae; genus Acomys; species Acomys percivali. The sequence continues at coordinate 100,505,499 of OU015753.1, forward strand.
TCCTGATTGGATTTAAGGCCCCTCTGTGAGCTGGAACCCATACCTGATACTGCTAAAGTGATTAAAAACTTGCAACTACATTGGTTACCACCTAGAGATAAACCTAATATTATCATACTGCTAAAGAAACATACCAGTAAAATTATTACTAACATTCTGTAGCTCAGTGCCTGCTCAACTGCTCAACAGAAACCCACAACTTAGGTACGGAATTAGAGACTTTGGAGTATTCAGTTCTAAATATGATATTTTCATTAAACCTCCCCACTTAAGGAGGGAGGAGAAAACCTTGTAAGAGATGGAGGAAAGGGTGACTCAAAGGAAAGACATATGGTAGTTTTGAGACACAGCAAGATTAATTGACACATGGATTCCCAGAGACTGGCTCAGCACATACAAGACTTGTACAGGTCAAAGCCAGACAAGGTCCCTACACTGAGATGCAGTAGGCATGGGCTTCCACCCCTAACAAAGAAGCTATCTGCAGTGAGCCAGTTTTCTCAATGGAGTGTCACTGATAACTGTGGGTAGGCCTAGTGCCCACAGTTATTTGGTCAACACAAAAAGAAATACACTATAGTTTTCTGTGCTTTTTGTTTTTGCTTTGTTTAGGCTTTTTTTTTTTCCTCATTGGTCTTTTGTTTGGTAGTCTGGATTTTACTTAATGTTTTTTGTTGTTTTTATGACTTTTTTGTCTTTGAAATTTAGAGAGAGAGTAAAGAATGAGCAAAAAGTTGAGTGTAGGGGTATGGGGGAAGGAGGGGCTAGAAGTGTTGTGAGAAGGAAATATGATGATGAAAACATTTTCAATTAAAATAATGGATTTGGATATGTTCTTCAAGTTTCTCATACACTGTCAGTTAACATGTGTAAATAATAAGGGCCCCGGGGCATCACCATTGGCTTTTAATTATATGTTGCTTATCAAAATCCTTCAGTATTTCCTTGCTGTCTTTCTCTACAATTGTTTCTAAAGTCCAAGACAGGTGTATTCACTGGTATTAGTGCCTGTCTCTCAATCCCGTGCCAATGAAAGTTCTACTATATGTTCAATGCCTGTATACAGGTGCTCACCACTAATGTTGAGTCTTGATGGCCAAATGGGCAGTGAATGAGCCATCCTCAGAATCCAACTTGTCAGCTGCTTTCTCGGAGTGCCTCTAACACAAGCTGTCCTGTGTTGATCCTTCCAGAAGCAGGCACTGAGAGATGGGGCCCACAGCACGTGGTGCTTTATAACAAGGGACCTGAAGCAGGTGTGGGCAGAGAATAAGCTGGACTGAGAGAAGGGCACAGGAAACTTATGATCTGGAAGGAGTCTGTAAGACTCAAATGGCCAAACTTTGAATACTATGTCTCTCTCTCTGTCACCATGTGAACTGCTGCCCTTGAGCAGGTGTTTGCTTCCTGGAGGTGAGAGTACTTTGATAAAGTAGACAGCAGGAGCATGTTGGCTGTCTATAGTCCATACAGCTAGAAAGGAAGTCTATCCTTGAAGGAACATCTTGCCAGGCAGGTCCCCAAGGATATCAAGAGCTCTAGTCTTCTAAGTGTGTCTCTAGCATAGAGCTTCTGAACAAGAGAACTTGTGGCCATTTTGCACTAGTTCACAATGCCAAACAGATGCAGTATAGGTGTAAGACTTCTGAACGTGTTAGTGGTTTTATCTGTGAGTCAAAATTGAAGACATCTCTAGTATTGTTATGCATCCATGTCCTACAGATAGAGACATTCCCTCCTGCAGAGAGGCACAGAGTGAGCTACGTGATGCAGCTTTCCTGTGCGTTGTGGGCTTTTCTGTGATGTTGCAGTCCCTGAGTCATTCATGTCCCTTTAATTATCTTACCCTTACTCCCGTAGGTAATCTGTCTAAAATAACAGGCTTATCAGAGTACACTAGGATAGACTCTCCAGGTAGACTTAGTGCCCTTCCCAGTATGAACAGCATGATTCACATTTCCAGGGAAAAAATGTCCCAGACAGCAGTCACTCTGGCTAGGACTATGATGGTGTTACAATTTGTTATTTATTTATTCCTCATGAGGTTGTGTGTTTGTTTGTTTTGTTTGAGTTTTTGTTTGTTTGTTTGGTTTTTTTTTTTTTTTTTTTTTTTTTTTTTTTTTTTTTTTTTTTTTTTGTTTTTGTTTTTTTTTTTTAGAGACAGGGTTGTTCTTTGTAGCCTTGAATGTCCTGGACATACTTTCTCGACAATGCTAGCCTCAAACTCAGAGACCCACCTGCCTCTGCCTCCAGAGTGCTGGGATTACAGGCGTGTGCCACCTCACCAGGCTTCTTCATGAGCTATTAGTGAAGCAGTGCTCCCTTTCAATACAATCTTGCTACCACAGCTGCCAGGGTTTTTTTCCATTTAAGAAAGTCTAGGATTACAGGCACTCCTTGTCAGTTCTATAGACTATAGATATCGCTTCTGGTTTTTAAAAAATATTACGGTTGATGAAGAGAAGTCATAATTTTTATGTTATCTAATATTTTAATCATTTCTTTCTAGAATTGGTTCATCTTGCTATTTTGCTCATAAAATTCTGCCAATATAATTGTGTGCTCCAACAGTATCCTCTAAAATACTTGAGTATTTCAGTGGGCACTAGCTCCATGATTATTAGCAAGAGGCACGGTGTGAGGTGAGATACAGAGCTGATTTTTTTGATAGCATCTGTAACCAGAAGTACTGTAAATCATTTCCCAACTACGCTAATGAAGAAACTTCCATCCAGAAGAGGATAGATCTTTCCATAGTAGCAAATGACCCCTGAGTTTCAGTGGCCCAAAACCAACACATTTCACATCACATTTATGTACTTTGTCTTCTTTGAGTAAGCTTTGATCTTATGCCAAGACTGGTATCTGTAAGACTGTTGCTTACTCTGTCCATAAGAGCAGAGAGAACAAACACAAATTTTGAACTGTTTGTTCTCATTAATTCATCTTACATTAGCCAAATCTAGTATATGGCGAGAAAATCAAACATGTATGTATGTTATTCTCATGCAGAGAAGAAAACAAAATTTGATCAACACCATCACATTCTATCACATACCTGTGCGTTATGATTGTGTTTATTCAAGGCTAGACACCACCTTGTCCAGTTTTTTCTCAGTATCACTCTCTTGATCCTTGGAGCTTCATTTATTTAATTAATCAATGGAGAACTCTCATTTTTTGTTCTGTCACAATGTCTTACACCCCTACCTTTTAACCCTTTTTCCTTGCATTTTCTTTTAAAATGCTATTTTGAAAGTTTCAGCAAAACCAAAGTATTGACTTGAGAATTAATTGGGGTTTTAGTGATCCAATGATCCCTAAAATATTAGGTAAGGAACTTTTACTGTTCTTTTTGTCTAGTTAAATTAAGAAAACATCTGTGTAAATATTTATGGCATAAGCATTGTGTAATTCTAAGTAAACTAAACAGTGCCCTGAGTTGAGGATTCATGATAAATGTGGGCTAGGATTTTAAGACTAGTAAAATTGTAAGCATTTGTCAATTTTATTGTGAGTACAGAGTTTGTTGCCAGAATATTTGCCTGCAGCACACATTTCTGGGTGTGAACTGAAATCATTTTTGTTAGGACCAGAGTTGAATTCCAAAGTCTTGGAGAAACCACATATAAAGTATAAAGTGACAAGTGTACTGGATGTGCAATAAATAAATAAATAAATAAATAAATAAATAAATAAATAAAAAACACTATTCCAGTGATTGACAATAGATATATCCTAGGAGGAGCTAGAATGTGAGGCATCTCCCTGATGAACTGATGAAGACAGAAAATCTTCAAGGCTTTTCACATTGATTTGGATTTACCACTGTTTTTAAAAAGTAATTCTTGTAGCTTATTTATGGATTTTCATGTTGAAAACCTTAACCACTTAAATTGTGGAATTTGTTCTTACTTCAGGTGACAAATTCTAGGACAAAGAAAAGTGTGACAGCTACATTTATTGCAATAAGTACAGATTTATAAAAGGACGTATCATTAAAATTCTGATTGCTGAATTTCAAATCACACATTCAGAGAAAACCTGTTATGACTGAACTATGAGTGTAAAAATTTGCAGAGCTTTAAAATTTTTCTCATTTGTTTATTTTATACTATAGAAATTAATTATAAAACCTTATGCTATTAGAATATTAAGGGCAAGCTTTCTAAATTTGTCGAAAAGTTTCAAGTTATGTTTCCCCAAGTAACTGTAATGAATATCTGTGTGCAAATAGCAGGTCACAACACTAACACAATATGCTATTGTACAAAATAAACATAAAGGCCAATTTATAGTCTCTGCAAAAAACACTAATTTTTAAAAATTCTAGTATATTTTAAAGTTGTAACGTGGAATTTGAAAAATAAAATATTATAGCTATTTTCATGTGTAAATCACTTCCCATTTTATCTATATAAAGTCACCTTTTAAATTTCAATACCACCTCAGTAGATTCCATCTTTCTGAAATGTAGCATACTTTTGAATATTGAAATATTTTTGCACATTTGCCTAAAATTAATTTGAGAGACAGAGAAAAAACACACTTAACATTGGCCATATTGCTGTGAATTTGGGATTATAATTGCTTATGTGTTGATAGCTTTTTTCAAGGAGCAGAGTTAAAAGGTCGCAACTCACACCTGACTCTTCCTCATTTTAAAGTTCAGATTGAATGAACTTACTTCATACTATTTAGTTGAAAAAGTCTGTTTCTTATCAGTTTTCAACATTGGTCTGAATAGGGACTAGCAAAATACTGTAGACAAATTAATACATCTGTGTCCATACTAAACAGCAAGAAGAACAGAGTATATGGTTTATTGTTCAGTGGAGTTGACATTAAGTAAAAGCCCTCCGTCCTCCAGAAGCCACCAACTGTCCCTACCTCCTCAGGCAAGGTGGGAACTCATGAATGCCTTCCATTCTGTGCTAGTATGTTGACTGGGTGGAGAGTCAATTTGCTTTACAAATGTGGCTTCTGGTGGTTTGCCCAAGCTCCAGTCGCAGCCCCACACTCAGCAGTACATGGACAGAACATATTGGGGGACATGAAACTGAGGGGTGGGTTGGTCAGAAGTGAAGACAGATTTGGGAGGAGGTAAGGAAAAGACTTGGGTGAATATTACCAAAATACATGCTAGAAAATTCTGAAATAATAAGTAGAAATGTTTTCAAAGTAATTATTTTTACACATCAAAACAATTTGTCATTAGCATTGCAGAACAAAATTAAGTTTCTACATAGAGACGCGCAGGAACAAAACCTTTCAGGCCAAGGTACTCATGAAACAACCATATTTTGCTTGAATGCATTTCACTTTTTGTGTTTGTTTGTTTGTTTGTTTGTTTTGTTTTTAGGGGTTGTGTTTGCTTGTTTTTGCCTTCTGGTTATGATATTATTTTTCCTTTTGAAAGAAATTTAATGGCAGTTAGTGACTTGCCTATGCCCCGTATTTAGGCTATCTATATTCTTCATGTACTTTGGTTCTTTACTGCTCTCTAAACTCACCGCCTAATATTTCTCATGTGTTGTATCCTAGGACTGTGTTTGTACTTTATGGTTTACATGTTCTTATCCTTGATGCTCATCTCACCTGAGCCTAGGTCCACTATGCCTGGACTGTGTTTGTCTTTGAATTCCATGTTCTACCTTTGACGGCAGGCCCACAGGGCCCAGAATCTCAAATATCTTGCGGATAGCTTACTAGATGCAGAGCCCTCAAGTCTTATCCAGTGTTACCTTGTGATACTTAAATCATGTGTCAACATGACTGCAACATAGCACTCACATATTTGGTCAAAATTATTCTACATATTTCTGTGAAGTTATTTTTTTAAGATAACTCATATTTGTATCAGTAGACTAATGGTAAAGCAAATTGTCCTCTATTACAAGAATAGTCGTCACCCAAACTGATGAAATATTCATAGAAAAAGACCTTTGCCCCAGAAGAGAAGGGAACTTGGCCATCTGACTACTTTTAAAATCAAACTGTAAATCTTCTCTGAGGTACTCCTCAGCCAGTATAACCTGTAGATGGTGGACTTGGTACGTCTTCCACATTTTGGGTCTAAATCTTGTTTTCTATGATGCTGTATACTGTAGGCCCTATGTGTTTGTTTGTTGTCCATGCGTGGATTTAACAATTCTCAGTTTTCCATACTTGGAGGGGAAAAAGTACAGAAGAACCAGTTGTGCCTAGAAGGAATTTGTAATCACTTGTCTTGTTTAAATACTCTACAAACAAGTATTGACATTGTATTTTCATTATGATAGGCAGTATAAGTAATCTAGAGATGGTTTAAATGATGGATGGAGTTGGAAAAAATTATCCTGAGTGAGGTAACCCAAACCCAGAAAGACACTCATGGTATATACTCACTTATAAGTGGATATTAGCCCAACATGGATGTTCTCTGAGAGACTCCACCCAGAAGGGACTCGGGGCAAAGTGCTGTACATTGTATGGAAGAGTTGGGGGACAGAAGGACAGGAGTGGGGGTTTGTTAGTAGCTGCACAAGGAGAATATCAAGGCTGGATGATCTTGACCCAGGGGCCTGCGCAAAGTGATACACAGCCAAGGACATTGCAAGCAGAGAACTGAGACTCCCTGTTCAGTTGTAGATGATGGACAGATCATTCTCCATGTGGCGAAGGGCAGGTAGAGAGGGGACTGCCTCTGACAGGAACTCTAATGCCCTTGATTTTATCACTGCCACTTGGCAGAGAGGCCCCGTGGGAACACAAAGAAAGAGGATGCAGACTATCCAGAAGAGACCTGATAGACTGTGGTCAGCCAGTGGGGGAGGAGGCCCCTGCCTTGACAGTTCTAGGGAAGCGGAATAGAGCAGAAGAGGGAGGGATTAGGAAGATAAGAGCGAGGAGATTGCATTCGGGATGGAAAGTGAATAAATTATATTAAAAAATAATTAAATAAAACATACATGGAAGAATATGTATAAGTCATATGCAAATATTATATTAGTTTTTTTTTTTTTGAGGGACTCAAGCATACACAGATTTTGGTATCCAAGAGGAATCAGAAAGCCAGTTCTTTCTGTATCCTGAGCTGTCTACTCCATCATTTGGTCTTGTTTTCTGATGAGCCATTGCACATCCACATTTAGCATCCTTGGATACTCTGTTCTGAGCTCAAGCTTCAGTGCTGAATGAGCTTCACTTATTTAACAATGTGAGATCTTTGGGTGGCGCTGATATCAGCTCTAATTCATCACAGATAACAGTCAGGAACACTGTGAGGTGTGGCAAAGTGTCTGCATACTTAACATAGGCAAGGAGCAATATTTACAACCCTGTCCATCAATATTGTTTGCATAACTTCTTGTACAATTGTATGGTATTCATGAAGCAAGCAGCAAGACCTTCAAAAAGAGCCTCGAATGTTGATTTATTTTCATAAAAAATCAAAATTATAGGTGACATAATGATATAAACACTAATATCAGTTCCTTCCCATATATTCCCTGTGGCAGCTTGTCAATTAAATTTTATATGTCTTATCAGAAGTCACAGTCTGGCTATGGTTACTCCAGGTAGCCAGCTACCCATATTTAAAGTATAAGAAGATGAAATAGATTTTTATGTATGGCCTGTTTTATGCCTTGTCTCCATTAAGGTGGTCTCTTAGACCTTTCTGGTTTATCTATATGAATGTCTTAAGAAGGGCAAATGTTCAAATGTTCAGAGTTAATGAACTCCAGACTATCAAATGTGTAAAAATAAGGAGAAATACCAGAATATATTCAATTCACTAATTTTCATAACGTAATTTTGCATATAGTTTAACTAATTTATACATGTGTAAATATATGTGTGTGTGTGCACAATTATGTGTGTATGTATGTACATATGTGTATTTATATAGTAGTTTTACAAAATTGTGAAAGAAGCCATGTGTGATCACAGTGTTAGTAACCTCCCCAACCATGTACACACCCTCTAAAGTCCTCATGCTCATTTGCAGACCATATGTCTACAACTCCCTCAATATTAAAAACACCATCTCTCTTTATTTTTATATGGACTTTTTGCTGTCTACCCATTTTCAATAAGTGGGATCACAAAAGGAGTCTTTTGCACTTTCGCCTCTTTCATACAGTATTATGATTTTAAGCTTACCCAAGTAAATATCCTATATCTCTGGCTCCTTATTTATAGTTAATGTTCCAAAGTGTGGTCATAAAGCTGTGTACTTCCATGTAAATTTTTGTAAATTTTCCACTCTAAGCTGCCATGGATATTGTACTCTAATCTGCTGCCTTACTGTGCATATCTTCCATTGGTTCTTAGCAATAGCATCTCTGTGTCACATAACAAATTTATGTTCATATTTTTTGGAGTGCCAATATGTTGTACCAAATGGCTATAACATTTAACATTTCAGAAACAGATGATGATGCTCCATGTTCCACAGAACCAACCCTTATTATTTTTTGTTTGTCTGAATATAGTCACCTATGTGGGTTACTATAAAGGGGTATTGGTTTAAATTCTAAAATTTGTTTCTTCTAATGATGAATGTGGCACACCACCTTTTTAAATGCCTACTAATCATGGATTTATTTTTACTGAAATGGTCATTCAAATCTTTTCCTCATTTTAAAATTGGGTAATGTGTTGTTATATTTTGAAGGTGTTTTTATTTCAAAGATATGATTTGCAATGATTTTCACCTAACCTATGATTACTTTATATTTTAATGGCATTTTATTTGAAATGGAAAATTTCTATTTTAATTGATGATTTATTAACTTGTGTAATGTGTTTCTGACATACTATTTAAGAGCTCTACATAGAACTCAAGGTCATAAAGATAGTTTTATGTTTTATGTACAAGCCTTGTAGTTTCTCCTTTTACACTTAGGTCTATTATCTACTGTGAGTTAATTACTGCATACGGTGTGCAGGAAGGTTTTAATTTATAGTCTTGGATAACAAATTGACTATCCTTTCCCCATTGATTCCCTTGGCACATTTGTACAAGATCAATTGACCATAAACATGAGGGTTTATTTCTGGACTCAGTTCTGTTCTGTTGATCTCTCTCTATCCCTTGCCAGCACCATCTGCGATGACCGCAGCTTATAAAGTTTTGAAACTGGAACATTTATTTCCTATGAGCTTGACTCCGAAATCATTTTTACTCTTCTCAAAACTTTGCGTTTGCACATGTATTTTAGGAACTGCTTTAAAAATGTCTGCAAATCAAAAGAATCCGTATGGATTTCATTAATAATTTCTGTGATCCTTGGATCAATTTGAGACACCTCCAAAGTAATGACATTGAAATTTCCAATCCATGAGTATGTGCTATCCCTCCCTTTATTTAGTTTATTCCTGTCTGCTTTAATTAGTCTGAGACATTATCCGTGGCCCTAAAATTAAAACACTTGTATGATTCTATTTTTCCTAAACTTTGTTCTTTTCAGTGTTCTTGTAAAAGAAATGCTTTTTTGAATTTTTTGTGATTACAATATAATTATAATAGTTCTCTCTTCTGGGCAGTGGTGGCGCACGCCTTTAATCCCAGCAGTTGGGAGGCAGAGGCAGGCAGATTGTTGTGTGTTCGAGGCCAGCCTGGTCTACAAAGCATGTCCAGGACAGCCAAGGCTCTACAGAGAAACCCTGTCTCGAAAAACAAAAACAAAAACAAACAAACAAAAAAAGAGAAAAAAAGAAAAAAGAAAAGAAAAAAGAAACCATACTAATTATTCCCTCTTCCTTTTCCTCCTTGCAAACTATCCCATTTACCCTGCTTGCTCTTTTTTAAATTCATGGTTTCTTTTTTTCATTGTTATTACACTTATATGTATATGCATATATATTCACACACACACACACACACACACACACACACACACACACACACACATATATTCCTAAACATAACCTGCTCATTTTGTATGATATTATACATATGTATATTTTTAGCCTTGACCATTTGATACTGAATAACCAACTGTTGTGCTTTTCCTTGGGGTGATGATTTCTCTCACTCTCTCAGCATTTCTTAGTTGCTTGCAGTTCTTTGTGTAAAGTTGAGTAGATTGTGGTCTTTCTCCTATTTTCAGATCCATTGCCTGTGAAGATACGATTTATTTATTCATCTTTTGGAAATTGATTTTGGATTATGTGAAACCTGTTGAACATGGACCTGTTTATTTGTATTACTAGGTAATTAATACATATTTATTTATTCAGTGTGTTTGTGTGTGTGTAAAATTACATATGTGCATTCATGCATTCCAACATGTGAGTGCGAATGTCAAAGGACACTTTCTGTGGTGATTCTCCCTGGCTGATTCTTGATGCAGAGGCTCTCTTGTTCTTCTACCACTGTCCTGTTTACCCAGGTTTCCTGTACACTGCCGTCTCCAGCACGTAGGAATATTGTATACAGATACCAGCAGAGCTATCTCACCTCTCCCATCTCACATTTTTACATGAGTTTTGGGGATCAGACTCAAGGAGTCAAGCTTTCGCAAGGCATGTTTTTATACACAGAAGCATCCCATAGCTCCTCAGTAGGTATTTTAAACGTTTGTTCAGCATGGATTTTGTTGTGTTTTGATACACTGAATCAAACTACTTGCTGAGAGGTTTATTTCTTCCTTTCAAACTTGAGCGAATGCGTTCTGTTTCTTTTGCTAACCTGATTGCACAGATGAGAACACTGCATTTAATCCAACAAGTGTCAAGAACAGACATCCTTGTCTTGTTGTTTGTCTCGGAGGAGAGTACTCTGCCGTTCATCAGTAAATATGATCCTAGACACAGGGTTTCCAAGCTGCCTTAACGTTGAGAACGTAAACCAGGGTGAGTATTCACTTTTGAAATCATCTTTGCATCTACTGAGTTGATTGACTGTTTGTTGTCCTCTAGTCTAAGGCAATGATCCGTGAAATGAACCGACTTTTAGATGATATGTCAGCTAACGTCATAGAGATGACTTTTGCCTGGTCAGTTACCATTGATTCGTTTTATTATTTTACTCTCTGATTCCTTTCTCTTTGATTTTCATACCAATTAATTCCTTACTTCTTTTTGGTTTTGACCCACTTCCCTGTGATTTTTTAAGGTTAAAAAATCAGGCTATTGATTTTGTATTTTATCATTTTTTTAATTAATTTATTCTTGTTACATCTCTATGGTTATCCCATGCCTTGTATCCTCCCATTCTCCCCTCCCTCCCATTTCCTCCTTATTCCCCTCCCCTATGACTGTTCCTCAGAGGGATTACCTCCCTCTGTATATGCTCATAGGGTATCAAGTCTCTTCTTGGTGACCTGCTGTCCTTCCTCTGAGTGCCATTAGGTTTCCCCCACCAGGGGACATAGATCTTAAATGATACAACTGTGTGGGGGTGGTTTTGGAATAGTCTTAGCCAAAAAAAAACATTATAAATCTCTTTGTGTTCATCCAAAATTCAACTTTTTCTTTCAATCTTCCCTTGAATGAAGAAGCTGATACATATTTTGATTAATGTGCTTTTGATAGAGTATTGAAACTGTTTCTTGAGCTTATATTATGAACTTTATCCTTTCCTTTTAGGCAGAGGTTTCTGTACTTCACAAATCCATTTAAGTATAATTTTCATGAGAAAAATATTTTTAAAAAGTTTCCTTGAAGGTGGCGATGACTTTTAATTATGTTTCCTTGAACAAAGCTATCATGTGGCTCCTCTATGGTACGAAGAAATCTACACAGACACCCTAATTGGCTTTGGTGTGTCCCTCACTGTGCAATCTGCCAGATGGGAGAGTTTGCACTTTCGTGGTTTAGAGTGAAAACAGTGGTAATGGCTCCTGAAGTCTGACCTACCTGTGATTTTTCTTTTTAACACCTTTAACTCTTTGCTCCAGGGGCTGCCAAAGATTAATTTCTCTAGGGCTTAAGGTTTTAGATACAGAGGAAAGAGAGTGAAACCTAGTTATGCGTGAGTTACGCACTTGATCACAGACTAACATTGTGATAGCAGACGAGTCATTTAATTTCTGTCAAAGTTTTCTAAGTCCTCCTTGTGTTATTGGTGAGTAATGGACATCCTTTCTTCTAGAATAAAGCCCAAGTGACTATGGACTACTGTACTCAAAGTCAACCTCACCAGCTACTGGCCATCAAATGCTGGGGTCCTGGGCTCAGACACCTTTCTAGAAAACCCAGTCCAATGTAAAATGCAATGCTACTCTTTCCACAGCATTTTTTTTTTTCTGGCGTTATAAGTCCAGAAAGGGAAGCACTTTAATTTTATTTCCTTTGTTTTGTTTTGTGGTGCTAAGGTTCAAACTCAGGCCTCAGAGATGCTGCAAGGGAATGGACTGATTTTGTGCTTTAAACGGAAAGTAAGTGCATGTCCAAGCCACACCAGAGCCTTTGGTCTAGGACAGAGTCCAGAATAAAAAAACAGCCCTTCTAAATGAATGATGATGTCACATGAGCTGGAGTGTACTAAGGGATAGTTTACTGATTAGGATGTGAGATAGGAAGTAAGAATAAATATTAACTGATGAGAAATTTCAATAAAACCTATTGGAAGGTTTACTTACTATGTATTTGTATATCATTCATGCAAAGTGTATATTTCTCATTGCATTCAAATATAGAATATATTTCTGAGGTTAGAAAATGTCATTTTGCTCATAGATAATTGTGAAGCAAATGAAAAATAAATGAGATTCCATGAATATACCGACTATCTGCTAGAATAAATAAATACAAACACATATTTTTATATATTTATACATGTGTACATAATAAATTTTGCTTTTACCCAGTCAAAAGTAAATGATAAAATTAGTTCTGTCAAAAATGAATGCCAATGATAATATTTTTTGTGTTTTTGGTTAAGTAATCTTTTGTGATATCTACAGAGGATTGCAAAACAATTCCTATTAAAGCTGAAGGTCCCACCCCGTCTCAGGTGGTAGGGGATACATGAAAGGGAGAGAAAGCTAGTTTTCTGTGCCATCATTCTGAGGTCACACAATGTAGGTGTAGCACTAACTTTACCATGTCTCACACTTTGTTCAAGTTTGATAAATAAACAAAACCATGTCACTGTGTAATCTAAAATGTCATTGTAAGGACAGACAGCTTTTCTGAGAAATCAGGATTAGAAACCAAGGTACCTGGAGCAGATAAACATGAAGCAATCAGATGCATCTTTTGTTTTGATTATAGCAATTACCATAGCTCTTGCCAATTTTTTTATTCACTGCTTACTTATTATCTCATTATTTCTTCAGAGAAGCTAGCGTTGAATGTATCATCGTTGACAACACAGTCAGTGTGAAGACATTTGTTCTTTTCATGGGGTAAGAGTGGGCTGAGACAGGTGCACGGTGTCTATGGTGACTTGCTGTCTACTGAGATGACAGGGATAGTGTATTTATAACGGGTCCCTAGAAATCAGGTCACTATTGGTGTTCCGTATTGCTTTCATTTTCCTGGATTCATTGCTGAAAATCGCTAGCCACCTTTCTATTATGTCTCCCTTCCCCATAATAGCTGAACTATAACTTCTGTGTTTCCTTTGCCTGAACCTGAGACCAGGATTGGTACCTAATAAATCCTGCACCTCTGAGTGGTGGTTTACAGGCACATGGTAAGTTCAGGAGAACTAGTCAGAACCCATGAATGGTAAAAATGTGCAGACCTTTCAGCAAAACTCATTACATGGGAACAATCTCCAGTAAGACACATAATGACTGTGGCACAATGAAACTATTCCGTTGTATGGGAATGGCCAAGCTGTACTATTCTCAGACAATTTGAGAAGAGGGTTGGAAGAATTTCTCTTAATTCTTAGGTGACCCTTTCTTACTTAACATATAGTGGCTCCCAAGTAAAAGCAAAAGCAACTGAGGTTGAAGTTATAGAAGGACACTAGAGAAATAGAAACAATAAGAAATGGAAAGAGAAAGAATCTCTCTATAGGAAATGGCTTTACATAGCACGTATAGGGGCCACAGGTAGTGAACACCTTGTAGTTTCTATTTAGTGAACCTCCGAGATTTTTCAGTAATTATTTTTCTGATCTGTATTTGATATATATCTGATTTTTATCACACATTGTGTTTATTTAAGATGGATATTTTGAGTCCCAGGCCCCCACTGAAATTATTTTTTAACTGTACCTATCATTGCTGCTGGGAGCTGCATTCAGTTTGCCCAATTCTTCATTATGCCTGAAGTGTAGTGTGTGTGTGTGGTGTGTGTGTGGTGTGTGTGTGTGTGTGTGTGTGTGTGTGTGTGTGTGTGTGTGTGTG
>OU015753.1:100526561-100550269 GCA_907169655.1 Acomys percivali
TCTTTCTTTCTTTCTTTCTTTCTTTCTTTCTTTCTTTCTTTCTTTCTGGTTTTTCAAGACAGGGTGTCTCTTTATAGCCCTGGTTGTCCAGGACTTGCTTTGTAGTCCAGGCTGGCCTTAAACTCACAGAGATCTGCCTGCCTTAGCCCCCCGAATGCTGGGATTAAAGGTGTGTGCTACTACACCCAGCTAAATGGTTTCTTTTATACATCGCCTTGGTCATTGTGTTATTTTCTCGGCAGTAGAAAAGTAACTAAGGCAAACTAAGGCTTAGTACCAGAAAGACTGGCTCACTGCTCCTCTGCTAGTATCCTCACTGAAATTTAACGTGTTTCTTGAAAACCTGTCTCTGAAAATAGCCACATTCTGAGATGTGAGTGGTGAGGAGTTCAACAAATAAATTGGGAAAGGGAGAAATAATTCAATTATTAATACCTTACTTTCAGTATTCTAGAACTAGGTAGCAATGCTATCACAGACAGGCTTAAAACAATGTCTTTGTTTCTTCATGATGTCCATAGCTCAAGAACCTCTGAATATTCAGTTTCTGCAAGATCTCACGCAAGATTTCACTAACAGTTAGGTCTATTTTTAAGGCTTGATGAGGGAATGGTCTGATTTGATCTCACATGTTTGTTGGCAGAATTCAGTTCTCTGTGGCTTCTTGGACTGGGGACTACATTTTTCTTTCTGTCTGCCTGTGGCTATTTCAATACCTTGCTGCATGGGTCTCACCAACATAATCAACTCGTGTTATCAAAATCAGTGAAAGAGAAAGTCCGTTAGTGAGAGTGATGCTTCACATTTCAGTCAGGGAAAAGGGCATGACTTCCTATTACCTTTGCCACAGTGGATAGATAGAAACAGACTCACTAGGCAGAATATAATAAGGGTTTGAGTATCTGGAGGGAAGGATGCTGGGGTTCAACTTAGATTCATCCTATGACAGCCTTCCCTTGCAGAGTTACATTGATTTAAAGATATTAAAAAGCTCACAGAACACCATAGGGGGATGGCCTATTAAGCAATTAAGATAAAGTATGTCTCTCATCTCAGCATCTAAGATGGTCTACAATTTGCTTCCAACCCAGTTTTCTAAGTAATATCCCTATCTATCCTATGATTACCATATAACTCACAGCTTTGTACAGCTCACTCTTAGGTCCGAGGATTCCATCTAGAACTTTCCTAATTCTCCTTTCTAAATTCTTTGTTTTCTTAAAGTTTTACATGCTCAGAGAATGTTTTCTTGAACCTCTCCAGCTAGGATGATATATTTCCTTAGTCATTTATTCAACTGATAATTCTTTGGGAAAATGATAAAACATTTGCCATGAAATTTATAGCAAAGAAAGAATCCAACTTTGTTCTTTTGAAATTTACATTCTAGAGAAGAAAACAGCATTACAAAGAGTCAATTAAGGAGCTGGTAGACAGAGCAATGGACTGCAGAAATATAATAGGATGTTCTTAGATTGAAAAGAAAAGTAACTTAATTGTAGTTGGTAGAGTCAGAGAAAAATATGAGTCCTTGAGCCTTCTCTACAAGCCAGTTTTGTGTGTCAACTTCATAGAAGCTTGAGTCATGGCAGAGAAAAGAGCTTCAGTTGAGGAAATGCCTCCATGAGATCCAGATGTAGGGCATTTTCTCAATTATTGACTAACAGGGGAAAGCCTAGCCTAATGTGAGTGTGGCCATTCCTGGGCTTATGGTCCTGGGTTCTATAAAAGAGCAGGATGAGCAAACCAGGAGAAGCAGGCAGGTAAGCAGCAGCCGCCATGGCCTCTGCATCAGCTCCTGCCTCCAGGTTCCAGCCCTGCTGGAGTTCCTGTCCTGACTTCCTCCAATGATGGATTGAGATCTGGAAGTATAAGCCAAATAAACCATTTTCTCCTCAACTTGGTTTTTGGTCATGATGTTTCTTTGCAGCAATAAAACACTAAATAATAAACCTTCAAAATGAAGGGGGGTAAAGTAGGTCAGTGATTTCAAGTGAAGGAAAGACCGTGAGAAGAGCCTAAGTTAGTAGAGACTGATGTTCCTAGAAAGAAAGACAGGCCGACCTACTCAAGAGGTGATAATACTTCCCGCCATGTGAACATGCACCAGGACCTTGGAGACTAGGAGTCTCAAAGGCTCCTCAGAGCCACCGCTAATCCCGTTTAAAGCTATTGTCATTTTCAGAAGTCTTTTTGGAGTGATTAAGAGAAAATCAATTCTGTACCTTTAAAAATCATATATTGTGTCTGCATAATAACTTATTGTCACATTTGTGTGTGTGTGTATTCTTGTTGTCCATACATAATCCATATATATATATATATATATATATATATATATGCACATGTACATGTGAGTTCATGTACACATGTGAACACATCCACACTAAAGACTAGAAATCAACCTCAAGTGTCTTTTTAGGTTTTTATCTGCTGTTTGTTTTAAGACAGTGTCTCTCATTGAACCTGGAACACTGCAACCTGGCTATGTTGGTATCTAATGAGCTCCAGGAATTTTCCTGTCTGTCTTCCCAGCTCTGGATTATAGACATGCACTCTCGTACATGTACTGTCATACTAGTGCCATTGATTTAACATTAGACCATCATGCTTGCACAGCAAGTATTTCATCAACTGAGCCTTTGCTCACAAGATGCCAGCAATTCAACAGTGTCCCAAGAGAATGTATCTTAGAAAGCTAATGAATGCTCAGTAGGCTTAGCCATGAAGCCTGTAATCTACTTATTTTTAGACAGGCACATTAAATAAAGTCCATACCCTTCACATGTATTTAAATTTCCTCACGAAAAATGTCTTCACTTTCTCACTATGTAGGTCATCCATGCTATGCAGATAATTTTATTCAGTACGTTTTACATTTGCTTGTGTAAGAAAGTTATTTTAAATTTTAATATGTTTGAAGTCCATGATAGGCCTACTTTGAGCTGGCTCTTGTACATGAACATAAATGAAGGCCCACAAAGAACTCGTAGTCAGTGTGAGTGTGACCGCAAGGTACTCTCTTTCCACTTCCCTTGTTTTTTTTTGTCTACCATCACAATCTATTAAATGATGAACAGCTGTATATCCTTCCTTTGATATGAATTTGTAAGTGGAAAAACTGTTTCATTAAACCTGAAACTGAGAGCAATTTCAGCTCAGTATCTAAAGGTCACCATAAGACTGGACATTCATGTCATCTAAAGTTCTGCTGCCTTAGTTTTACCTCACTTCTAGTTTCCGCACACTGAGCCATGCCTAATCACTGTTTGGTAAATCCTGCCTCCTCATCCATAAGCACCGGTAAATGAAGTCTACGTTTCCTGCCTCACTGGTGCTTCCAAAGCCAAGAAGGAAACTAGTAAGAACTAGTGTCTCGTGTCCCAAAGTCACATAGAATGACGTGCTGCTGTCCATTGAGATGTAATCTTCAGAGTCAGCTAGCTCCTCCATACTCCC
The DNA here is from genome assembly GCA_907169655.1 of Acomys percivali. NCBI lineage: Eukaryota > Metazoa > Chordata > Mammalia > Rodentia > Muridae > Acomys > Acomys percivali. The sequence goes on from OU015753.1 coordinate 100,530,021, forward strand.
TAATCTACAGAAAACAAGGTGCACATGGAAAGTTCCCAGGAGCTAACATTTTTTTGTAACTTAACTGTACAAAATTAGAGATTGTAAGCTGGGAAATCATTTGACATACTAGGATTTCTAAGCATGAAATTTAAATCATTCTATAGCACATTTCTAACTATCATTTCTCTTTCAGATAGTTTACACAAATGATCCTTGACCCAAGTATGCTAGGAATAAAAGTGAGGAGGCCACAGAAAATGGTGAGGAATGGTGGAGACAGATCTTCACGAAGTGTCTGACCACTATGTAGGAACTCACTAGAAACTGTGTTGATTTTACTTTTGAAACTAGAATTACACAGAGTAAAACACACATGATACATGATTTGGCTGCTTAAATATTTAAGTGCATTTTATTGCCTTCTTTTTTCTCTATAATATAAGTAAGGATCATAGGCAGTGCCTATTAATCAGTGTTTGTGTGGCTGACTACAATGAGAACACACCGGCAGTGCTCTTTCTAAATGTCATGCCTGTGAACATATTTCTTGAAGTCTCCATTCTGCAGAGCGTCCTGATGTCATGTGGCCCATACTGCCGTTTTTACTTCATCTGACTCCATCATATTCTAAGATCTTAGCATTATTTGCATCTAGTTATAGGGTTATTTTCCTAAATTTGTAACTTCAAAGAATGGCAGCTACTTCTATTTACCCATGCCTCCCCTGTTATCACTTGTATGAGGTCACTCCTGATCTCTTCGTTTCATGAAATGGGGACGTTATTTCCTTTATCCTAAGCCTTCTGCACAATGCTAGAAAATAGTTGACATATGTAAATAGTGAAAGAAAGAATAAATAGGTTAATCTGATTCTTGTCATAATTCTGGTTATTATCTGATAAGAAACCAGTTAATAAGCTGGTTGTGATATGAACACACTTACTTTGCTAAAATGAGGAAATGCTGTGTTGATGGACAACAGGAGGAAGATGAGTGTCGCAAATCAATTCTAATTTAAAAATCTTGCATCTCACACCTGAGAGTCAAGCCTTGGAATGGCAGATGGGAAGAGCTGTTTATTAAATACTCCTCTTTCTGGGAAAACAGGGATTTCTTATTTTAGCCACTTAAGAGCTAAAGCTTATTATTTAAAAGTTACCTTTGCTTATTTTTACAAGCCTTCAACATTCTACCCAAATAGTAAGATATCCCAAAAAATTTTTATCTGCCCAGTAGCTGTTCAGTGGAACCATTTACAATATCTAAGTCAAAGTCTTGTCTTCTAAGTTCAATGTATCACTAACTTTTGTGAATTTTTAGAGAGAACACAACAATAAACAACAAACAAACCCATTCCTTTCTAATTGTTCTCTCTCCTGAACATAGAGGTCACCCAGCTTAATTATTGGTAATTATGTTTGGCTGTATGTATTTTAAAGCTGGCTCCTTCATACATTATTTCATTCATCCCTAGACCAATTTTGTAGAAGAGAAACTAGTGGATAGGTTTTATGCTTAAAGTGTTATTTTTTTTCTCAGCTATGGGAACTGGAGACCAAGGTTAAGCAACTGACCACAGGTCACGCCCTTTGTCAACTGTTAAGCACATTGTTTTTATTATCACCTCTGCTTCTCTCTTTGTGAGCCACACTGCCTTCAGATGCATCCTCTTCAGGCTTCATTGTGTAGTATACTGACCCATAAGCAGGTTTGAATTTTATTAAGTAATACAAGGTTAAGCCTTTTACAAAATAGACCCCCAGTGAACAGGGACTACACTACATCTTGTTTCTACCAGGTCTTCCTCATATGAATGAACTGTCAGAATAATTTCATAATATATTATTCTTCCATGTTTGCAGATAGCATTCTTCTGTTTACTGGTGAATAGAGAGCACACAAATATGTCAAGGCAAAGCAATGAAAACGTAAGATCCCACTGTCAGTAGAATTAATGTTTTCTCCTAACAGCATTACTACACTATCATAACACCCAGTGACTTTGATGTCAAGAACATAAATGAAAGGAAACAGATTCTGAGTTGCCTGGTTGTCCTAAATCAATAGCAAACATTATTTGAATATTACACTGAACAGCTGTAATTCCAGTTTTGCTTCTCAGCCCTGGGGCTACAGCTGTTATGCTTAAAGAACAACAGTTACAAGCCAAAACAGTATTTTGAAAGGCATTCTTTCAGTTTGCTTCAAAAGTATTTCTTATTCTGAAGAAATCTAATATAAATTGATGAATGAATTTCTCTTTTGTAATGAAGAATGCAAGGACATCCCTACCATAAACATATGTGTATGATGTATTTGTTTATTGTAGAGGAATTTTAATTTAGAATGTGGCTGTTCTGCCAGAGATCAAATCCAAAGACCTAGGTCTCTGTGATCTGGCTGGAAAGCAAACACAGCTTTAATCCAAAAGAGAGAGAGACAAGTAGATCTGAGTTCAAGGCCAGCCTATTACAGAGCAAGTTTCAGTTAAAGAAAAGCTTAGCTTCAGGCATGGTGGTACATACCTTTAAGCCCAAACAATGAAGGTAAGTTAGTTTGTAGAAGGAAACACCCATGTTTAAAAGTGTTGTTTAATTGAGTGGTGTAAATGTAATGATTCAGAGAAAGATAAGACAGAATTGGATATGTCCAACAGTCATGAGAATAGAGAAGAAAAGGATGCTATTTAAGGGGGAAGGGAGAGAGAGAGAGGAAGCAGTTTTACGAAGACAAAAATAGAGAGAAACAGAGAGACAGGGTACAGACAGAGAACTCACATGAAGACAAGATGAGCCAGAGAATGAGAAGGAGACAGAAGATTAGAAAAGATTACTAGAGTTAGTTTGAGACAAAGCAGAGAAAATGAGGGGACAAGAGAAAAGCCAGATTGAGTACATTAGTTGGGAGAGGAGTTTGAGCAGAACAGCTGAATTAAACCAGCCAGCCCAGAACTCAGAAAGAACAAGTAAGGGTGGGCTTATTAAACAGTAAGTCTTAGAGGCTGAAAATATTTTATGCCTAGTATAAATTGTACAGAGGTTAGAAACTTCCGGGACTAGGCCAATGTTAACAGACATAGGCAGTAAGCATCCAGAAAACAAATGAATCTGGCAAAAATAAAAGTTCATTGTACAGTTTATGCTTATAGATATGAATAACACTGTATGAACACACACATGTTATATGTATGAAACCCAAAGAGTACATGTATATGATGTCGATGTCTACATAGTATATGTATGTAATGTATATGTGCATATGTATGTATATATGTATATGTGTGTACACATACACATATTCATATGTACAAAACTCAAAAAGATATTTGGCTAAGGCAACTTAAAAAAATAACAGGTACCAACCTTAATGGATCAGGTGGGAGCCTAGCCAACTCCCACAAGCTAGAGGGCAGTTTCTGCTCTCTCAGGCAGGACTGAACCTAGGCCCCACAGGCAGGACAGATCAGGCAGAAGCCTAGCCAACCACCACAAGCCAGCAGGAGTTCTAGCACTCTAAGAAAGAATGAGCCTAGGCTCCCAGAGCTCCAGTGCCTGAGGACAGAGTTTCTAAAGCCCAGAAAAGAGCTATGCATGCACTATCTTAAAGTGATCCTTGGATTACAGAGCAGCAGTACTGGTCTCTGCTAACTAAGGGGGAACCCAGGGTATGGAGCAGAGTCTCCTGGAGTTCTTGACCTATAGACACTCACCAATGAACTGCTCTCAAAAACCAGTGAAGGACACCAGAAAAAACCTCCCAATGTCAGAGACAGCAAGATGACTAAAGGCAAGCATAAAAAAAAACACACAACAAAATCCAAAACGATATGGCATCTCCATAACCTAGCTATCTCAAAGAATTCAACCCTGGGAACTCAAACACAGCTGAAGAACAAGAAAATGACCTCAAATCCTTAATAATAAAGATAATAATGGAGCAAACAAGTAAAATCCATAAACAAATGCAGAAAGATGCAACCAAACAGATTGAGAACATTAAAGAGGCCTATGCAGAGGAAATGAAGAAATCCCTGGAAGAAATTCAGGAAATACAATCATCTGAAGGAGATCAAAACAGTTCAAGATCTGAAGATGAAAATGGAAACAATGATAAAAACACAGACAGAAAAAGAGAACTTAGGGGAAAAAAATCAGAAAATGCAAAGGTAAGCTTCTCTAACAGAATTCAAGAGACCGAGGAAAGAATCTGGGGAGTAGAAGTTAAAATTGAAGAACTTCATGCAACCATCAAATAAAATGTTAAATCTGAAAAATTCCTGACACAAAACATCTAAGAAATCAAGGACACCCTGAAAAGACAAAACCTGAGGATAATAGGAATGGAGGAAAGAGAAGATGCCTGCCTCCAAGGCCCAGAAAATATTTTCAACAAAAATCATAGAAGAAAAATTCCTCAATTTAAAGAAAGACATATAAACATACAAGAGGCCTACAGCACACCAAATAGAATAGACCAGAAAAGAAAATCTTCCCACCACATACTAATAAAAACACAAAATGGACAGAACAAAGAAAAATATTAAAAATGGCAAGGGAAAAGGACCAAGTAACATGTAATGGCAACTTTATCAGAATTACATCCGACTTCTCAGCAGAGACCATAAAATCCAGAAGGACCTGGGCAGAGGTCCTGCAAACCCTAAGAGACGACAGATGCCAATCTAGACTACTATACCCAGTGCAACTTTAAATAGCCATTGATGAAGAAAACAAGATATTCCATGACATAAAAGTTCAAACAATACCTAGCCACAAATCCAGTCCTACAGAAGTTACTAGAAGGAAAACTCCAACCCAAAGTGACAAACTACAATCAAAATAACATAGGAAATAGATAACTTCACTGTTGCAAAACATAACCACACAAACACTCTACTACAGCTGAAATCCAAATTAAGGGACTGAGCAGTCACTGGTCATTAATATCTCTCAACATCAATGGTCTCAATTCTCCAATAAAAAGACACAGACTGACTGAATGGATACAGAAACAAAACCCAACATTGTTCTACATTTAAGAAACACATCTCAACCACAAGGATAGACATTACCTCAGGGTAAAAGGCTGGAAAAAGTTATTCCAAGCAAACAGAGACAAGAAGCAAGCTAATGTAGCCATTTTAATATCTAATAAAATAGACTTTTAATCAATATTAATCAAAAGAGATAAAGAAGGAAACTTCATACTCATCAAAGGTAAATTCTACAGGATGATATCACAGTTCTGAACATCTACACCCCCAGTATTAGGGCACCTGTTTGTAAAAGAAATATTAACATCGATCCACACACACTCAGTGGGAGGCTTCAGCACCCTACTTTCAACAAAGGATCAGTCAACGGAACAAAAACTAAACTGAGAAATAATGACACTAATTTAGTTATGAATCAAATGGATCTAACAGATATCTACAGAAATCTCACCAAAACACAAAAGATTATATCTTCTTCTCAGACTGTCATGGAGCCTTCAAAATTGATCATATAGTAGGTCACAAATCAAGCCTTAACAGATACAAGAAGATTGAAATAATCCCTTGTATCCTATCAGGTCACCATGGACTAAAGCTAGACTTCAACAACAATAGAAATAACAAAACTGCTACACACACACGGAAACTAAACAACTCTTGACTTACTGACAACTGGGTCAAGGAAGAAAAAAAGAAAGAAATTAAGGACATCCTAAAATTCAATGAAAATGTAGGGATATCACACCCAAATTTATGAGACATATTGAAAGCAGTGCTAAGAGGAAAATTCATAGGACTAAGTGCCTTTGTAAAGAAATTGGAAACATCTCATATAAATAACTTAACAACACATCTGGAAGCCCTAGGAAAACAGAAGCAGAAAACCCAAGAGGAATATACAGCTGGAAATAATCAAACTCAGGGCTGAAATCAATAAATTAGAAAGAAAGAGAATAATTCAAAGAATAGACAAAACCAGGATCTGGTTCTTTGAGAAAATCAACAAGATAGACAAACTGTTAGCTAAGCTAACAAAAAGGCAGAGAAACACTATCCAAATCAAAAAATCAGAAATGAAAACAGAGATAACAACCGACACTGAAGAAATATAAGGAATCATTAGGTTCTTCTTTAAAGCCTTATATGCCACAAAATTTGAAAATCTAAAGGAAACGGACAATTTTCTTTCTTTTTTTTATATTTATTTATTTTTAATTAATTTATTCTTGTTACATCTCTATGGAAACGGACAATTTTCTTGATTGATTCCACTTGCCAAAGTTGAATCAAGATCAGGTAAATAAATTAAATAGTCCTGTTTCTCCTACAGAAATATAAACAGTCATCAAAAGTCTCCCAACAAAAAAAAGGCAAAGGCAAGATGGTTTCAGCACAGAATTCTACCAGTCCTTCAAAGGCAAGGTAATATCAATACTCTTCAAGCTACTCTAAAAGATAGAAATGGATGGAACATTACCAAACTCATTCTATGAGGCCACGGTCACTTTGACACCCAAATCTCACAAAGATCCAACAAAGAAAGAAAATTCCAGACCAATTTCTCTTATGAACATTGTTGCAAAAGCACTCAATAAAATTCTTGCATACCAAATACAAGAACACATCAAAGATATCATTCATCATGACCAGGTAGGCTTCATTCCAGGCATGCTTGGATATTTAACATACAGAAATCCATCAATGTAATCCACCATATAAACAAACTGAAAGGAAAAAAAACCACATGATCATCTCCTTAGATGCCAAAAGGGCATTTGACAAAATCCAACACACACTCATTTTAAAGTTTTGGAAAGTTTGGGGATACAAGGCACGTACCTAAACACAATAAAGGCTATATATAGCAAGCCAATAGCCAACATCAAATTAAATGAAGAGAAACTCAAGGAAATTCCTCTAAAATCAAGGACCAGACAAGGCTGCCCACGTTCTCCATATCTCTTCAATATAGTTCTTGAAGTTCTAGCTAGAGCAATAAGACAACAAATGGAGATCAAGGGGATCCACATAGGAAAGGAGGAAGTAAAATTATCCCTATTGGCAGATGATATGATGCTGTACATAAGTGACCCCCAAAATTCCACCAGAGAACTCCTATAACTGACAAACATCTTCAGCAAAATGGTTGGAAACAAAGTTAACTCAAAAAAGTCAGTAGCCTTTCTGTATACAAATGATAATCATGTAGAGGAAGAAATTAGAAAAACTAAATCCTTCACATTAGCCACAAGTACTATAAAGTATCTGGGAGTAACTCTAACCAAGCAAGTGAAAGACTTGTTCAAAAAATACTTCAAATCTCTGAAGAAGGAGATTGAAGATGACATCAGAAGATGGAAATATCTTCCTTGTTCATAGATTGGGAGAATTAATAGAGTAAAAATGGCCATCTTATCAAAAGCAATTTATAGACTCAATGCAATCCCTATCAAAATACCTACACTTTTTTTAGACACTGAAAGATCAATTCTCAACTTCATATGGAAAAACAAAAATACTAGAATAGCTAAAACAATCCTGTACAATAAAAGATCCTCCAGAGAAATCTCCATACCTGATCTAAAGCTGTACTACAGAGCAACATTAATTAAAACAGCATGGTACTGGCACAGCAATAGGCTGGTTGATCAATGGAATTTTATTGACGACCCAGAAATAAATTCATACACCTTTGGACACTTGATTTTTGACAAAGAAGACAAGTCTATTCAATGGAAAAAAGATAACATCTTCAACAAATTGTGCTGGTTTTACTGCATGTCTACATGTAGAAAAATGCAATTGGACCCATATTTATCATCATGTACAAAACTCAAGCTCAAGTGGATTAAAGGCCTCAAAATAAAACCAGAGACACTAAATATGTTAGAAGAAAAAGAGGGAAAGAGCCTGGAACTCGTTGGCACAGGAAACAACTTCTTGAACAGAACACCAATGGGCCAGGCTCTGAGGTCAACAATTAATAAATAGGACCTCATGAGGCTGAGAAGCTTCTGTAAGGCAGAAGACCCTGTCAACACAACAAAGTGACAGCCTTTACACTGGGAAAATATCTTCATCAACCCTACATATGACAAAGAACTAATATCCAAAATATATAAAGAGATAAAGAAATTAAACACCACCAAACCAAATAACCCAATTAAGAAATGGGGTTCACAAATCGTTATAAATGTAACATTTATATAACTCATGATTGTCTCATGGTTCTTCCTGTTGTATGTAATTTGTCTTATTCATGTGTAAGAAAATAAATGTACCACCTCCCCTTGTTGGGGAGGCCTGATGGCACTCAAAGAAAGAATAAGCATACTACCAAGATGAGATTTGATAGCCTATGACCATATAGTGGGGGAGGAGGTCACCCACAGTCTTAGACCTAGGGGAGGGAGGGAAGAACTGGAGGATACAAGTGCTGGGATAACAGTTGAGTTGTGATCTGAATACATTAATAAAATTAAAATTTTAAAAGAAACTAAATGTATGTTTTAAAAGTAAATAAATAAATAACAAAAACTTTAAAAAGAAATGGGGTTCAGAATTAAACAGAGAACTCTCTTTTTTTTAATATGAATATTTTTATACATTTATTTTATTACACATGTATAAAACAAACTACATACAGCAGGGAGAACCATGTGACAATCATGAGAATAATGAGTTCTCTACATGTTACATTCATAGTGAATTGGCCATCTCAATTTGTCCAGTTTAAAGTAAATGTCTTTCTTGTCTTGTTGGGTCAAATTTCCGAATGAAATTCAATATCTATCCTATCTCAACTCTAATAGCTTAACTTCTTTTTTTTCCTTTTTTTATTAATTTATTCATATTACATCTCAATTGTTAGCCCATCCCTTGTATCCTCCCTTTCTTTCCTCCCTCCCGCTTGCCCCCTACTCCCTTCCCCTATGTCTGTGACTGAGGGGGACCTCCTCCCTATGCTCCTAGGGTATCGAGTCTCTTCTTGGTGACTTATTATCTTTCCTCTGAGTGCCACCAGGCCTCCCCATCCAAGGGACATGGTCCAATATAGGGCACCAGAGTTTGTGTGAAAGTCAGATCTCCTTCTCCACTTAACGGTGGAGAATGTCCTGTCCATCGGCTAGACTGGGTAGGGGTTCGAAGTTTACTGCCTATATTTTCCTTGGCTGGTGCCATAGTTTGAGGAGGACCCCAGGGCTCAGACCCTCCTGTAGTTTTCCAGGACCCTCTGGATCCTTCTATTTCCTCATTCTCCCAGGCTTCTCACACCTAAAGTCTCAATAGGATGCCCTCCCCTCTGACTCACTTTCCTGGTAGGTAATTGGGGGCGTACCCCTTGGACTAGTGTCTCGATATAAGTGAGTATATACCATTTGACTCTTTTTGCTTCTGAGTGAACTCACTCATTATGATAATTTCTAGTTCAATCCATTTGTCCACAAATTTCGGAAATTCCTTGTTTTTAATAGCTGAGTAGTATTCCATAGTGTAAATATACCACAGTTTCTTTATCCATTCTTCTACTGAGGGACACGTAGGCTGCTTCCATGTTCTGGCTATTATGAATAAGGCTGCTATGAACATGGTTGAGCATATGTCCCTGTTGTGTGGTAGTGCATCTTCTGGGTATATTCCAAGGAGTGGAATAGCTGGGTCTTGAGGAAGCCCTATTCCCATTTTTCTGAGAAAGCGCCAGATAGATTTCCAAAGTGGTTGTACTAGTTTGTATTCCCACCAGCAATGAAGGAGTGTTCCTCTCTCTCCACATCCTCGCCAGCATGTGGTATCAGTTGAGTTATTGATCTTAGCCATTCTGATGGGTGTACGATGGAATCTCAGTGTCGCTTTGATTTGCATTTCTCTGATGAGTAAGGAGGTCGAGCATTTCTTTAAGTGTTTCTCTGCCATTTGATATTCCTCTGTTGAGAATTCTCTGTTTAGTTCTGAGCCCCATTTCTCTATTGGGTTATTTGGTTTGGTAGTGTTTAATTTCTTGAGTTCTTTATGTATTTTGGATATTAGACTTTTGTCAGATGAAGGGTTGGTGAAGATCTTTTCCCAGTCTGTAGGCTGTCACTTTGTTCTCTTGACAGTGTCACCTGCCTTCAGAAGCTTCTCAGCCTCATGAAGTCCCATTTATTAATTGTTGATGTTAAGGCCTGATCTGTTGGTGTTCTGTTCGGGAAGTTGTCTCCTGTACCTAGTGTTCCAGACTCTTCCCCACTTTTTCCTCTAATTGGGTTAATGTCAAACAGAGAACTCTCAATAGAGGAATATCGATTGGCTCAGAAACACTTATAGAAATGTTCAGTGTTCTAAGTTATTAGGGAAATGCAACTCAAAACGGCTCTGAGATTCCACCTTACACCCATCAGAATGCCTAAGATCAAATACTCAAGTGACAACACATGCTGGCGAGGATGTGGAGAAAGAGGAACTCTCCTTCATTGCTGGTGGTAGTGCAAACTTGTACAACCAATTTGGAAATCAATCTGATGCTTTCTCAGAAAATTGGGACTAGGGCTACCTCAAGACTCAGCTATTTCACTCCCTGGAATATACACAAAAGATGCTCCACCACAAAACAAGGACATATTCTCAGCCATGTTCATAGCATCCTTATCTGTAATAGCCAGAATCTGGAAACAACCTAGATATACCTCAGTCGAAGAATGGATAAAGAATTTGTGGTATATTTGCACTAGGGAATACTACTCAGCTATTAAGAACAAGGAAATCTTGAAATTTGCAGGCAAATGGATGGAATCAGAAATGTTCATCCTGAGTGAGTTAACCCAGACCCAGAAAGATAAACATGTATACACTCACTTATAATTGGACATTAGCCCAACAGGGATGTCCCCTGAAAGTCTTCACTTAGCAGGAGATTGGGATAGATGTTGGAACTTCCTATTGGGACTTCAGGTAAGGGAGTTATTGGAGAATGGGGAAATAGAAGGATCCTGTTGGTACTAGAAACCTACAAGAAGACCATGAAGGCTGGCCAATCTGGACTCAGGGGTCCAGACTATTGTACCAACCTAGGACTCTGCATGCAGTAAACCTAGAAGCCCTATTCAGATCTAGCCAGTGAACAATACACTTTCCACAGTTGTGTGGAGAGTGAGGAGTGACTCTGGCATGAACTCTGGTGCCCCCCTATTTGACCACTTCTCCTTGGTGTGGAGACCTGGTGGCACTCAGATGAAGGCTACCAGGATGAGAATTGATAGACTGTGATCATATGGTGGGGGAGGAGGTCCCCTTCTGTCACAGACCTAGGGGACAGGAATAGGATGAAGGAGCAAGTGCAGGGAGAATGGAAGATACAAGTGAGGGGATAACAATTGAGATGTAATCTGAATAAATTACTTAAATTAAAAAAAAAACAGGTAACAAGATGATTCCATAAGTTTCTAGAGATATTACATAGTATCACTGTTTGGTTTGTTAGGGTTTCTTGGATCTTGTTTCAGGCTAAGGTGAGTTAAAATTTAAGAGGGACTCCATACTGCTCCACATGCAGAATGTTTTCTGACTTATGACTCTATAGGTAGCTATGCCAAATCTCTCTTCCTGCTCCAAGCAATCTTTGACTCATTGTGTAATTAATTCTTTCCACTGGAATGTGCTGTCCAAGCTCTGCTACATATTTTTCCTCACATCTAGAATTGCTGGGGAGAAACAGAAAATAAGACACTGTCCCAATGGTGAGCATTATTCTTCAAAGATAAATATCTCCTCTCTTAGGGGTTGTGTTTAAATCTAAAAGGAAACGTTCACTATTGCCACACATAGCCAGAGTTAATATCCAGTTTCTCTGCTGTTTTCCAAGGGACAAAACAAAAGTCAGAGAGAGGAAAATCCATGCACAGTAGAAGCCAACACCCGAGATGTGAGACCACTCCTTATTTTCCCAATTGATTTAATATACTTTTAGAAACATACACTTTTAGGAATTGGACACTCTAAACAGACTATATATACATTGTATTGGGCTCTTGAAATATCACATTTTTAATGGAAGAAGCAACAAATTGTTGTTAAACTTGACTTATTATGTAGTTTAATAACTTCTAGGGTTAACAAAAAAGGAACATGGAAATAGATAGATTAGAAATTATTTTTATCAGTAGACCATTTTCATATATAGTTCTTTGATATGTTTCTGATTTATTCATTCTATTTCTTGTAATTAATATAATTCATGGGTGCCTTAAAATTGCTCTTATATATTACTTTTGTCTCTCCTTTTTATTCTATCTTTGTATTACTTATTGTGATAACTTCACATAGTGTCATTTGAATGAATGGAAATCACTTCCAGATGAGGGATGCCAGACTTTCATCCAGACTTAGTTGTCAATTATAGTGGTTGTGGTCTTTTCTAAGTTCTGTATACCCTACTCTGTGTCTCTTTCTTCTTCTTCATACCATGGAGATAACACCAGCACAGACTCAGAGGGCTGCTGGGGTAAGAGAAGACTTAGTCTAAGGAAAATGTTTGTTCCTTAAGATGCTGAAAGCATTATAACAAATCAACATTTATTTTGTAGACTTATCATAAACTTTTAGGATTCTCCTTATTAATTAACCTTACCATTTTCCATGGTTTTCTGTCATTTTTAAACTATGAGTGTCTTTAAGTGAAAAGAATGCTGGACTGGGGATCAGGATAACTGTTTCTCTTCTGGCCCTAGTCTTCTTCTTTTATGAAAGATTACTTGGGCATTTTCCTTCAGGTTTTCAGTTTCCTTGTTTATAAAACAAAGGTGATACATCACAGCCATATTGTCAAGACATTGAGATCAACCTATGAATTAAATATTAAATGAAAGGCTAATAGAATCAATGGTTGGGTCTTTATTTTATTGAGGAATCACATCCCAAAGACACAGTGCAGAGCATAATAAGCCCTGCCTTTATTTCACAAAGAGCAGGGAAAGCTATAACCTTTAAAAAGATAAGTCTCTTTTACTAAATAAACACAACCTTGGGCCAAAGTAATGTAACTGAATGAATAAGTGGAATATTTTCACATCATTTCCAGCTGACCACTCAAGACAGTTGGTGGTGACTCAATATGAACTGAATTATGAGACCACAATGAGGGAATGGCTAGAGACATCAATGGAAATAAACTTTGTGAGTCTAAGTATTCTCAGCCACTTCACAGGTATAAAAGTGTTGAGGGTGAAAAGAATTGTGAGAGTTTTCAGGAAATCTCCCAGACCACAGTCTACTTCCTTAGTGTCTGTCCATACATCTTCAAAATATTAAGAACCAAATATTCAACTGAACAACCACTTTGAATTTGTGATGTGTGTCTTGGAGTTAGAGAAACACAAATAAAACACATTAAAAGAGAAATGGAGCAAGAGAGATTGCCCTCTCTAGCATCATTCTTTTCCCTGGAGGTAAATGACATGTTCAGCATACCACAGATGCCAGAGTTAGGAGAGCACACATGAGAAAGGGAGAAAGCAACAAGAGACCATTGATTGACATTCTGCCCTTGACTGAATGACTTGGAGAAAGGGAGATTCCAGGGTAAAGAGAAACCAACATAAGAAGCAGGAATTAATTCCTCCATCTTGCCCAGAGATGTACAGGCAAGAATCTGTGATGGGTGGACTCACCTCACATGCTGTGACATTTCTCCATCTGAAGTACAAATCTACCATCAGAGGGGTTCAGAGAACTGGACCCATTTATCAGGATAGATGTAACTAGGAAGGTTTTTGTCCCTTTAATTTAAAATTAATATAAAAGTTGTTTATTTTATGATGAGTTTGAGTGGTTTGCATGCATCTATATCTGTGTACCACATGCATGCAGTACCTTTGCATGTGATAAATTGTGCATTTGATATCCTGGACCTGCAGATATGGACAGCTGTGAACTGCCATGTAGGTTCTCTGAATCAAACCTGGGTTCTCCAGAAGAGCAGCCACTTATATAAACCAGTGATCCAACTCTCCTGCTCCTCCAAATTCTTCATTGTTTCCGAACTTTTCCTAGAAATTTTGTAGGAAAATGGGTAAAATAACAGGATTGTGGAAGGGAGTAAAAAGCCAAACAGATTCTACCTCTGTGGTGTTTGTGCCTTCTGTCAGGTAAAAAGAGGTGGACATGCACCTGAGGAAAGTATAAAGCTTTTATTATTGCATATATTGGTCACATTAATTGTGGAACAAAAATTGATTTCATTTATGGTAAGCTAAATTCCTGTGACCCAGCCTAAATTTCATGGGGAGAAGATCAAGGTAAATGAAGAATCATTAGGAGAAGAAAAGACAAGATTTAAAGTTGAGAGTAGCAACTCATCTAGCAAGTCTCAGATTTCCACAACTTACACACGTGTATAACAGAGCTGCCCTTACAGATTTCGTAAGGCTTCTATGTTGTACTTTACACTGTAAATCCTTGCAATGGGATATTGGGAAATTGGTGAAACAGAACACTTGATAATATCTATTATTCTTTTAAATCATAGATACAAGAAAAGTTGTGAAATATTCATTCATAAATTTTAGTTCATCTTTTTGTTATTTCTGTTGTTGTTGAATTGCAGCCTAAGACCATGGTGATCTGATAGGATACAAGGTATTATTTCAATCCTCTTGTATCTGTTGAGGCCTGCTTTGTCACCTACGATGTGATCAATTTTGGAGAAGGTTCCATGGGGTGCAGAGAAGAAGGTATATTCTTTCTTGTTTGGGTGAAAGGTTCTATAGATATCTGTTAGATCCATTTGACCCATGGCATTGGTTAATGATGTTATTTCTCAGCTTAGCTTCTGTTTCAATGACTTATCCTTCAGTAAGAGTGGGGTGTTGAAGTCTCCCACTATTATTGTGTGGGGATCAATGTGTGGGCACTCAGAGGAAGGATAGCAGGTTACCAAGAAGAGACTTGATACCCTATGAGCACATACAGGGTGAGGAAGTTCCCCCTTAGGAAGAGTCATAGGGGAGGCGAATAAGGGGAAAATGGGAGGGAGGGAAGAATGGGAGGATACAAGGGATGAGATAACCATTGAGATGTAACAAGAATAAATTAATAAAAAATTTAAAAAAATTAGTTCATCATCTGAGCCTAAGTTCACTCAGATATTTTTATTAAATTGTGGCAATAATATATATAACTTCTATCGAGAGATGTAACAATTTGTTATTTTTATCAACATATAAATAACTGTGCAATCCAGCTATAACAATAAGAAATATTTCATACAACTCACTTTGGTCTTTAATGTGCCTGATTTCTTAAAACCATAAGTATTGTCAGAGGCAGAATTTTGATATTTTTATGACAGGAGAGAGGATGGTTTGGATAAGGACATTTACCCTCATGAATTTAGACTTATATTAGAATTCAGAATCACTAAGATTGCCAACCGTAGTTGAATGGCTACTATGTTCCATGAAGAATACAAAGGGCTTCACATGAAAAACTTGAGGTAATCCCCAGTAGCCATTTAGAGAATAGTTATCATTAGTATACTAATTAATAAAGAAGTTCAGTAAACTGATACTAATTTATTTCCATTAAAATTCCCAATATTACAGTTGTTAAATGGCAGCATTAGAATTTGATTAACCTAGCCCAAATGACTGTGCCTTTTCCATTATATCACAAGAAGATTTGTGCATATTTCTTTACTTCTAAGATATGACTTTCTCATGTCCTCTGGTGCCTCACATTTGACCATGTCCCTTGGAGGGAGAGACCTAGTGGCACTCAGAGGAAGGACAGCAGGTTACCAAGAAGAGACTTGATACCCTATGAGCATATACGGGGGGGGGGTAATCCCCCTCAGGAACAGTCATAGGGGAGGGGATTAAGGGGAAAATGGGAGGGAGGGAAGAATGGGAGGATACAAGGGATGGTATAACCATTGAGATGTAACAAGAATAAATCAATAAAATAAAAAATTTTAAAAAAGATTAAATTGAATATGTTGATAATGTCTGTACAACATATAAATCACTTAGTGTACCAAAGTATTAGCTCATGACTTTAAAAATATCTCTTTTCATCTTTTGTCATAGACCTTCTAGAGACCTGAGTCCTTTTCTCTTATTCACAAGTATTTAATGGTTGTAGATTGATGTTTAACTGATCGACTCAATTAATTTCTTCTCAAAGTAATGCTTCATTTATCTCTTTTCTTACAAATTAGACAGTACTTGGAGCGTAGTAGATTAAAATATCTGTGGATTAAAAAAAAACAACCCTGATACCCATGCTTTCTCACCTTCATTTAATATACATCTATTACATGGTGAGTAAATTTCAAATGTGGAGAGGAAGCTTGAAATTGTCTATGCCAAATGGATTGTACAATCTTGTGGGAAAGCGTTGAATTAAGCACCAACCATTAGGAACGGTCAGTGCTCCCATGGGGGACGCTGGGGATGCACTGGGAGTGGCCAGCTAGGTTCTACAGCATGATCAGATGTTTGTGAGTGTGGAAGGTGGGTCGGTCAGAGTCATTTTCTTTTGGTACTTCACATTACACAGCCGAATGTGGTACATATTGGAAATGTATTTTCATGCTTTAACTGGAGAGCAACAGAGAGAAAATCAATTGAAACTGAAAGCATCTCCCCCAAAGTCCATTACAACTAGACAGAAAATGGTGATATAGTAAAGTCACAGTCTCAATTGTTGGACCACCAAGGACGTTCTGTAGCACATGGGAAGTGCTTGGTAGAACATTCTACTCCCAGTCTCCTTACGTGAACTGTTCTGTCAGCATTCGTTCCACAGGAGCTAAATGATGTGTGCAGCTTAATACTAGGAGGCAGAAGGGTACACCTGTGAGAGAGCATCAGATGATCACTGACATCCTGTCCGAGGTTCCCCCTGTGGGTGAAAGACTTGGAGAAAGTGGGACTGTGGGCCAAGGAAAGGAAGAAGGAAGTGGTGTCCCATCCACATCCAGGGATCTATAGGTACTAAGCTGTGAAGGGTCAGGTCATCGCACATGTTCTGTGATAGCTGTCCATCAGGAAAGACCAAATCTAAAATTAGACTGCTGCAGAGAACTGGATACTTCATGGCTGATTTAATTGGAGAGGTTTTTTGTTTTTTTGTTTTTTTAATTTCATTTTTAAAAAACTTCATTTTAAAAAAATGAATGTATTTATTTTTTCTATGAATGCATGTTTTACCTGTATTTATTTCTGTTCATTAAACAGCACAGTACCTGAGACTCACCTTAAGCAATGAACTCACAATTCATTTAGTATATTAAACTGGCACCCTAGCCATTGTTGTTTACTTATTTAACTTTTTTTTCTCATCTGATCTACCAGAACATGTTTCTGTAAAAATATTTCCCATTTTTCTTCCTTTAAATACATAACAATAAGAATAATGCAAAACCAGGAAAAATATTTCTACTCTCAGTACCTAAAGACTTACATGGGTGTCCCAGTCCATTTTGTAGCATCCTAACATAGCCACGGATTGATGGGACTACAGTGAGCAGATTTATGTTCTGCTCACAGTTTGGACGTCTAGGAACATGCGTGACAAGGGATTCCATGT
Source organism: Acomys percivali (assembly GCA_907169655.1). Taxonomy (NCBI): domain Eukaryota; kingdom Metazoa; phylum Chordata; class Mammalia; order Rodentia; family Muridae; genus Acomys; species Acomys percivali. Next base: position 100,547,560 of record OU015753.1, read on the forward strand.
TGTGGGGCTATCTATCTCTCAGTACTGTCTGTTGCCTCCAGATTAAGTTCCCAGGCCTGGAACTATGTAGAAACAGTTATAGGAATGTGCACATGCTTTTCATTATGGAGAGCATCCTGCCATACGCACAGAGCTGAGTATTCATTTAGCACCCTTCCATTTCTCCTCTGTTCTCTGTCCACCTCCTTCCTCCCTTTTCTTGTCTTTTCCCCACCTTCACCCCACCACCCACATCTTCTTCTCAGGCACGAAGGGTAAGTCTATTTTGATTAGTTTCTAATCTGTATTTTCCATTTATTTTTCCCCCCACAAGAACTACTGTCAGAGGGCCCCATTTCACTGTGCCTACATCACGTGGCTCTCAGCGAAAGTGTGTTTGCATTTCAATTTTCTTTATTTACTATTAGAGTTTGTCATGGTGCTGCTTCCAGTAACCTTGAGGCTTCTAGAAACTGCATGTGTCGCAAGAATTCGTGCAACAGTAGCGAGGATACTTTGTTTTGTTTTATCAAAGAACAAGAGAAAAATAACTTGCATAGAAATTAGCGTACTGCGTTACTAAGACTGAATCTCCATCAGAGAAGAGTTGATATTTTGTAAATTTTGAGGGAATTCAACAGTGCTTTTCTGAGCTTTTACATGAGAGCTTTATTTAAAAAAAAAAAAAAAAAAAGACAACCAAGTTTTTTTTTTCTATTGACAGTTTCCAAAGAATATGCTTTTAAAGTCTCTATGTGGGTGTATTGTTTAAATTGGCTTACACAGATTATATCTAAAAATGATTTTGGGGGGTTGAGATATCGTGAAAATCATTGCATAGCTTCCAGAGGCTAAATATTCTTTTTAATATTCACAAGCTGAAACCAAATTGCAAGCACATGTTTATGCTGATTTTGCTGCTTGCTGAAACAGTACTTAGTGTATTTCTATTGCAAATCTGATATTTGGGGAAGAATTTAGCAATATTTTCCTTTAAAATTTACATCATGAAAAATAAGAAGTCAAACAGAAGTGTACAAAACTACTTTCCCCCAAAAGAACTGCAAAAAACTAGTCCTTGGGACATTGAGTTGACAGAAATATTTACATGCTGTGGTCTGTGTCATCTTTGGACCTGAAACCTCAACCTTGCACTGCATCTAGGAGTTTACTTTTAAATCTCTAAGATTTGCAACACAAAAGTAAGAGAACCGTGCTGAGCAGCAAATAAACACCTCTACTGAGCTCCAGTTTCCTTTTACTTCTGTACTCTTTTCTTTCTATTTGATATAAAGATGCATTTGCAAGGAGAATAACAAAACACATTTTCAAATAACTAGTTAAGCCAATGGCAAAAATCGGTAAAGAAAAAGAACAAAAATGGCTTCGGTTTCCAGTCTCCTTAAGGTTGCATACAGGTCCTGTTTAACGCACACTCCATTTTCATATATTTTAATACGATCTGCATAGGAAATTCAAGTTATGATTGTGGAAAGAATCAGATCTACGGGAGAAAAATGAAACCTTGCTTTAACATTAACCTCTCAGTGATGGATACGTGAACAAAAGAAAAAGAAAGAATAATTTCTCTAAGAGGAAAAAGATATCTGTGCCCTCACTGATGGTGTGAAAGGAATATTTGATAGTGGTGGCCTTGTAACAGGACCATTTAGAATTACTCCAGGAATATGGGATTAAATACCAAAACATTTATTTTATTTAGAAAATTATCATAAATGGGAGATTTAAGGGGCAGGCTGTCCTGTCCTTGAGTGTTTTTTTTTTTTTTTTTTTAGAGGACAATAGTGTAGCAGTTGAAATTACAGTGATCCGACTCTTGTAATCTGTGAGCACATCACCAGAGCCACCATCTGCTTTAAGAGACTTGATACCCTATGAGCATATACAGAGGGAGGTAATCCCTCTGAGGAACAGTTATAGGGGAGGGAAATAAGGGGAAAATGGGAGGGAGGGGAGAATGGGAGGATACAAGGGATGGGATAACCATAGAGATGTAACAAGAATAAATTAATAATAATAAAAAAAGAATTTGGCTATGGTACTCAGTAAAGGAAACATCTTGGGTTTTATACCTTGGACTTCTGTTTTTTGTGCCTTTTACAGACACAGGTAGCATCTTTTTAGATTAGTAGCTTACTCTTCCAGGAAGAGGATAATTGCAGCTTCAAGCACAATTTCAGACTTCTATCTCCTTCAGACACAACCTTAAAAATCAGCTTTCTTTCTCATGGGTGGTATTCTGTTTATTTCTCTACTTATATGATCTGTTTTCTTCTGCATTGCATGACACATAAAATAATTCAAAAAGTTCTCAGGGAACGGCATAATGTCTGCCACCCAACCGTTTGAGTCAGTATGTAATAATTGGACTGAATATATGGATAGGCCATTATGAGACTTGTTAAAGTTTATGTCAGGTCCACACAATAATTACTGAAGGCCTAATTCAGACCAGCTTTCCCCCACAAAATCAAATAAAGGAGGTACCGGATGCACCATGCATCAGAGGGATTAGCCAATTCTCTTTGCACAGCAGTGACCTTTGTATCCCTCCATTAACAAGTGGGAAAGATTTAACAGCACCGCGGGTGCTCTGGTATTTTCCGGCCATTATTTAAAACATGTCAAAATGAGTTCTGCAACGTTTCAGTCTTTTTAAAGCTCACCTGTTCCCCACTTAAAAGTCACAATCCTCCCTTCCTCCTTCCTC
>OU015753.1:100550279-100588323 GCA_907169655.1 Acomys percivali
GTGTGTGTGTGTGTGTGTGTGTGTGTGTGTGTGTGTGTGTGTGTGTTTATCCTGCAATATTCTGCAGGAGTCTTGGAACTGCACACTTTGGAAGCCTTTATGACAACTACACTGCTTGTCGACTAGGAACGGAATATCTACACTGATACTTGCCTTGGAGGTCACCCTGTGTTTAGTATTTTGTGATTTAATTGCATATGGGATGTAGGCTTGAATCTGTTAGAGGAAAGACAGATCCAGACTTGATGAGGTAATCTTTTACCCTCCACATCATATTTCACTTAAGTATAGTCAACATGCAGCCTTAATTGGCAGTCAAGTAAGAACTCTGTTGACTGTAGCTAAATGTATGTTACCTAATTGTATAATTATATAACTTCATGCAAAATTCAAGGTATGGATGCACTTCCTAAAGATGGAATCTATGAGTATAAATCAATGATTTACTCTTGAAATTTTGAAAAGTTCATTTATTTATTGGCCTGTGACTTCATGGGTCAATTAATTACTAGATTTCAAAGTTAATTAGGTTAATGGACATATAAGAAGTACAAGTGATATGTATTCAGTTATTTTAATGTTTAATGAATGCAGCTGAGTTTAAATCTCTTCCAGGGTTACAAATAATTAAAAATTATATGCATTACATCAAGTTTTTTAAAAAAAATTCCTCCTTTTGTCTTCATGTAAACTTTTCAAATGTGTCTGCAGTGAAAGATATTTTGAAAACTTATATATATATTTAAATTTTAATTAAAATAATAATAATAAAAATTTTAATTTCTTAAATTTTGTCTTCATAGAGTAATTGAAAAGTTTAAAGGATCAAGATGTTGCTTATTTATGACCTCTACTCTTACTATTATTTGACCTTCAGTTTTTCAGTTTCATGAAATTATATCTAAAACTTGTAGTTTGAATCTTGAATTTTGAATTTAGGTTAGGGAGACTCTGTATGATTTTCCATGGCAATATGGAACAGCAACAGCGAGCAAGAGGTTTCAGCAGAGCATATGGTTCTACAGACAATCCCAAAGGTGTGCTTAACTCTGAAGTTGTATACATCATTTACCAATACTCATTTAATACAATTGTATTTTATTTTATATATAATATATTGCACATATAATATATAATATGCAATGTAAAACAATTGTTGCTAGATGAAACAATGTCATATATTTGTATGTACATAAACATACACATATATACAGATACTGGTCCCATTACAAAAATTTCTTCCTTGTGAAATATTACAGATTGAAGGCTTTAACAGATATAAGTAACTTACTCCCATAGAATGTGCCTGCAATTACAGAAAACAGATAGTGTGGATGTTACGACAATACAGAGGTGGTTGAGAACAATTCAGAAGATAAATCTGTAAATTTAAGTAGTTGGATGTTGAGAGAAAAGGCAAAGCATCAACAAAGATTCTGGTGATTCCAAAGGTATCAATTTAGTTGATGTTAGGCAAAGAATTGAGATGGAAAATAGTTGATGTACAGCAGTTTTATAAATGAACAAGTGGGAAAATAAGGAATAAAATTTGAACAATAAGTATCTAAGCATCATTACTAATAGCTTCAAAAGCCTCTCTTTTTTCCATATTTTTGGAATTGGATCTATTTCCCCCCTGATTTTCAGTATGATTATTGAAGTATTTTTTGTTGCAGTTTTGTGACTTTTGACAATACTATCCTAACAGTTCTCCAGAAATACAACATTAATTCATTTAAAGTTATTAAGCATTTTCCTACATATCTTGAGGTTCAAGAATCCCTTTGGCATGTGTGTAGATTATATATTTAAAAATGTATAATAGTAGTATTAAACATAGAATGTCTTCCTTTTAATCGAGAGTATAAATTAGCTTTTACTCTTTTGTTTTTATGACACTTTTTGCCATGGACTTAAACATAGATATTCAAGCTAAACTGTCTTTAGGTACTTTGTTGATGGTTCACAAGGGGACTTCTTTATATTTATGTAAGTGTAAGTACATAATATAATATAGCGAAAACATAATAGAACCAGGGGAATCACTCAGTATCTGTCATTGAAGCACTAGGCTCTGCCTAGAACCCAAAAATGCTATTTGTGGGGCCATGTGCCTATAGTCTTAGCCCTAGGAATGGAGAGAAAGAAAGATTTCTGAGGCTTGCTGTCTAGGCAATCTAAACCAATCAATGATCTTCAGTCCAATGAGAGACACTGTCTTAAAGAGGTAGACCACCTTCCTGAGAATGAAACTCAAAGTTTTTGCCTGACTGATGTGCATGCAAATGTGTACCCTCCACACGGTGGAAACTTACATGTACATGAACAAACATGAATACACAAACACCGACACACAAAACAAATACATCTAAAAATAATGTGAACAGAACACAGTAAAGCCAATAATTTTATTTTTTGTTATCAAAATAGTTTAGTCCTGATTAACCCCAATGTAATAAGTCAAAATTGTCTGGCTGCCTATGTGGTCTGTGCTCTCTTTACTTCAGTTGGCATATAAACACAGACTGTGTCTCAGTGTTAAATATATTTAAATATGGTAGATTCTGAGCCCACTGTGGAATAAGACAAGCAATACAATGAAAATGAAAAGAAAATGAAAATGCCTTTTTCCTTGTAGTTTATTTAGCAGGATCCAATGCACCCATGATGGAGGCTGAGCTATTTGTTAATTCTCGGGCAGGAGTCTATGTCACTTCAGAATCACAGGACTGCTGAGAAGCAGCTTTTTAGTTTGCATCTTGTTTTAGACCTGAAGATTAGTATAAGTTTGTAAATGATTAGATGCAAGTTCATATTCCTGAGCAGAAAGTGCAGTCGGCATGTCCATCATATGAGCACTTTGGTAGCAACCAGTTTAGATTTATTCCTCAGCTCATTGTCTCCTGAAGAGAACAAGCAAGTCACTGGAGCTATTTTATTAGCAGTGCTACACACTGAGTGCTCTTCCAAAGCCTCCTTTTATCACACTTTAAAAATCATTCTCTAATTTAACAACGATATTAAGAGAGCTCTTTCATTCAGTCCAATTACGGGAAAGCACACTCATTTTTTAAGGGGTTAATCTTTAGGGATGAAACAGATTATCAGCTTTTGAACCAATTTAAGTAGAATCTCCAGAAACAAAGCTAGGACAAATAATTATTGGCAGTTCACAGAAGGCATCCTGCGCCCACCGCTCGGCAGGGTTCCGTTAAAGTCAGCTGGCTTGTCTTAATGGGAAACACCTGTGGTCCGAAACGCAGGAAGACAAATCAAACTAACTGTGCCCTGAGACACTCAAACTAAATTATGGAAATAAAAATCTCCTGGACTCAGTATCAGCAATGTCCCTCTTTCCCTTGAAACAGATATTAAAGAGAGAGTGCTTAGAAAGTATTATTTCCCCAGGGCATTTCAGGATACTCCACATTGTCACAGACCCACATCAGCTAGAAGACAAATCTGCTTGACTCCATGGTCATTGTTTCAGAGGCCCGTTGAGTTATTTTAAAAGAGCAAGCTTTTAAAAAGACGTGCATATTTTTTGTAACTTAAACTTGGCGAATTATTCTCCTATCAAAAAGTCATAGAGGGCTATCTATACCACTTATGCCAGAAAAGAGGTTTTAGGTAGTATCATTTTTTTTCCTTTTTTTTTTAAAATTAATTTATTCTTGTTACATCTCAATGGTTATCCCATCCCTTGTATCCTCCCATTCTTCTCTCCCTTCCATTTTCCCCTTACTCCCCTCCCCTATGACTGTGCCTGTGGGGGACTTCCTTCACCTTTATATGCTCATAGGGTATCAAGTCTCTACTTGGTAGCCTGCTATCCTTCTTCTGAGTGCCACCAGGTCTCCCCCTCCTATAGAAAGAAAAACATTAAGTTAATTCCCTTTGAAACAGAGAGAAATTAAGGTTGCTAATTTACAACTTGAATTGTTAATTTACAAATTTAATTTCAAATGATGGGAAAGACAAGATACCTTATTTTTAAAGAAAGACAAAATAATATAATGTGTGTTAATGCATGTTTATAGGTAACTTAAAAAAAAATGGTCTTTGGAAAAACTGCATAGAAAGCCATAGGGAACAAGGTGTTTTCCTGATAGGGCACACATGTTTTGCTTTTATATTTTACTGAAAGAATGATCCTTAAATTGAACCTTATGGATTATTCAGTTTATTCAGAGCAGAAACATTTTCCTGGAGCTATTAAGTTTGAAAGATACTGCAACGGAATGATTGACAACATATTTCAGTGATTTCTCTGGACAAGAATGAGTTTTCCATTTTGTAAAACAGGTGATCATCATCATCATCATCATCATCATCATCATCATCATAATAATAATAATTAAAAAAAAAGCAACATTGTTCAGGAACTCAGATGCCTGTGGAGGAAAATGAGGGAGGAGGCTGGGCTGCCCTGCCATTGCCTTCCATCCATCCAGAGCGTGGGAACACTCTTTCTCCAGCTTTGTCTCTTCAACCATAGCACCTGCTATTCTGTCCTTTCTTTTTTTGTAGATGGGGGCAGGGGCCGGCATCTCATATTAGGGAATGGAGAGCGACAGGTGATCGGTGGCAACAAATGTGACTGTGACTGTCCAAAATACGGTGGGGAGATGGGAATTGTGGCAGACATGAGAGCATATGTCTCTCTAATAGAAACAGTCCAGATAATCACACCATTTAGGCACTGGGCCCAGAGTCCCACTATTGTCCAGCTACGCAATAAAGACTCTGAAGTTCTCCGAGTGTGAGGGTCCATGCCTGCAATCTCAGTGCCTGGGAAGCAGAATTCTGCAGAAGTGCTTCTGTAATTCTGATGCAGCCAAGTTACTCAGAGTGTTTCAAACTGGCACGGGCTATAGAGGGCAAACAAAACAGAACAAACAAACAAAGGTAAAAAAAAAGCAAAACCCATTCCTAAGAACAACTACCAAAAACTAGACTGAGACATAAAACAGGTAATTTGGATTTAACCAGGAAGCTGATGATATTAAGCACTATAGTACTGTCAGTTTGCATCTTGGCTTAAAGGCCATGTTTTGATGAGAAGTAATGTTGAAATGTCACCACCATAAGTATAGTTTTCATCCAATGGTCATTTAGAGCACAAAATAAATCAGTAACAACCTCATGTCACCAGGCCATGTAATTTTATTGGCAAATATTTTGGCATCTCTTGTGTGCGGTGCTTTGAGTGAAAATAGCTCCGTAGGCTCTGAGCAGACTGACATTGTGGGGAGGTGCAGCCTTGTTGCAGTGGGCATGACTTTGTTGGAGGAAGTTCAGAAGCTCAAGCTAGGCCAGTTTTTGCTGCCTGTGGATCCAGATGTAGAACTCTCTGCTACCTCTCCAGCACCATGTCTGACTGAGTGCAGCTATGTTTCCTGCCATGATGACAAGGGGCTGAACCTCTGAAGAGTATAAACCAGCCCCAATGAAATTAATTTCTTTATAAGAGTTGCCTTGGTCATAGTGTCTCTACCTAGCAATAGAAATGCTACATAAGACACTATGTTAGAGCAATTCAACTGTAACGCTAAACAAAACAAAATTATGAAATGAAAGAGAATCATGCGAAATATTCTTCCAAACTCAGGTAACTATTTATCTGGAGAATTTCCAGATGGCCCAGACTGCAGGAGTTCCTTGGGTGGATTCATAACTTGTTTACTTTTTTCCTGAATTTGTTCAGCTTTTACAAGATCATGTAAAACCCTTTACTGAAAAATTATTTATGTATTATTGAGAATCTAGGGTACCTTAACCTTAGAAGAAGGTAAACACACTAAGGCAAACAGAGTAAGTCAGGAAACCTCTCTTTGAACACCGAAGGGCAATAGTAGCAACCCGTATGCTGATTTCTGAGACCTCAGGGAATTTGCATGAGGGTCAAAGTGAAAGTCCTCTATTTCTCTTGGATTTTGGGCTCTGAAGATTATACACCATGGTGGCCTTGCTCTCCAAAAGATCATGTTGGCCAGTGCTGTCCACATTACTATAAATGAGTTCTGTAGCCTCTCATGCCTGTGAATTATTAAATGGCGTTTCATTCCATGGGAGCATATGGCTTATGTCTTGTTCCTGATGACACTGCAAGGAGCCATCTTCCGCAGGAGTCCCATAGTGTATGCTTTAACATTCTGTCTTTTATCCAGAAGTCATTTTGTTGGTCAAATTGTTTACACATTTACAATTTGATTGACAATGTAAAAACCTTATAAAAGCTGCTTATATTCTCACCTATGTCAACTATCAGCAGATACCATCCACATATTGAGCTTTTGAGAATCCAATGCTTAAAATGTTTTGCTATTTTAGTTTCTAGTGAGGTTTAGCATACTCTTCAAATGAAATTGACAATTATAGTTTATGAGAATAAATAAAATAATGTAATAGTCAGTAGAAATTAGTGGATATTTAACACTTTGGACAAGAAAAACAGTTTACAAGATCAAGAAAACATGTCTAATATTCAAAGCATTCAACATATTTTGAAATACCTATGTTGAAGTCAGTGGGATCATGTTTTTGAATTATCACATATTGTAGTAGGTAGGCAGCTGCTAGACAAATAATGATCACTAGTGTTGTCAAGCAAAACAGAAGTAGTCATTTGGCATTTGTCTTAGAGAATACTAAAAGTGCTGTTTAGTGTCTATTTTAATTTTACAAACCACTTAATGTTTTTACTATGAAATGTGTACAAAAGGAATGCATAAATGGCTGAGCAGCTCACAGCATTTGTTGTGCAATCTTCAAGTCTGAAGTTTGGACACCAGTGCCACATAACAAGCTTGGTAGCACATACATGCTTGTAATGTCAGCTCTTGTTAGGGTGGAGACAGGAGGATTTCCTGGGCTTCCTGGCTTCCAGTTGAGCTGGAGAAAAAAAAAAAAAAAGGAAAAAGAAAAAAGTGAACTTACGTTTAAGCAGAAACCCTTCCTGAAAAGTATAGATAAAAAATGGTAGAAAAGAAAATTGGACACCCTCTTCTTCCCACTGTGTATATGCATTCAGGCCTACACAGACATGCATGTATCACTGTCCCTCTCACAAATAAATACACAAAATTTAAAAATGTAAACATATTTATAAAGTAAAACAATAGGTATTAAGTAAGGACTCTCATCTAAAGCCATCTTATCAGACTAAATTAGGAGAAATCAAGATAAAGCTTAATAGTAATGTACTTAATTATTGTGTCATCTGGCTTCACAGCACTGCAACAAATACCTACCTCCAAGAGAAACAAAGAATAAAGATTTGGGTCCTAGTTCTAGAGATTTCAGTTCATGGTCACTGGGCCAATTATTTCTGAGTAAGGCATAGCATCATGGTCCATGGTTCACAGTAGAGAGGACGGTAGTAGTAGGGTTAAGGGAAGTAGATATGAAAGGATGGGACAGTGAAACCAAAGGTTGTCCTCAGAGAGAACAGAATGGATCACAGACATGGATAAAACCTCCAAGTGCCATCCCTGAAGACCCACTCTGTTCTACTAGGTTTTGTCTAAGTTAGCACCACTTCCTAATAACTGCCGTACTGGTAAGGCCAGCTCTCTCATGTCCCAGTCACTTCCCTGAAGCCCTCTGCTGCTGCTGCTGGCTTCTGTTGCATTAACGATCACGCTTTCAACACATGAACCTTTGAGGGATCATTTCATATCAAAACTTTAATCACCATTAGAAATTGACAGATAACTTATTTCACTTAAAAATAGTGGGTTTAATATGCAGATTTCCCGGTGGTGATGTCTCCACTTGTGTTAACTTCTGGAAAAGACTGTTAGGTAAAGTTTTTGTGCTGCCCATAAATCCTGAATCTTTAACTGGCAGTTCTCGGATTCATGAACTACCTTCAGTGGATTTTCCTGACTTCTTTAACTTCAAATAATTCCACTTCTCATTGGATAACACTGAGGAAGCTTTTCAAACAAAGAAACAAAACAAACAAAAAAATCCTTTCTGCTTTTTTTTTTTTTTTTTGACACGAATTTGGTTTCAAAGACCCTATTTCTGGTATAGCACATTTCTTCAGTGTCAATATGCTCTCATGAAAACTCACGTATACCTGCTGATAGCGTTTTCAGGGCTGTCATGTTTAGAGTTGACATTCTCTGAAAGTCTTTGAACCAGAGTAGGAGTTGTAGTTGGCACATAGCTTTTGCTTTGTTTATTTTCATTTTATTTCATTCCATTTCTGAAAAAGTTCGAGTTATGGAAAGACACCTCTATTCACTACAGAATTTAAGTGCAGTATATAAATCTTCCAAAATGTGTTAGACTTGGTGATTTCAGGTTTTAGGTTTTTCAAATAAAACAGAGACAGTTTTGCACCTACTTGTATCCACCAATACCATTTCCAATACTTTTAAATAGCTAGAGTTTCTGTGGGTAGAAGGAAGTAACCTCAGATGGTGGTAGAAACTTCTGCAGCATATGGATTTGCTCTGTTCTGGAAAACATCAAGAGAGAGATGGTCTCTTCTATGACACCAGCGAACCTAGCTGGTTATGGCTTTGATGACTGGAACCAGGGAAGAAGCACTACTGTAATTAATGTTTCAATACTGAGATTAGATATAATTGCTAGGAGTTAGGCATTTGGGGGAACTGCACTGGCATAGATGTAAATAAGCATGCTTTTTTTCCAGTTAAAAACATAGTTTCAGAGTATAAAATAGTATTAAAATTTGACATAAAATTTGAGTAAAGCTCAAAAGCATTAAAACTGTTCCAACTATTATTTTAGTTATTGGAATATCAAGGTCAGTTGCAGAATACAAAATCCCTTTGTTTTCTTCACTGATCAGATTACAGCATGTTAATTGTTCTATGCTATCATTGCTGACACCAATATTCACCAGACTGGTGACTTCCTGGACAGCCAGTCTATGAGAGGTGTTAAAAATCCATTCTTTGGAAAGAGTCAGAAGAAATGTGGTTCTAGTTAACTCTGGTTCACACCACCAACTGCTAACAAAGCTGTCAAAATGGAAAACGGTCCAGCTGCAGAGCATGGAAGAAATCTCTTATTTGGAATCTGACTATGTGACAGAAAAAATGCTTATTTATAACTTTCTATTGCTTTCTAAGACTGGGGACTTGAGCTTAACTGTGGGGCCTTTTGTTTGCTGGGTTTTCACACAGAAAATCATCATCCTTATTCTAATGGTCTCTGGAATTCTAAACACAGTAGTGGGTTAAGGTTCAGGGTGCTGAAGATTGAAACAAGACAGAGCTCAATGGCTTTGACTTGAAAAGGAAAGAGACTCATGAGGTAGGGGTTTGAGAATGAAAAATTCAAAGGAACTGGAAAGAACAGGCAGTTGTTGAGAGAGCTGAGCTAGGAAGGGCCAAGAGTCAGCAAGGCAAGATGAAAACACTTGTAGTCGGGAGCTTGGAAACACTGGGGTAGGTTTAATGTGCACTCTTCCTCTCAGTGTAACCAGAGCATCTTTGAAAAACTCATCCTTGGCTTTGGTGAATGGAGGTTGTTTGAGAGGGACCAAAGAAAGAAACAAAAGAACTGGAAGCACGTATTATATGTCAATATCAGGGAAAAGATGTAAAAATATCAATGAGGAAAGTAGACAACTTGGATTCATTGACAAGTCTCTCTGTGTCTTACTAAACAAAACTTGAAAGGCATGTAAACATACACACACACACAAACATACTATAGATGCCTACTCATACATGTGCCTGCACAATATGTACTGCTGATGGTTACCTCAGAGATAGCTATCCCAAGAGCACAGAGTTCTGGTAGCACAGTGGATGAGAGAGTGGGGAACTGAATCGTATCAAATCTAAAGGCAATAATTTAAAGCTACATGTCCTTGGGAGGGACAGAATCTTATTGGCTGTATCTTGCATTGCTGTAGAAGGCCCGAATGAGCCCAATATAGGATAGTGATAAGAAAGTGAGACTGATATTAACATAAAATAAAAAAGTGTTTTATCAACTATTTATGCCTAATGACGGAAATTATTAGGAGGCTATGGAAGACCTTCCAGGCAAACTCTGGTTATCTTATGACATCATTGCTTCTTTGCATCATAACTAATTGCTTTATTAGCATACTCTCTTTCATGTTCATTTATGTGTAGTTTGCACATATGTGTGTTAAAGTGTATGTATGATGGGCATATATGCAATGGGTATGTATGTGTGGGGGATGGCCAGTGTTCTTTGTCATGTTCTACCTCATTCCTTTGATGCAAGGTCTCTCAGTGTACCTGAAGTTCCTATTGTCCATCCAGGCTGACAGCCAGGAAGCCCCGCTACACTCCTAGCTCGTCCCACCTCAGTGCTGAGATTACTGGTCAGCCAGAAACATGCCCAGCTTTCACAGGGTTCCTGGGATCCAATGTCTGGTTCTTTCACAGCACGCAATCTTATCCTTCTAGCCTCCCTTTTTTGAGATGGGGACTCATGTGTTACAGTGTGACCTTGGAACTCATTATGTAGCTGAGGGTGATCTTGAATTGCCAGAGGTGCTGCCTCTAGACCCTTGGTGCTGGGCTCACAGGCCTTTGCCTCCATTCTTGACTGTCTATTGGTTTCTGCAGATCACGGAGCCTCTACAGTGAGCAAACTGTGGTGTTTGGCAAGTGCTCTGAGAGAAAAAATTTAGTTATCATTGAATTAATAGGAAACAATAGACTCTCACATTTCAGCCAGTTATGCTGACCTTCTTTACATCATCATAAATTTCCAGATTTTAATTAACTTCCAATTTTGAAAAAAAAATTCAAAATCATATACAGATGAATTTGCTACCAGAAGGAAAACAAAAAGAAAATATTCTTACCTGAAAAATAATTTCAGAGATGGTAAAATTTAATTTTAGTAACTTTAATAGAGGAGATAGCCAGGACAAGAAAACAAAGAGATGAAGGCATGTAAGGGGAGACAGAAGAGCTAAGGAGAAAGGGAGAGAACCAGGCAAGCCCAGGAGAATGTGTGTTCTGTTTCCCAGTTCAGCACCTTTCATCAGGATGCAGTGAACAGTGCAGTTATAGAGAAAAGACCAGGGCGAGCCAAAACCTTGAAGAAAAGCAGGATTATGGGACTCCAAAATACACCAGGCTGTGAGAACTACCACCTACATTTGCAATGCTTTACAAGCTAAAAAATGTCAGTGTATAAAAGTTTTTTTCTCCACCCCTCTGGACTGGTGGTCTAAGGTTTAATGTGTGGAACCAGAGTCTCAGTAGTTTGAATCGTCTGAACATGCATCCCCAGTACAGAAATAAAATGTAAAGGAAGGGAGGGCAGAGGAAAGAAAGAGCTAGATATCAACTGTGTCCTTTTAAGGAGGAAAATAGGAGAGACCTTTTGCTCTCAGAAAGGCTTGTAATCAATGCTCTGAGATGCAAAGTGTTTCCCGATTGGTCATAACTATACAATAGGCTTTTTAGTATTTGTTTTTCATAAAACCAACCAGCCAATCAACAAATAAACAAAAAAACAAAACAAACAACAATATTTTCTAAATCAGCTCGGAAAAGTAAAAGGCAAAACTACCCCACATGGCATCTCCTGCGCTACACTGATTGCTGAGGCTGTACTGAAGGCTTGGGGATGACTTGAAAGGTTTGGCTCTCTTGCCTTAGCACAGTAGCTCCTGCGGAAAAGCTTCAGCTTCGATCAAACTCACACAAACAAAACGGGCTCTCTTCCAAGCCGCTTGCATTCTCCACGCAGCCCGGTTTTCTCTAGATCGGTTTCACAGTCAGTCCCAGGGCATTAGCAAACTCCAAAGGTGTCCCAGGCATATGGCAAACCCTACGCTCTCCGTGTGGGGGTTGGCTTTGAATGGCTCTGATGATTCTGTGTGGCATGGAAACCCAGCTGGTGATTCCCTGAGCCCAGCAGCTCTCCACTTTTCTCCAAATGACCCAGGAGTGGATTTTCCTGTTTGAGGATTACCCTCTCCTACAAAGGTTCAGCTTGTTGTCCTGACCCTCTGGCCACCTCAGCATCCTGGGGGTGGATGCTGCATAGCTGGAAAGAACTCATCCCCTTGCTCTGGGCCTCAGCCAGGCTGAGGCCAGGTGGGTCTGCAGAAGCAGGTGAAAACGACCCATTAGTCGAAGCAGAAACACATTTTTAAACTAGGCTCATATGTTCCAGTCACCACTGAAGGTTTCTATTTCCTCTTTGAATTGTTTTCTTTTTAACTTGTGGTTTTCCTCTTAACCCTGACGTTGGTTCATGTAATCAAAAAATTATCCATAACGGAGAGTTGAAGGGGGTCTTTAAAATTTTTTTTACATTCTATCTGGGGGAAATGCTAAGAGACTCTTTGAAGTCTGAAAACATCTGGGGTAGCCTAAATGTTTCCACACAGTGTAACTGAGTAATGACTTATCTTCCTCCATCCACAGTCCACTTTTTTCTCACTCTGTCTCTGAAGGCATGCTTCTTTCTGCCAGGAACATTCTCTACCCCTTCTTTTCCTAAATTCCTTCAGGAAACTACCAAAAATAGATGCCAGGAATCTGACTGTGTTCTTGCTTACAAGGCACACACAGCGATATTACAGCGATTGTAATTAATTATTAAGTGTGTAGTAATTAAAAAAAAAACCTTTAAGTCACCCATTTGGCCAAGGGATACTTGACCATGCTAATCTGGGTGGTATGGTGTCAGAATTTCTTTATGTGTGATATTGGCAAGCACAATTCCTGGCCCATGGCAGTGACATTTGATAAACATTCAGTGATATAAAAGTTGATAAGAGGACAGGGAGATGGATTAGTTAGTAAAGTAAACAGTGAGGACCCAACACTCCATAAAAGCTGAAATGGCATTGCCTACTTATAAAAACAAACAAATAAACAAAGTATCCTGGAGTTAAGGACAAGCAGATCAAGCCAGTTCAGTTAGTGAATTCTAGATAAACTCATTATCTCAACAAATTAGGTAAACAGACTTCTGAGACCAAGACCTTTTGTATAGCCCTGGCCTCAACAATCTCACACACACACACACACACACACACACACACACACACACACTGACAGGGTTGATGAATGGATGACAAAAGCCCTCAATAATCTTTAAATTTCTACTCTAAGGCAAGCTCTTTGATTTAGTTAGCACATACACTGTTCTATAGGATCAGCTGTTCAGTTTTACTGTTTAAAAATTGTATAATGAGAGGCATATGGAAGAATGGGTAGATAGAAGGACCCCCACAGAGGGTCCAGGAACCCCATAAGAATATCATCTAGGCTGTCTGATCTGTACCCAGGGGCGTCTGCACAAACTGTTGTACCAACCAAGGACAATGCATGCAGTAAATCTAGATCCCCTATTCAGATCTAGCCAATGGACAGCTCATTCATTCTCCATGGTTGTGGACAGAACGGGAACTGCCTCTGTCATGAACTCTGGTGCCCCCTATTTGACCACTTCTCCTTGGTGGGGAGGCCTGGTGGCACTCAGAGGAAGGGGAAACAGGCTATCAGGATGAGACCTGATTGGTCATATGGTGGCAGAGGAGGCCTCCTCCTGTCAGAGGTCAAGGGGAAGGGAGTAGGGTGAAAGAGGGAGGGAGGGGGAATGGAAAGATACAAGTGAGGGGATAAAAAACTGGGATGGAATCCGAATAAACTATTTAAAAAATTAAACAACAAAACAAAACAATTTATAATTTAAATTTTCAAAAAAGAATAGTCATTTAGATTTGGAACACAATGACATTTTATCAACTTTAAACATATTAATCTGGTAACTTAAATTGCCTTATAGCTTGGCCAAGTGCAGAAACTAATTGAAGATTAGAAACACCCCTCTCCTCTATTATGCTGTTCCACTCCCAGTGGTATGAGGGGTCCGTTCCCTGGGTTCTTCCTTTTGCACATTTAATACTGTAACCAGGTTCAGTCTCATGGTCATTCTCTGTGACCGCTGCACTATGGAGGGAAAAATGCAGAGACTAGAATTGCCTCGGGACTGGGATGGAATGGAAAGTGGATGGAGAAGGCCGAGCAGATGCTCCTTTGGAAGGGACTGGAGTTGCTGTGTGGGCCCTGTCAGCCTGCACATGTTTAATACCTGTCTCCTTTCTAAAAAGCCTTTGTGTCTAAGGTTGCAGATCTGAAGGCAGCTTGTTTAACAAGCACTTACCACTCCCTCTGCAACTTACTTCTGCTCTGAGTCTGAATAAGGAAGTGTTTGGTCTTTCTAAGGGGTGTCCTGGGTCTGAGGGGTCTCTGGTTATAGACTCTAACTGTCCAGCCATGAGTCTATGCTCACTGTGTAGATTCACTGCTGATTCTTACTCTGTGTTTGAAACCAATCTACTTCATTATTGTGAGGCCAACATAGGGCAAAGGGACCCGGGGTGAGTCTCTATCCAAATCTACCACTCAGCTTCTCTCCAAACGCATTGGTGAGTAAATACATCCTGAAATATTATTGTGTAGTAATGCAGCCAGCCATATCACCTTACCACATGCAAAGAGACAAAGGGCACTTATTAATAGGGCACTGAAGATATTGTTCAGGATGGCTCTATAGCACTTAGATAGTCTGAATAGGACTGAGGACACTGGAGTCATTCTTTCTTGTCCAGCTGTGGGAGGAGACTCACGTGGCTGTAGACCCACCTAGAACTGAGTAAAAACCCCCTTTCTCTCCAAAATTATTTCATTTGTTTGTTGGGAATTTGAGATTCTTTTTCAGGCTTTCCAGGAAAACAGTCAAAGAGACGTAAGTGTTTAGCTTTTCAGAAAGTTTTAAACTTTAGATCTGTTTAAAAACTGTACATGTGAATGAAATTTGCATATGATTTCATGGGTTTTATAAAGTGCCGTAAGCCAATTTATGGATCTTTGGCTTAATAACCCCTGCGGTAAGGCGTTGTGAGCCCCACGACATAGAACTCCTTCACAGGACAGAGCTGCCTTGGGACTCTCAAGTCAGAGGAAAGCAAGCTTAGATTGGCTACAGAGGGAAAAGCACACTTTCTCATCAGCAGCATTGTTGATGTTCTGGCTCCTTGTCGTTGTCCCTGCCCTGTGCATTGTGGGAAGCTTCCGGAAAGCATCCATGCTTTCTGTTCACCAACACCACCAGCAACTCCCTCCCTTGCCCATACCAGGTATTAAGACTGCAAATGTCAACATGTGGTTGCTGGGAATTGAACTCATGACCTTTGGAAGAGCAGTCAGTGCTCTTACCCTCTGAGCCATCTCTCCAGCCCCCATGTTGGCTCACAACCATCTATAACAAGATCTGTATCCATAATAAATAAATAAATCTTAAAAAAAAAAAAAAGACTGCAAATGTCTTCAGAACTGTACAAAAATTTCCCCCATCTGAAAAGCCCAAGATGAGCTCAGTAGAATTAAGACAGTGTTTAAATATATGACCTTTACTGTCATCGTTTGTGGTTTCTAGCTACAGGAAAGTGTGTGTTTATTGAGCTCTGGAGTCTTTAGGGCTGGAGAGAGAGGCAGGGAGAGAGGGAGAAGGAGAGGGAGAGGGACATGGACAGGGACAGCAACAGAGATTCTAAGCAGGTACCAGGCTGAGCAGCTTTGCCTTTGTGTACAGTGCTAAGTTAGAGAAAGGTGAGGAGCTTAGGTGGGTGCAGGTCTCCTCACAAGTGCTTCTAGCCAACAGTCACCACTGGGACATGCTTTGGCCTTAACAAATCCCTGATTTGAAGAGTAAGCCCTCACTTATAGTTTTAAAGCTGAGAGTCAGTTGGTGTCTGAAGGCCTAGACCCTAGAAGGTCATGGCCTTGGTCATAATACCATCTGACCTTGAATTGAAGAACATTGAAGCAAAGACCGACTAGAAGAGGAGGCTTATTTCATCACCTTCTTTTCACCTCTTTTGGGCTCATAAATGCTGAAAGATTAGTCTAACTTCACATTCACATCCTAACTGAAACCAGTTGCACAGTTTCTTTCTTCTTGCTTTCCTACCTCTCATTTCTTTTTCTCCTTTTTTCTAAGTTTTCTCCCTCCTCTTCCTCTTTTCTACTTCTGTGCTTTCATTTCCCTGTTTTATATATATATATATATATATATATATATATATTTATTTATTTATATATTTATATATATATTTATATATATTTAAAGTGGTACATAAAAGTAAAAATATATTGTGTATAAGATACAATAATTAAATCCCCATCTCCCTACTCATCATCCAGCCACGGCAGGAAAATCAGAGCTACCCTAGGATCACTCATCTTCCTATAGCCCCACCTCTCTCTAGAGGCAGCTATTATCCTAAATGCAATAGTAGTGCCTTTTTAAAATTCATGTGCACACAACTATGTACATGAATATGTAAACATCTGATCAAGGACCACTAGAAAGAAGCCTTGGGTGTGAGCCATCCTAACACATGGATAGGATCAGTGGAATCGCCGAGTTTCTTTAAGTGAAATTCACTCAGACCCTCCCCCCCCCCCGAAAGCTCCTATTCCCAAATAAGTACCAGTGGAAGACATACAATGTTCCATGTTGAAAGTGCTCACAAATGAGAAAACAATATCATGTCCCTAGGAGTCATTTATGCTTTGGCACATAGCTATAGGGCATTTTATGGTTCTAAAGCATGCTGCTCTGTGAATAGCCTACATTTATTTAGTCTTGTTCCCTCTCACTGGATAGTTGGATTGTTTTCACTTTTTCCTTTTGAGTGATGCTGTTATGAACATTGTGTACAAGTTTCTGGTGTTGACAAATAGGTACCAGATGTATTTTTACATTCATTTATTTTGTATATGCATGTGTGCCAGCATTGTGTTCTTTAGCAGTTGTATGAAGTTCAGAGGACAAGTTGTGGGAGTCAGCTCTTTCCTACCATAATGTAGTATCCTGAACTTAAGCTGTTAAGTTTAATAGCAAGTGCCCTTTACCTACTGATATATCTTGCTTGCCCTCAGCTGTATTAATTTTTAGTGTATAAAACGTACCTTAGAAGTGGTCCTGCTGAGGCACAGAGCATGATGATGTACATGTCTCTATGAAAGGCCACCAAACTGTTTTCCATGAATGATTTTTACTATGTATAGGTCTCCAAGAACATCTGAGAACTTTATGGTCAATCATTGTCTTACACGTTTAGTATTTCAGACACTTTTTCGAAGGTGGCATCTACTATACTCTGAGTTTGCCTTTTGCAGGTTTCTAACAAGATATTTTCCCATCCGTTTGTTTGCTTGCTAGTTGAGATTCCTTCTGTCTGATACAACTGTCCCCACACTTACCTGTCCCTAGTTTCATTTTTTTCTATTGATTTACAGAGGTTTTAATAATCAATTTGGGTTGTAATCTATGTTTTGCAATTATCTTTCCCCAGTGTAACTTGTTTAATAGTTGTGATAATCTGGGATACAGCTCACTTCTGGAATGCTTGCCTTGAATGTACAAAGCCTTGAGCTACCTCTCTGGTACCATGGAACTCCAGTCGAGATGCTACATGTCTACAGTATCAGCACTAAAAAAATGATCAGGAGTTCAAGGTCAGCTTTGGCTAAAATTCTGGTTTCAAGGCCAGCTTGTGCCAACTCTTGAGAGGATGATTTTGATTTTTTTTTTATGTTGTTACTTAAGTCCTCAGCAAGCCAATGGTTTTATTAAAATTTGTCTCATTTAGCCTTCTTCTCTTTGTCACTGAAATTTGTAGATCATTTTAGTGGTATTTAGTGGTGCTTTTCTTCTCCCCTATAAATGTGTGTGTGTGTGTCTGTCTGTGTGCCTGTGTGTCTGTGTGTGTCAGTGTATGTCAGTGTGTATGTGTATATACCTTTCTCTGTTTATATTGACAAACACACATGTACACACATATATAATATATATGTATGTATATATACACATATATAATATATATGTATGTATATATACACATATATAAACCTATATATATATATATATATAACCCACACACACATATATAAACATGTATGGAAACCAGAAAGGGGCATGTAATATCCTGGAGCTGGAGTTACAGGTCATTGTGATCCACTTGATCTGAGAACTAGGAATCAAACTTTCGTTCTCTGGAAAAACAGCAGGTGCTCGTAAGCAATGAGCTGTCTCTTCTTCTACCTCCCTGGATTTTTCTAACCTTCCTTTGTACCTAGAGCCAATGACTTGTGAGTATTGAAGGTTTCTAGTCTGTTGAGGTGTTAGAAACAAGTGTGTTCTGGAATCGTGCATTATCCTGTGGAGCAAGTGATCAGGCAGAGGAAGACTGCAGGCTCTGGTTCATACAGCCACACAGCAGCACTTGGGCAATCACAGCTGGGAGGCCCAGACCTGATGCACAAGGTAGAAATCAGTCTCTTTGGAAGAGTGCGACTTACAGTGGGGAAGTAGTTGAAGGCCCCTGGTTCTTCTTTCTGGGAACAAATGAACTATATTTATCTCCCCCATGTTGCCAGCATTCTAATAATTTAAAACTGATTAGAGTTAATAACAAAATCCCAAAGTAATCCAAGTCCCCAGGAAGCCAGGCCTCTGCTTGCTTGCTTCTTAGTACCAGATCTGATAGAAGTCTATTTAAATTAATTTACACCTTGGGGATAAGAGCCCTATTTGGATCTTGGAGAACTTCACGTATATGGAGCTGCGGACTCAACCTACCATCTCTATGCTATATGAAGCAATTTTGTCTAATTCAAGAAGACAAAGAAGATGGGTTGCTTCTATTGCTTAGTGCAAGAGTATAGGAGCTTGACACTGGGAAGTCTGTGTGATCTTTCCAGATTTCCATCACCTTTTGTATATATAGCTAAGATCCTTTAAGTGACTTGATAAGATATATTCGAGTATAGTCATTGAGATGTCCCCTTTAACTTCAAACGACAACATAACAAGACAATGATTTCAGGAGCTGATAAGTGGCAGCTAGTGATTTTTCTTTGCTTAGTTTGGTTATAAAATGGGATGAGCAGTGAACTTGGTCATTTGTTTAAAGAAAGCAGGTGGTCAGTCATAGGACATGTAATGGTTAAAAATATTAGACTCTTGGGAAAAGCATGACATAATCCTGGAAGAGCTCAGGGATATATCAGCTCCCTGATGGGCTCTAACACGCCCAGCTGAGCCTGTTGTGGCAACTTGTTGTCTGCAGTGTGTGTGCCACAGTTTAAAGAGAGTGGATGAAACCTCCAATGCCTAGTGGTACCATGTGAATAAGAAACACACTCATGTTAGATGGGACACCAAGAAAATTCTCAAAACAGCTGCCTTATTAATATTAAAACGTTGGGTTTATTTTTAGAACTTTTCTTCATCTAACAAACTGACAGCTATCTAATCTTCTTTTCCTAATCACAGAAATGAGGCGATTTTCTAGGGAACTTCCAGGACTTCTTAAAGCCAGGAGGAGACTACATCGCTCTTTAAAACACAAAGCAACTACTCTATTTTTTCTCATGCTCACTAATCTCTGTGGGAAATGTTACTAAGATTATGAGCTGAGGAAAGAGAAATATGTTTTTTAAATATTCTTTAGGTTTACAGAAATGAGGGATGATTGCTTAATTGCCCAATCTTAGAGAATTAGCTGGCATATAGTGCAATCAATCATTTAACCAAAATTTACTGAGTGCAGGGAAATACTACAGAAAAATATCAAGCTTCAGAGTCAGGCAGTACTATGTTGAGTCTTGTGTAAATCACATGGTCCTTATTTCAATGAAACTTCAACCTCCACCCTCATGAGTGTGTGTGTATGTGTGTGTGTGTGTGTGTGTGTGTGTGTGTGTGTGTGTGTGTTCTGCCAGATGTGGGAAAATGTATGTGTTCAGTTATACATGCCCATGTGTATACCTGTATGCGGTGGTCCAAGCTTAATACTGGTAGTCTTTGTTGAAAATATTTGACCTTATAATTTGAGGCAGAGTCAGTGACTTGGACCTAATGGTTACAGATTTGGCCCATCTATCTCTCTGGTTTTCTCAAGGAATCCCATGTCTCTACCCTTCCAGAGCATGAATTACAGGCAGCCACATAGCATTGAAAGGGGAGTTGAGTATATGAACTCAGGGTCTCATGCTTGAGCTATACATGCTTCATCCATGGAACCATTTCCCTACTCCTTTATTGCACTATTTGCATCATATTTTCCTTGCATGTACTATGGAAATAACAACTGAAATCATCATGATATTAACTAGTTATACATGGAAACATAATATTCCAATGAAGAGATTTAAAACACAATTGTTTCCCAAATGTAATTCAAGATATAATTCAAGTGTAATTGGATGTGTACTTTAATAAACACATGTAACTGTGGGGAATATAAAATCTTACAAGGCAGAATTAGAAGCAGAGAAATTGGGTGAAAGAATGACGATTCAATGAGTATAGAGTAGGAAGGATACCATGGCCGAGAAAGTCTCACTCTGAGGCCAAGACTGGCCATGAACTCAAGGCTATTTTCCAGTGCAGGCTCTTGACAGCTGAGGTTACAGATGTGAGCCACCCCGTCCAGTGGCAATACCCTTTTAAGACAATAAGGCAAGACATTAGCTCAGGAAACAGCAAGTCACATAATGTGGCTTAGGAAGTTGCGCAGTTCCAGCTCTTAAAATCTGGCATATGTAATGATGACCTTTGAGATTTCATGAGAATAGCAAACACTGAATATCTCTTAAGATGATGGTTTTTTAAAGAAATAAACATGGGGCAGCCTAAAATATACAGTAATTTTAAAAATTCATCTACATAGCTTGATTGTGGGTGAATTTCTGACTTCCTTTTACAATATAAGAACTTTGGCAAATACACATTATAGACTGAAGACCTTTGCACATGGAGTTAAGTAAGGTCGTGTCTCTATTGGGGGGATGTGGTGCAGAATGGAAAAGATGTTAACAAAAGAGAGGACAAAAAGCTTGACACTTTGGTTACAACGTGGGAAGAATTCAGCTTTGAGAACAACATATTTTTCCTTCCAACTTATTGTCTTGAAGCAAGTAGGATCCTGATCTTAGCTACCCACACAACTTGCCATCAATACATTTCATTTTCCAACACTAGCCTGGAGGATAGTTGGGTGCTTTGCCAATGAGCTCCATCGCCAGCCAGCCATTTAGGCATATAAATTAATGTTTATTTTATCTAGTCTGCGAAGAAAATAATTGGCTGAGATTATAATAACCATGTATATTAATTAAGGACAGAAATATACTTTGTTATTAGAAGATGTACTGATTCCTTCCCCAGACAGGATCCATAATCATCCTATTGAGTAATTTTTTTGTCTCACACAGTCTATAGAATACAAACAAAAGATGAATTTGCTACAGGTAAACCCTGTTTCTTTCTTTTTTACTCTCAGATTTATATTTCTTTGTCTCCACTACTCACTGTCTAAACCTCTCACTGTTGTTTTCAATGTGCATAGCTGGTTTTCCTCAGGGAGATGTCCTCATATTTCTGTGAGAGATTCTGATCTAGTTTCAAGTCACGACACATTAAAGGGTCATTATTTACATTATATACATATATAAGTTAAATAAATCTGCAGATTCCATTTGTGTAGCCTACTCAGGATATGGTAAGGACTGATTTAAAATGGAGTAGGGGTGGAATTCTTGTGTTGTCACATGTCAAGCAAGAGGTGGAATTTCCGCAAACCTCTTGAATAACATTCAAATTCAGATTCTACCTGAGTCTACAGTGGCCAGTAAACATTTAAAAAATATCTGAAGACAAAAAGAGGAATTTGAAACAATAAGATTTTAGAAAAAATTTATTAGCTTCCTTGAAATTTTAATTATGGGCATATCTATCAATGACATTGTGTTCCTACTATCAGAAGTTACTAATAAAAATATAAAAATGATGTTATGGATCTATAGAAGGTTGTATCTCTGAAGATATTTTTTCTGGAAGGCTTTAATTTAAAAAAAAACAACTTGATTGTCTGCTGAAATGATAAAGGTTAAACGTTTACTGAGTATGTCTAAAGTTATCTATCAAAAGAATGGGTTGGATCTATACACACTGGCCTGACAGGATGTGCATGATGTATCATTAAGTCAAAATAACAGAATACATCATCTTGGTCACACAAAGCTCTTGTCACTGTGGTAAACAAGGTTTTGGTTAGAGAAATACCTACTAAGATTTTTGATCTTTGAATACCCAAGAATGGTCAGTATTTATGAATATGCTCTGTATCATTTTGCAATTGTGTGTTTGCAAATTTAACAGAAGACCACAATTTAGCCTAATACAATACATCATAGGGGCTGATGTCTGAAAAAGAAGGCAGAAGTTAAAACAATCTGGTACAGAAGAGGCATATATGTAAACTTAAACCTTATAAATCAAAAGCGATAACTTTTAATATATATATAAATATATACAAATATTGACTGGGTAGGGTTTGATGAGGTTAAATATTGAAAATACACTATTGATTAATTGCTAATAATATTAATAGCCTTTAGAATTAAAGTCCTCTTATTTAATTACAAAACCTGGATTTTTGCCAATTTGAAAATTTGAAGAGAAATTAGGGGAAGGCAATAGATTCTGGGTAATGTCTGAGTCATAAGGAAGAGTCCATCATGAGCTGCAGAAAGCTATGCTCTGACAGCCTAAGCAAGGCAATCGAGCAGCAGGGCATGGGCAGGCCATGGCTTTATTTGTGATGACATCAGTAAACATTAACAGTGCCATTCTTCTTAGACTAATTGATAACTGTTTAAAAAGAAATGACATGAAACTTCTAATAAAATTTTAAGAAGCTGTTTTCATTCTTTTCTTTGCTGTGTTTTTTAATTCTTTGACCAAAGATAGATTTTGAGAGAAATTGGAAAAACAATAGACTTCTGG
This sequence comes from Acomys percivali, assembly GCA_907169655.1. Lineage (NCBI taxonomy): Eukaryota > Metazoa > Chordata > Mammalia > Rodentia > Muridae > Acomys > Acomys percivali. The sequence continues at coordinate 100,573,134 of OU015753.1, forward strand.
GTGTTTCTTACCCAGTAAAGAGAGATATTGGAGCTATGCCCATCAAATCTGTTTATCATTTCATTTTTACATTTATTTATTCATTTATTTGTGTGTGTGTGAGAGTGTGTGTTTGTGTGTGTGTGTGTGTGTGTGTGTGTGTGTGTGTGTGTGTGTGAGAGAGAGAGAGGGAGGGAGGGAGGGGGGGAGGGAGGGAGGGAGGGAGGGAGGGAGAGAGAGAGAGAGCTCATTACTAACTCTGGTGGTGTCATGACACAGTGCTATGGTGGTTCATATGTAAACTAATGCAGATCTCAATTGGTTTAGTGCTGTGCCTGTGGTGAATAGAGGACAACTAGCCATAGTCAACCGTCCTGCTATCTTTTGGGTTCTGGGGACTAAACTCATGTCTTCAGGCTTAGTGGCAAACACCTTAACATGCTGAACCACATAATAGGACACACTTATTATTATTATTATTATTATTATTTACTGTAATCACCAAACCTAGCTTTTCTCCTTCAATAAGCAATCAAACACTGGCATCCCTTATGCTTGATGTATTTGCTCTCTGTTAAAGTGATAGATGGACCGATATCTACAAACTATCTATTTTGATCGAAGGAAATGATGAATTTTTGCCTTCTGTGAAATATGTTTACTATTTCCACCAAAATGATATTTTAGGTTTTGTACTACCAGAGAATACTTTGTGATCTCAAATAATTCTTTGTTTAGCAATACTTTACTTAATCATTTTAGCCCCTTGTTTAATATTTTAAATCCTATGTGACAAAGTAATAATATCATAAACCATATACTCATTTAAGGAACAAGTGTTCACCAAGAAAAACGCTGTAGTAGATAGACATCATGATTAAAAGTTTCACAGAAAGTTACAGTTCATAAGAAAGATTAGAAATTGAAACTTGCCGAGAAACACTGTGGGAGAGCTAAAGATCTGGGTATATGATCTTGCCAAGGAACCTTGCTCTGAAGGACTGACACTGTCTTGCTACTCAAACACTGTTCTTTGGCAATCATGGCTAGTTTGGACTTCTTGAACTTGTACCTTGTCTGTGAAGATCATTCAAAAAAGTGAGAATGAATATATACATATAATGTAATTGTCAGGGATGGGGAGATGGCTCAGTGGACATGAACACCTGCTGCCAAAGCAGGAGGATCTCAATGTAGTATCATGATTTCTGCATCATCATGGTCTATGAGCATTTTAGATAGGGTTATTATTGCTGTGGTTAATCATAGTGCCCTTAAAGCAAGTTGTGGAGGAAAATGTTGCTATTCATCGGTGAAGGTTATCAGGACAGGAACTCCAGCAGGGCAGGAACTTGGACACAGGTGCTGATGCAGAAGACATGGAAGGGTGCTGCTTCCTGGCCTTTGCTTGCTCAGCCTGCTTTTTTTTTTTTTATAGAACTTAGGACTGCAGGCCAGGTATGGAGCCACCTACAACATGATGGACTCTCTCCATCAGTTATTAATTAAGAAAATGCCTTACAGCCAAATCTTATGAAGGTATTTTCTCCATTGATATTCCCTCCTTTAACATAACTCTAGTTTGTCAAATTAACATAAGATTAGATCCCACAACTGACCCTGTGTCAACTTGACACAAAACACATCAGTATTAAACCACACTTTTCCTTTCTTATTCATCTCCAGGACCATATATTAAAACATAAAAGTATTAAAAGGCTTGTATTTTACAAACCAAAGCACTTTAAAATATTAGCCTCTTTAAAATATCTAATTTCTCTAAAAATCTAAAATCTTTTTAAAAGTTTGAAGTTTTTCAGATGTGGGCTCCTATAAAAGTCAAAGTTAAGATAAATACCTTCTTCAAGAGGGAAGCCTCTCCAAGTTATGGCGGCACATGCTTTTATTTTTTTTAAGAGTTTGTTTATTTATTTATTTTTTTATTAATTTATTCTTGTTACATCTCAATGGTTATCCCATCCCATGTATCCTCCCATTCTTCCCTCCCTCCAATTTTCCCCTTATTCCCCTCCCCTATGACTGTTCCTGAGAGGGATTACCTCCCTCTGTATATGCTCATAGAGTATGAAGTCTATTTATCTATTTATTATTCCTGCAGGCTAGAGGAAGGTACTAGATCACATTATGGATGGTGGTGAGCCACCATGTGGTTACTGGGAATAGAACTCAGGACCTTTAGAAGAACAGACAGTGCTGGTAGCCTCTGAGCCATCTCTCCAGCCAGTATACCTTTACTCTCAGCACTCAGAAGGCAGAGGCAGGGAGATCTCTGAGTCTGAGACCAACCTGGTCTACAGAGTGAGTTCCAGGACAGCCAAGGCTACACAGGGAACAAAAGAAACAAACAAATAAACAAAGTAAATATACAAACAAAGAAACAAAAACAAATAAACAAAGTAAAAAGAGGAAAGAATCAAAGCAAGTAATGCCAAACTATAAATAACTCAATGTTCTGGGACTAGTAATTTGCTGGGTTCCTCCAAGGAGCTTGGGTCGCTCTCTACTCCCTTGTATCACACACAAATTATCTTCTAGGCTTTTACCAGTTCTACTCCACCACAGTGGATATGATCCTAGTGATCATATCATAATACTGGCATCTCCAAAATTCTGGAGTCTTCTGCTGCAACTGGGTTCTGCTGAACTTTCACTAATCTCACATAGCCTAGGCTCATGTTGCCAAGACTCAATTTCTCTGCAGCTCCCACTGAGAATTCACTTCCAGCAATGGCCTTTCTTGGCATCTCATGGTGTCAAATGTCACCTGCTTTCCATGACCTCTTTGTGCAGTACTACATGCATGGCACTTATACTACCATGTTCGTTGCCAGTGTGAGATGCAAACTTGACAACCTTGGGAACACAGCTTGTATATGTTGGCCCCAGGGAATCACTTCTCAGATTTTTCCTCAGTTATGCTGGTCTCTTCTCAAACAATGTTAATTTCTTAACTCTAGCTAATGAGTTGTTCCTGTAATGCAAAAGTTTCATTTCTATGTTGCCAGTCTTGTTAATTATGGCTATCACTTCAGCCTCAGTTGACCAGCACAACAGAATCTCAATTCAAAATAGCAATCAGCCCTGATGAAAGAGTCTTTCTAAAAAATATTTTAATAATTTATTCATATTACATCTAAATTGTTAGTCCATCCCTTGTATCCTCCCATTCCTCCCTCCCTCCTGCTTTCCCCCTACTCCTCTCCCCTATGACTGTGACTGAGGGGGACCGCCTCCCCCTGTATATGTTCTTAGGGTATCATGTCTCTTCTTGGCAACCTGCTATCCTTCCTCTGAGTGCCACCAGGCCTCCCCACCAAGGGGACATGGTCAAAAATGGGGCACCAGAGTTTGCATGAAAGTCAGACCCCACTCTCCACTCAGCGATGATAGAGTCTTTAAACTTCCCTTTGGAACGTCACAGGCCAGGCTTCCATATTCTGCATTGCTTTTTAACATTCTTATTTTCCAAGATCCCTCAAAACAGCTCACTGAGCTCTCAACACTCATTGACTTTTCTAGCCCAAAATCCCAACATTCTTCCACAGCCTCTGAAAATAAAATGGTCGGCTCTGTAACAGTAACCCTCCATTCCTAGTATCAAGTTGTGTTAGGTTTTCTATTGATGTGATGAAACACCATTACCAAAACGCAAATTAACGAGGAAAGGATTTTTTTGGCTTACACTTCCACTGTTGTACAGTTCACCACTGAAGGAACTCAGGACAGGAACTCGAGCAGGGCAGAAGCCTGGAGTTAGGAGCTGAGGCAAAGGCCATGGAGATGTGGCGCTCACCCCAGCCCAGAGATTGCCACACCCATAATGATCTAGGCCTTCCCCAAGCAATCATTAATTAAGAAAATGTTGAGGACAACATCCACACTGTTCATTCAAGAAGAAAGGTAAAGCTGGTACGTGCATCAAGCCTTCACCACTATGTATTAGTCTCTTTGGCCATTCTTCTGTACTCACAGATTGGTGCCTGGTTCAGCCATCATAAGTGAGGCTTCTTCTGGCAGCAGATGGGAGCAAGTGCAGGGACTCATAGCCAGACATTATGCAAAAAGAGGATCTAAATTCAAGATGACCGTCTCCAGAGCTTGAGGAACTGTGTGAAAGATGAAGTGAAAGTTTGTTGGCATCAGAAGGGATGGAGGACATCCAAAATCAAGGCCCGCCAAATCAGCTAGGCTCATATTTGCTCATAGAGACTGAAGAAGGAAATCCAGGGTCTGCACCAGGTCCACTGAATGTATGTTATGCCTGTTAGCTTGGTGTTTTATGGGACTTCCACCAATGGAATTAGGTGTATCTCTGACTCTGCCTGTTCTTGGGACTCTTTTCCTGCTTTTGGATTACTTTGTTCAGCTTCCTCTTTTCTGAAGAGGAAATGGAGGGAGAATAGACCTCAGGAAGGGGGGAAGTGGTGGAGAGCTGGGAGGAGTGGTTGGAGGACCGTGGTTAGGATTGTATGAAAGAAGAAACTATTTTAATTAAAAACAAGTACATGAGAAAATAAAAATGCCTTACTGCTGGATTTTGGGGGGAGATTTTCTTATTGAGATTTCCCCCTTTCAGATAACTCCAGTCTGTGTGTCAAGTTGACTTAAGACTAGACATAATACTGACCCTTTGTAACTGTAAGCTCCATTAAATGTTTGTTTTCTCTTCTAAGTTGCTTTGGTGATGGTGTTTTATTACAGTAACAACAAGGTGTCTAAGACACTCACAACCTACTTTTTAACCAAATGCTACACAGCACTGTCCTCCCAGAGGATAGTCATCACTTTCCTCTCAGAAGCTGTGGTTTCTGATAAGAGACATCTGAAATCAGTCTTGTTTCTGTGGTCATTCCCTTAGAGAAGAAAAAGATGGAGACTGTCATGGAGTCCTTAACTCAGATTGTACTCCAACTGTCCACAGCTCCAGGGAAGTTGTATGATTCTGCCCTCATAGCTCAATCATCTCAGGTGGTGCCTGCATATGCCTATGTAAGGCAGACTTTTGACTAAATATGATTGAGGCAGGCCCTCTATCTGTGAAGCTAAGGAGAAGTCTTCATTCATGATGGGATGAGACATTTTAATGATGCAGCTACTTTGGAGTCACCCACATTCTGTAAACAATAATCTACCAGTGCTCTGTAAGTAACTCCAATTAAATTATTTGTTCCCCGAATTGGACTCTGTTTGAAAGGTAATTTGATCTGTCTTTGGTGCTGGAGGGAGTAGATATTTGTTTTCATCTCCCTAAGGAAAGAGTCCCTGCAACACTATGGAATATTCTTTTGGAAACATCTCACTGACCCATCATCCCTAAAAAGATCCTTTTGTGTAAAGGACAATTAAACTATAAGTACAGATGAAATGATGATATTTTAACTGTATTATCTTCTTAGATATTATATGGAATGTTTTTTGTTGGTAGGTATATTATTTTGCTACACTATAAAATATTTTAGATTAATATTAGAACCTAGTATAGTATTAGTTATGATTGTGAAAATAATATACAGTAAGGACATTTTATTTATTTATTTATTGTTTGTTTGTTTTCAAGACAGGGTTTCTTTGTGTAGCTCTGGCTGTCCACGACTCAATATGCAGGCCAGACTGTCTTTGAACTCACAGTGATCCTCCTGCCTCTGCCTCCCAAGTGCTGGGAATAAAGGCATGAGATACCACCATCTGGCAAAGTAAGGACATTTTAAAAACTAATTTTTCTTCTTGATTACCGGCCCTATGTCTTGGATGTTAGACATGAAATAACCACTAAAATTGAGTGGATTTGATCAAAGCTACATTTTCTCTCTGTTTCTATCACTTAACAAACTTGCCAAGGAGACATGGTCAAAGATTAGGTAGCAGAATTTATCTCTGTCATACATAACTCATTGAAGAGACACAGGAAACCAAGGAGAATGTGAGTTGGCTCAGTGTAAATATGGGTTTAGTTCGTAGAATTCAGTATGAACAACAATATATAGAGTTAAGCGAGATGAAATCCTAAGGTACATTTTAGTGATGTTAATTTCATTCTTTCTGGAGCTCACATTGTAGATCCAGGCAGATAGCTGAGTTTTGAACTAATCTAGATACAAAAGACAACACAAGGCAAACAAAACAACAGGAGGAAACTTACTGATGCATGTCTACACCTCCCCAAATATGCAGCTTATTAATTACAAAGCAGAGGAATGCGTGTTCCTTCCTGTGATTATTAAGTTTTATTTTTCTCAGAAGAAGAGTTACAAGGCATACCTCCTCCAACAAGTTACCTCTTTACAACAGAAGCAAGCCAGTGTGGCAGCTAGTGGAAAGACAGCATTTGGCCCGAGCCCTAGGTATTGGTAAACCACAATTTCTTGTACTGCCACTATAATTTAAATTAAGTAGCAACTAGCCTTATAAACTCACATTATGACCCAAACTTTATGATTCTTTTATATCTCCCCAGACTGATCACACCGAAACTTTCTCCTGAAGCAATTTCATGCACACACTCCTTTGGCAGACTAGAAGGTACGATTTTTTTTTCCCGTCAACCTTTTATAGGTATGCTGGGTGCATACTGCGCTTCCAGTTGGAAGGGGGGAAGAAGAGAAGAAACAATTGCAGTGTGAGTATGGAAACATATGTGTTATGCACTTATGAAACACATTTGCAAGTAAAAAAAAAGCTAGGAGATCTTCGCTTGGTTTTTCCTTTTCTCTGCAGAAGGCAGATGAACAGAGTTTTGGCTGAACATTTGAGCCTGTTAAAGACTAAAGCTCAACATTTAGAAGCTTCCTTGCTTTCAAAGGCATTCTGTATACGCTCTCTTTCCCAGCCCCAACAAGGCTGTTTCTCTTCCTTAACTGGAGAATGTCACATGCACCTGTGCATCTATTTCTAAGCCATAACTCTTTAACATTTGAGCTGAGTAAAGAAACAAGAAAATCAAGCTTTCATTTCACCATTTTATTATTATAGGTAACCTGAAAGTAATGCCAGAAGTTTTTAGAGAACTATGCTGTTAAAAATACTAGGAAAAGTAGAAGAGTAAAAGCAAATGATGAATATATGCTAACAACAGGTGTAAGATTTTTGTAGGGAGAAGATACAGTTAGGAAGAAATATATGGGTTACAAATGTAGTTTATGAACTCTTGGACATGCACGTTAATAACAAAGCTCTGAACCTAAGGAACATGCTTTGGCATACATGGTTTGGGAGTGGCCAGTGACCTTATCCCACTCTACAGAAAGAATCAACTTGTCAAATAATTCAATTTTCTCTTGCCAAATCTTTTCTCATGATTTTTCCAAGAAATATGAGAATATAAGGACATAGGGTGTTTTTTACTTGTGATAATGCATTTCTCTGGAATTACAAGTTGGAGACAAAGATAAACGTTTATGGCGATAAGTAATATGCGCACCCAACTAGTCCAAGGACTTGTGAAAGATTTTAAGTGAAGTGTCAGTTACTATTAAAAGTAGCAAAGTTTAAAAGGAGACATTTATTCTTTCACAGAACAGTAACAAGCAATCAAATGAAAACTGGTCAGTTAAGGAAAGAGAGATGACTCGGTAGTTAAGAGCATTTGCTGCTGCAGCAGCAGACCTAGGCTCAGTTCTAAGGATCAAAAAGATGCCTCACAACTATCTATAATGTTAGTTTCAGGGAACTTACTCTCTCTCTTATGGCCTCCATGACCACGATAGCACACGATACACAAACATCCATGCAGTAAAGGACCCAGACATATGAGGTAGAAACAAATCATAACCAAAAATTGGTGACATATATCAAGTTGTTAGACACATTGACTTGAATATGTGAATTATTACTTTAGATTTTCAAATTTTGTGACATATAGGCTTTTGAAGTAGGATCTAATGAGTCTTTAGATTTCTTCAGTGTCCCTTTTCTGTTCTGATTTTGTTGATTTGGATGGTGTTTTTTGTTTGTTTGTTTCTTGCATTTTATTTAGTTTGGCTAAGGGTTTGTATGGTCCTGTTGATTTTGTCAAAGAATCAGCCTGGTTTTGTTGATTTGTTGAATTGTTCTCTTTGTTCATAATTTATTGATTTCAGCTCTGAGTTTAATTATGTCCAGCCATCTACTTCTCTTGGGTGTTTCTGCTACTTCTTTTTTCCTAGGGCTTCCAGATTTGTCATTAAGTTGACTGTATGAGATGTTTCCAATCTCTTTATGAAGGCACTTAGTGCTATGAACTTTCCTCTTAGCACTGCTTTCAATGTGTCCCATAAATATGTGTATGTTGTACCTTCATTTTAATTTAATTTGTGGTTTAAGTTTTATTAATATTTCTTTTACAAATGTGGGTGCCTTTGTACTTGGGGCATAGATGTGATATCATCTTGGTTGAATTTTCTTTTGATGAATATGAAGTGTCCTTACTCATATATTTTGATTAGTTTTGGTTCAAAACCTATTTTATTAGATATTAGAATGATTATTCCAGCTTGCTTCTTGTGTCTGTTTGCTTAGAAATACTTTTCCCAGCCTTTCACCCTGAGGCATTGTCTATCTTTGTGGCTGAGATGTGTATCTTGAATGCAACAAAATGTTAGATCTTGTTCATGCATCCATTCTGTTAGTCTATGTCTTTTTATTAGAGAGGTGACATCATTGATCTTCAGAGAAATTAATGACCAGTGACTGTTAGGTGCTCTGATTTTGATGTTGGTTGTGGTATTGTACTTGTGTATTTGTCTGGTTTTTGTTTTGGAAAGTGAAGCTTCCTATTTCCTCTGTTATCCTAGATGTAGTTAGCCTCTTTGGGTTGCAGTTTTCCTTCTATTATCTTCTGTATGGATTTATGGCTAGGTACTGTTTGAATTTTTGTTTTTTTTTTTTTTTAATGGAATAGCTTATTTATTGAAAATTTTCCTGATGTAATAGTCTGGACTGGCATTTGTGGTCTCTTTGGGTTCTCATGACATCTGCCCAGGCACTTCTGAATTTTATGGTTTCTGCTGAAATGTTGGTGTGATTTTGCTAGGTTTGCCATTATATGTTACTTGGATATTTCCCTTACTGTTTTTAATATTTTTCTTTGTTCTGTAAATTTCGTGTTTTGATTATTATGTGATGGGAGGATTTTACTTTCTGGTCTATCCTATTTGGTGTTCTGTAGGCCTCTTATATGTTTACATGCATCTCTTTCTTTAAATTGGGAAATTTTTCTTCTATGATGTTGTTGAAAGTATTTTCTGTGCCTTAGGTCCAGGCATCTTTTCTTTCTTCAATTCCTATTATCTTTAGGTTTTGTCTTTTCATGTTGTCTTTGATTTCTTGGATGTTTTGTTTCAGGAATTTTTCAGATTTAACATTTTCTTTGAAGATTGTATCAAATTTTCCTCTGTATCTTCTACACCTGAGATTCTTTCCTCCATCTCTTGTATTCTGTTGGAAAAGTTTACTTCTGCAGTTGTTGTTTTCTACTCTAAGTTCTTTTTTTCCATGCTTTCCCTACTTTGTACTTTTATTATCGTTTCCATTTTCATCTTCAGATCTTGAACCATTTTACTGATTTCCTTCACATGATTATTTACATTTTCCTGAATGTGTTCCAGTGATTTCTTTGTTTCCTCTTTATAGTATTCTGTATTGTCCTCTCTAAGGGCCTCAATCTGTTTTGCTGTATCTTCTTGTATTTGTTTACAGAATTTATTATCATCTTCATTATGAAAGATTTGAGATGATTTTCTTGTGTTTCAGTTGTGTCTGAGTTCCTAAGGGTGATTGCTTTGGGATAACTGGGTTTTGGAGATGCCATATTATTTTGGATTTTGAGTTTGTGTTTGTATGCTGGTCTTTAGTCATTTTGTTGTTTCTGGCAATGGGTGGTAATTTCTGGTGTCCTTCACTGGCTGTTCAGAGAAGCTTGTAGGTAACTGGCTATAGGTTGAGACTCCTCTCCTGTGGGGATGAGGGAACCCTTCAGGGGGATCAGGATATTGACCTGGGCTCAGCTCTGGGAACTCTCTGTGGATTGTCTAGGTGGCCTGAAGTCTGATCTACTTGCACACTACACAGTGGGTTCTCACTGGGCTCTAAGACCCAGATACTGTCTCCTTGTGGCCCAAAGTTCTGTCTGAAGCACAGAGCACAGGTGCTGCTCACCAGCCAGTATGTGGCCAGCTAGGCTTTGGAGCCTGTACCTGTTTCAGCCTAGGAATTCTCCATGGATTGGCCAGATGATCTGTGGTCAGATCCATCCATGCATCCCACTGGCCTGCATTTGCTTGGGCTTTGGTGACCTTGTTCATGTCCACCTGGGCCCTGGAGCCTTCTGTGGATTGGCTAGGTGATCCGAAGTTGGATCCACCAATGCACCACATCCCAAGTTCTCCCCTGGACTAGAAGACCCAGACCCTGGTGCTCTGCAACCCACAGTTCAGTCAGACACACAGAGTCCAAGATGTAGGTAGCAGATGTAGTTCACAGGCAGGTATGCGTCCTGACTCTGGGCACTGGGCACCCACCTTCAGGGATCCAGGGACAAGCTAGATGGCTGGAGTCCACACCCAGCTTTGCTCCACACCCTGTGGACCCCTCTTAGGCAGGGCACTCCAGCTCTCATACTCTGTATCTCTCAACCCAGTTCCTTGGATCAGACACATTATGTGATTGGCACTGATATCTTGGATCTGGAAATTATCTAAATTCTAATAAATCCACACTAATTATCCCTTTCTGATCCTATTAAAAACACATTTGTGTTATCTTTCCTTAGATGATGTTTATTGTTGTGTTCTAGGGTAGAAAAATGTGGATTGTTACAATTTTATAATATAATTAGGTAGAGAAATATCCACAGTGCTTAAAATTTATTTACAAGAAATAGGTTTACTTGTTCCATCTTCATGTTATACCAGAAAGAAAAGTCTTCAAACTGAAATTCAATTTGTGAACAAAATGAAAAAACAAAATAAAGTAAAAAAAAAAAAAATAACAGCCAGTAGACATTTTCCCCTTCTATACACAGTTCCCAAAAATACCAATTGGGAAACTATGTAATTTCAAAAGTTTGTTTCCAGAGGGAGAAAAAGATTTTTTTTTATCTTCCATGTTCATGCAATTACTTTTTATTTTATAGGTTACTGAAAAGTCATGAGAATTCAAATTAATCATTGGCTATATGATCAATATGTGGATCATGTTTCTGAAAATGCCATCAGTTGTACACCTCACATGAGCTGTTGAGATTGTTGTTATGTTTCTTATATGACATGGAGAATTTCAACAACAACAACAAAACAAAACAAAAACAAAAACTGCTACTGCAGGCAGAAGATGTAAATGACATAAAGAAATGAATGCTATAAAGAGAGTGACGCTAGGTCCTTTGAGTAGTTTGAGAACCCTGAGGCATGTTGCACAAAGTTCACCGGTTGTCTATATCTCACCCATTTTGATGGCTAACTGGCCAGTACCCAAGCCAACATTTTAAAGTGCCTAATAGATTGATAATTTATGTAGTATAAGGTAGTGTTTCAATTTTATTAGGATGGCTATTTTATCACACATGGCCCATTTTCTTTCATCTGATATCTGAAAGTCAGAAGAAAGAGAGAGAGAGGAAAAAAAAAACAGAATTTAATGTGAGAGTTCCAGAGAAAGATGACTTTCACATGACACTAGGTAGGAAATTGAGGGATGTCTTCCTAGTTTCTTTTCCTTTGTTATATTTGTGGTGTTTTGGTCTAGAGCTGTTTTCACAGTTTCTGTAGTAGTGATTAAAGTCACTTTTTCGTGCATTATCTGGTAACCAAAGAAATATAAGTTTGTTCTAGGAAATCCAGAGCATGAAAATCAATGATAGTTAAAAGTCAGTATTTTGTAATTTAAAATAAAAAAGGTTGCATAGATTTCATTTTATGCGTGGTTTATAGTTCATTTTTGTATGGTATGGTATGTACTTAAATATCTTACAAGATATATCTGTGTTTCTTTACAATGTGTTTAGGCGTATGTTGTTTTTATTCCCTGAAGAGAAAACTGTGAACATTTGAAGCAGACCTTCACAGTATTTTCCTGCCCGGTACACACAACCTATCCACACATGGAAACATGCTAACATTTCATTTTCACACAGTTCATATTATCTTATTGTTGTGCAACTTATCAGAACTTGAGTCTCTTACAAATGGATTCCCATTTTTTAAAAATTATAATTTTTTTACATTACATCCAGATTATTATCTCTTTGTTCTTATTTTCCAGTTCCTACCCTCCCTCCGTCTTCCACCCATTTCCCTTCCCTAGACCAGTGACAGGTGGGGTCCTCCTCCCCCATAGTCTGATCACAGTCTATAAGGTCTCATCAGGATAGACTGCATCTGCTTCCTTTGTGTGCCCACAAGGCTGCCCCACCTAGGGGTAGTTATCAAATCCCAGGCACCAGAGTTCATGTCAGAGGTAGTAACCTCTCTCCCAACTTCTCACACACATGGAGAATGAGCTGTCCATCAGATACTTCTGAACAGGAGGTCTAGGTACTCTGTATGCATTGACTTTGGTTGGTGCATCAGTTTGTGCAGGATCCCTGGGTCCAGATCTGCTGGCCGTGGTGATCTCCCTGTGGAGCACCTGATCCCTTCGGGTCCTTACATCTGCCTCCCACTGTTCCATACAACTCACAGCTCTCCACCCACTGTGTGGAGTCTCTCAGAGGACATCTATGTTGACCTAATATTCATTTATAAGTGAGTATACACCATGCCTGTCTTTGTGGGTCTGGGTTACCTCACTCAGGATGGTCTTTTCTAAGTTCTATCCATTTGCCTTAACATTTCAGGATTTCTTTGTTTTTTGATTACTGAATAGTAGTAGTGCATTGATTTTTGACAAAACGTCAAATCCATACAATGGAAAAAAGATAACATCTTCAACAAATGGTGCTAGACTAACTGGATGTCTACATGTAGAAAAATGCAGATAGATCCATATCTATGACCCTTCACAAAACTAAAATCCAAGTGCATTAAATACCCTAACATAACAGACAACCTAAATTTGTTAGAAGAAAGGGTGGGAAAGAGCCTTGAACTTATTGTCACAGAAGACAACTTTCTGAACAGAACACCAATATTTCAGGCTCTAAGATCAACACTTAATAAATGGGACCTCATGAAACTGAAAAGCTTCTGTAAAGCAAAGGACAAGGTCAACAGAACAAAATGACAGCCTACAGACTTGGAGAAGATCTTCACCAATCTTATATCTGACAAAGGTCTAATATCCAAAATATATAAAGAACTCAAGAAATTAAACACCACCAAACCAAATAATCCAGCTAAATTGGGGTTCAGAGCTAAACAGAAAAATTTCAACTGAGGAATATCAAGTGGCTGAGAAACACTTAAAGGAATGATCAATTTCCTTAGACATTAGGTAAATGAAAATCAAAATGACTCTGGGATTCTGCCTTATACCTGTAGAATGTCTAAGATCTAAAACTCAAGTGACGCACCTGCTGGCAAGGATGTGGAGAAAGGGGAACACTCCTCCATTGTTGGTAGGAATGCAAACTTGTACAATCACTTTGGAAATCAATCTGGCGCTTTCTCAGAAAAATGGGAATAGTGCTACCTCAGGAACCAGCTGTACCACTCCTGGGCATATACCTGAAAGATGCTCCAGGAAACAGCAATGGCATATGCTTAACTATGTTCATAACAGTTTTATTAATAATAGCCAGAATTTGGAAACAAACTAGTTGTCCATAAACTGAAGAATGAATTCCCACATTTTTAAATGTTTTGTAGTAGTGTTTGGATTGTCTGCCACAATTTCTTTAATTTATATTATCAGACATTTAATCTCTTAATAAGAACAAAAATGATATATTTATATCTGAGATTATAAATATTTATATGTAATTCAAAATTAAACTCTAATTTTTAATGCTGAAAACCTTGAACATTGCCTAGTATTATTCTTAGTGCTCAGACATATCAAAAACATCTATGTATTGACTCAATCTGATTTGTACATAATTTTCACATATCCTGGACTAACTATGTAAGCATGCTTTTAATAGCCAGTATTAAAATAATATGTGGGCTCTTTTTGTGAATTAACACTTTTTTGGATAAAAACATTTTATTTCTTCTGGTTATTTTTTTAATGTGCTGATTTTCAGGCTATGGGTGTCCTTTTTAGCTATTGAAGTTCTGAATATTTAGAGCTATTTTTCTTCATTATTTCCCCAAAGAGATGTTTATCATATTAAAATAAGATTAAACAAAACGAGCTTTCAAATCTTCCAGCAATATTTTGTCCTTTTGGTTTCTTTTGGCTAAGAAACAATTTGAAAAGCCTCACTTGATTGGCACAGGACCACTTAAAACTATTAATTTTTCACAATTGTGGAGGGAAATGATCTGTAGTTGTTGTTTCTAATATTCATTATTGCAAGGGTGATTCTAACCAGAATCATGACCATAGTGCTCTAATGACAAGATGAGCCTACGGCTATGTCTAGAGTTCTCAATTCGCTTCCAGAGTCAACCTTCATTTACGATTGATTCGTTGAAAAGAATAGACACCCATTCCTTTATTTTTTCTGAAAATTTATAAATGTTATTTAATTTATTTAGTGTGTATGTGTGTTTATGCGTGTGTGTGTCCATAAGGATACATGCATACTGTGGCATGCATGCTGAAGTCAGAGGATAGCCTGCAAGAGCTCACTCTCTCCTTTCAACATGTGTATTTCAGAGATTGATCTCGTGTATTGGTGGCAAGCACCAGCGCCCAATGATCCATCTTGCTGAGCAAACAATTTTAATGGTCATTCGGGGGACACTATGAAATTATAAAGTTAGCATAGTCGATTAAGGTATTAGTTAATTTACTCATCAAGTATTCCAAGAATGTCTTCTATGCAGAAAAAAGCAGGTATTTCCTGGAAATATGAAAGTGAACAAAATGCAGCTTTTGGTTTCAAGAAGTTTACAGTCCAATGGCCATGATATAAATTACAATTAGGAAATACACAAAATTCTACGTATTAAAAATTTCCACTTCTTACAAAAGTGAAGTTTGCAAAAATGAGGAAACAGTTTATGGAATTCATTAGGCAATGGTGAAATGATGCTTTAGGTAAAGACATAGTGAAGATGTGCTGGAGATGTGGAGTGCCTCAGGCTGTGATGAAAAACAGCGAGGGTTGGAC
>OU015753.1:100620459-100648075 GCA_907169655.1 Acomys percivali
GTGTGTGTGTGTGTGTGTGTGTGTGTGTGTGTGTGTGTGTGTGTGTGTGTGTGCGCGCCTCTTCAGAATGCCTGGATTTATATAAGTGGCCAAACAGTTGGAAAGATGTGCTTCCATTTCACACCAAAGTATGTTCTGAGAGGGGTAAAGTAAAACAATAGATATATTGGTTTTTGTTTTTTGAAAATTAATGTTATAATTCACAAATAAAAATTAAATCACAAAACCATATTAAATGAGTCATTAAAAAAATCCCACTTGGCCAGCTTACAATTAGGAATATTAGGGGAATTCTGTTATAATGGTCATCTTAAAATGGATGACTGTCTATGTGCATATGACCTACCAAACTTAAAGTCAGTTGACATAAATAGCTTAGACAACCAAGTACAAGCAATAAGATTGATGCTGTATTCATCTCCCCTCAAACAGAAGTCCAGAAGCAAGGAGACTGCTACCGGATTCTATCCTACTTTCGATTCTTAACTTATTCTGTGAACTATGAAGTGAAGGAAAACTACCAAACTCATGCAAAATGCAAGCACCCTTCTTATACTCAAACCAGATAAGAATATAACAAAAACAAAACTAGGAACAAGTTGATGAACATAGACATAAAAATTTCTTATCAAAATACTTGTGAACCAAATTCACTTCACGTTAAGATACCATAAAATATATTGTGACAACGAGGGTTTCATCTGGGAGATGTAAGATTGTCTCAAAACATGCTAATCAATAAATATATTCTACTATATTAACAAGCTTAAGGAAAGAGAATCATCTTGATTAATGTCCAAAAAGTATTTGACACAGGGTAGAATGATTTTCATATGTAATAAACTCAATAATAAATAATTGCCTAATAATAATATTTAGACATATATTTGGCCCATGCTTGGGTGTTAACTATCAGTATTTCATCTTGGAATGCCTCCAGTGAAATTGCAAACTCGTTCAAAGTTAATGGGAGGTATGATGTATCTGAGCGCTTTTTGAAACTCAGTGTTCTAGATT
Source organism: Acomys percivali (assembly GCA_907169655.1). Taxonomy (NCBI): domain Eukaryota; kingdom Metazoa; phylum Chordata; class Mammalia; order Rodentia; family Muridae; genus Acomys; species Acomys percivali. The sequence continues at coordinate 100,621,477 of OU015753.1, forward strand.
ACCAGGTTCCACCTCTCAGGGAAATCCTGGCCATGTGCAATTTTAGTTTTTTCTTCACATGATTAGAATGCCTAATTCTGGCCAAGAACTCTGCATTCAACAGTTATCTTCATTATCTTGAAGAAACAAAGATCTGATGAACTTTGAAGCAACTGTTTCATTAACATATTCCTACTAGGCATTTAATATAGAGTTCCATTTTCTCCTCATGCTTTTCCTCTAGGTCATCAAGATGACCCTGATTGCTTTGATCTTATGATCCCCTCATGTTACTTAATCTGTTTTCAGTTTTGTATTTCCTGAAGGTCTCTTCCACTAGCATTCTGACACTGCTGTCTTCTGTTGCATGGCACATGCTTGGCTCTCATCTCCTTTACAAAGTGTTCCAATGGACCTTCATGTTTATGACTGGCAAAGTATCATCCACTTTTGTTGTTTTTAGAAAAGTTAGTGCTAACTTTAGAGCTCTTATTTTTTAATTTATCTTTGGAATAAGGAATTCTAACTCTGCTGGAGATATATCCCTTACTCTCAGCCCCTGCTCGTATCATCGTTCCTTCAGAGAGGCGTGTCTATCACAGAGGACATATTTCAAATAACCAAAAATAAAATTCCATATAAGTGTCAACACTTAGGAGTAGATGTGCACGTATAATTTTCCCTGTGCATATCTTTCTTTTCTTTTGTCTTCTAATTGCATTCTTTTCTTTCAAAGACAAACAGAATGGCTAACCTAGAACTACCAGGTAAACTGCCAGAAGTGAAACTTTGAGTCTCATTGGCTGACTCAGCAATTAGAATCTCTGGGAAAGGAAATAAGCTTCTAGGCTGAATTTAACTTCAGAGGACACACTCAGGTTAGAAACAGTGCTTCTATCCTGTGATATGTTGATAAGAAGAATATATAACATAGACCATAAAAAAGTATTAAGAAAATAGAGCTGAGTGGTTTGGGACATATCACTTAGCATTACTGCAGCTGTCCTGGCAAGAATATACCCTAAAGGTACATTGGGACTCTTTCTTTTGGCTATAAGGATTTGAAACAATGGTCTCCAAAGGCTGGGAACTTCCATAAGTATCCCATTTTGGGGGGAAGGAAAGGAAAAGGATGATGTCTGTGCCAGCCAGAAAAGTAAAAAAGATTTACACAGTTCTGCTGTTTTCTTCAGACATCCATAAACTAAAGGCGAGAGCTGAGACAATGATGATTGGTGTGGCCACAGCTCAGCAGGGACTCCTTAGGTATGCAATTGCTCGCTCTCCATATAAACCTAAACCTTATGTAGGTACCTTCAAGATGGACCAGGGGTCTCTCTGGACTTTGTCCCTATGTAGTCACATTGAATAAATCTTTCTCTGTTGTTCACTATTACTTGCCTGTCTCTTTAATTGGCCTGCTGAGGACAACTCACTGAACCTGGCTTGTTAGTGCTGCCATGACACGAACTCTGACTCTAGTAAGTTCTAGTAATGCTATTTAACTCTGCCAAATCATTTATAGAAAAATATTTACAGAACATGTTGAGGAGCATTGTCTGAAGTTCTCAGATAAGGGTTAACTTATCTACCCTATCTCTTCATTCACAGCCTAACGGGACAACAAAAGAAGCATGGCTAGGAAGACTTTGGAAACAGCATCCAGCAACCAAGACGACCATAATCTATTTACCAGATTTTTCTAGAAATTTATGTTGAATATGGAGACAGAATTGAACCCAAAGAATGATATTGGGTCTCATAAACAAAAGATAGAGATAGAACTTACATGTAGTGATATATAAGATTCTTACACACAACCAATGAGCTACCTGGAACTAAAAGAGAGAAAAGCTGAATCCTGAAATGAAAAAAATGACCTTTCTGGAAATTTCTAGTTTTCGTTCTCATAATTTTATGAACAAGATTTCCAAGAACAGAGAAGAGTCCCATAACGTTCTCCTTATAAGATTTTAGGGGACTTTGAATTCACGGAAAAAGCAACTGAACTGTGTAGTCAAGATCAAACATATGGTCTCAAGTTAAGAAAAGACCTTATTGAAAGTAATGAACCAGAACCTCACAAACTGAATCATGCATGACATCAGTGCTCAAGTTCCCCAGAACTCAAATAAAATGCTTAGCAAAACTGAAGTGAACATAGTGAAAAGAAATCCAAGTATGAAAGGCCAGTCAGGAATCTTAAGTACATATAATGAAGTTTCCAGGAGAAAAAAGATAATATAATCCAATGTATAAATATATGTAATTAAAATAATAACAAAGAGGAGCTGGAAAGGTGACTTAAGAGTTAAGAGCACTGGCTGCTCCTGCAGAAGGCCTGGCTTCATTCCTAGCGCCTACATGGCAGCTCACACTGTCTGGAACTACAGTTCCAGGGAATCTAACTTCTCTTTTGGCCTCCTTTAGCTCCTGCATGTACATAACACACAGAAATACACGCAGGCAATATATACATAAGCATAAAATAAGAAACACAAGAAGAAAAATATAGTAGCACAGATATTTATTCAGCATGTATTTTTAGGAGAACCAAGAAATGTTAAATGACATTACCATACGCTGATAATTAATTTTAATTTGAAAGGACTCACACTGGAAGAAAGCAAGCAAATACTAACAAAATTAACACATATGAATGTAAAAGGTGTGGTGGCATCAAATTTATTTTGTGTATCAAGTATTATTCTAAGAAAAGAGGGGAAAAGGAGCCAGTGCCAGCACTCAGGAAACTGGGGCTAAATAATGGTAAGCTTACAGTCACCATAGACAGCATGGAAACCAGTTTCATAAACCAAATGCTCAGTTTAGGAGGAAATACACCTATCAAGAAAGTCTTCATTGGACCAATTATAATCTATGTAAGGTCACAATAATAACAGTCTAAGAAATCTGAAGTCTTAAGGTTCTTTTACTCCACATTATTTTTTGTTCAGCAAAAGTTGTGAGAAAATGTTCAGTTTTCTGAATTCTTATATAGTAAAATGTACCTCAAATAAATGCCTCTGAGAGATATGGCCAAGACTACCAGATTTGATGATGAACACCAGCTGAATAACTGAAATCAAATGTAGTTGTCAAATATTAAGAGACTTAAAAATGGGCAATGTTTTGCATGACAATAAAAATTTGCCAACGTCGAGTTGGCGTAAAATGGAATGAAATTCTTTACAATTTAACAGCTCATCTTTTACAGCCTTTGTATGCATGTGCATTCACACATCTGCCATACCCACATACACTACTGTTGATTCTCCCTTTTGATATAAGCACATCTGATCATGGACACCTGACTTGAAATTGTGGCACTAATGCTGGAGGAATATTGGAATGTTTTGAGTGGCCTTTAGAAATTTTAATCACAAGGTGCATACTGTCTTTCCTTGCACCCCAACCTGTATATGTAACAGCAACTTTAAGTTCTATTATTTTTGTCTCTTAATTATGTTATTAAATCATTGTGGAAGCTGTGTTTTCAAATGACGCTTATTAGACTCATGCAAAACTAATTCACTCACCTGTGAACTATTTATTCTTTGAGGACACTACATGGACTAGGATTTGAGAGGTAAGGAATGCTGCTAATGTATTATCAGCAATTTTGGAGTTTGAAGGACAGCGGCATCCTCCCTGGTGAGGGTTCTCGCCTTCCTATTTTCTACTCTTCCCGTTCATCCCCAACACTTGTCTTGTTGGAAAAGCAATGTGTTATTTCTTACTTCCTTCATGTAGCGTGGTAGAAGGTTTTCCGTCCCTGAACTTTAAACCTTTTTCATCTGCTTGGGTTATGGTCTCAGTAGCTTTAATAATAGTTGAAGTAGGTTTTCTGAAGAAGTTAGAAAAAATAAATGAAACTTTTAATAAAAATGTTATCTTTCTGTGTGTGTATATATATGAGTGTGTGATATTTGCATGTTCAACTGTTTGCATGTGCATGTATTTGTATAGAGGACAGATGCCAACCACAGGTGCCTTTCTTCAAGAAATTTCCACGTTAGTTTTTTGATACAAGGTCTCACATTGGGACTCAGTACTCAACAAATAGGCTCGGCTGGCTGGACTATGAAAGCCCCAGATCTGGCTGCCTCTGCCTCTCCAGCACTGAGATGACACATGTGTGCCATTTTGCTTTTCTTTTAACCTCGGTGCTGTGGATCAAACCCAGCTCCTACCCCTACAAGACAAGCAATCTTGCCAGCATCCAACGGCTATTTTTTTTTAATTAATTTTTAAAAAAATTTGTCCACTTTATACCCCGATTGTAGCCCCCTCCCTCATCTCCTCCCAATTCCACCCTCCCTTCCTCGTACACCCTCACTACTTGCCCTAGTCCTCAGAAAGTGGAGCCCTCCTCCCCTAACATCTGATCTCAGCCTAGCAAGTCTCATCTGTACTGTCTGTACCCTCTTCCTCTGTGGCCTAGCAAGGCTGCCCCACCAAGGGGAAGTGACTAATGTGTGGGGGCCAGAGTCCATGTTAGAAGTTCTCTGTACTTCCCATATTATGGGACCCACAAGGAGACTGTGCTGCCTATCTGCTACTTCTTAGCAGAGGGTCTAGGTCCTTACTATGCATGGTCCTTGGTTGGTGCATCAGTGTCTGCAGTGCCCTACCCTTTCTTGCCTGGCTTTGTTGGCTTCATTGTTCTCCTTGTGAAGCTCCTGTTCCCTCCAGGTCCTTCTATCTCCCACCTCTTCCATAAGACTCCCTGTGCTCCACCCAGAAGTTTGACTGCATGTCTCAGCATCTGCTTGAATCTCCTGCTGGGTGGAATCTTTCAGGATACCTCTATGGTAGGCTCCCATCCTGTTCCTTCCCTTCAGTGGCTTCTGTTCTCTTAATTCTGAATGAGAATTAAGCATTCTCACTAGTCTCCTTTTTGTTAGTTTCTTTATGTCTGTGTATTGTAGGGTGGTTACTGTGAATTATTTGGATAATATCTGCTTATAAGTGAGTATATACCACACTTGTTTTTCTGAGTCTGGGTTACCTCACTTAGGATGATCACATCCAGTACCATCCTACAAATTCCAAGATTTCCTTGTTTTGAATAGCTGAGTAGTGTTCCATTGTGTAAATGCACCACAGTTTCCTTATCCATTCTTTGGTTGAGGGACATCTAGGTTGTTTCCAGATTCTGGCTATTACAAATAAAGCTGCTATGAACATAGTTGAGCAAATGTCTTTGTTCTATGGTGGAGCATCTTTAGAGTATAGGCCCAGGAATGGTATATCTGGGTCTTGAAGTTGAACTATTCCCAATTTTTCTGAGAAAGTGCCAGATTAATTTCCAAAATAGTTGTACAAGTTTGCACTCCCACCAGCAATGGAGGAGTTTTCCCCTTTCTCCACATCCTTTCCAGCATGTGCTATTACTTGAGTTTTTGATCTTAACCATTCTGACTGGTGTAAGATGGAATCTTAGAGTCATTTTGATTTGCATTTTCCCTCGTGACAAGGAGCACTGAGCATTTCTTTAATTGTTTCTTGTCCGTTCAATATTCCTTCATTGAGAATTCTCTGTTAAGTTCTGTACTCTATTTTTTAATTGGATTATTTGGTTCGGTGGTGTTTAATTTTTTGCATTCTTTATACATTTTGGATATTAGCCCTCTGTCATATGTACAGTTGGTGAATATCTTTTCCCAATCTGTAGGCTGTTTGAATGTATTTCCATGTATTTCTTTGGGTAATTTATTTTCCTCCTTGAAGGCTTCTGTCATGTTCATCACCTCAGATTCAAAATCTTCTTGTGCTTTGTGGATGTTAATATTTCCAGGGCTTGCTGTGGTAGGATTATTTGTTTCTGGTGGTGTCATACGTCTCTGAGTTTTGTTGCTTGTGTTTTTGTGCTGGCCTCTAGCCATCTGGTTGACTCTGCTGTTAGAATGCTTGAAGGTTCCTACAATATGGTCACTGTGTGTTTCTCACATGGGCCAGGCAGGTTGGGAGCAGGCAAGAGAGCTCCAAGCTAAAGGCTTCTTGCTAGAGCTTCCTGGAAGACTTTTCAGGATGGTGGGCAATGGGTGTTGGAGCTTGCACCCAGCTTAGCTCTGCTCGGTTCCCTGTCTGTGTCTCAGTGGGGTCAAACAACACAGGAGAAGGCTGAGAGACCTTCAGGCTGAAAGCTGCTCAGGTGGCCCTCAGACTTCCTCGATATGTTGGATAATGTGTGTTGTGGCCTCTGCTTGTTCACTTTCTGTGTGTCAGATGGACCAGGCCTGTAAGCAGCAGGCTGGTGGAGAGAGGTCCAAGCTCAAGGTTGCTCAGATGTCCCATAAATCTTCTCTAGGATTGGCAGCTAATGTGGGTTGTGGCGCATGCCCAACTCAGCTCTGCTTGTTTGAGCGCTGTGTCCCAAGTATACCAGTCTGATAAACAACAGGCAGGCAGAGAAAAATCCAAGCCCAAAGCTCCAAGGACTATTTTCATTATGCTATTTTTATGTTTCTAAAGAAAATAATATAATTCTTCTAAATTCATTTGTGTGTGTCTGTGTATGTGTGTGTGTGTGTGTGCATTTTTGTGTAATGTGGTTATATTAAATGAGAGGTGCATATGTGCATGTCAGAAGACAACTATTGGTGGTATTTGTATTCCACCATGTTTGGAAGAGTTTCTCTCTTCAGTTTTGTTTTTGTTTTTCTGCTGTGTATCAAGGCTGTTGGCCCACAAGCCTCAGGAGATCCTTCAGTTTCCATCTTCTGTCTTCCATCTCTCTATAGGAACACTGAGACACACATACCCATGCCCATCTTTCTGTGAGTTCCAATGATCACAACTCAGGTTCTCACACTTGTGTGGTAAAAGTATCCGTGAGTAAGCAATCTCTCCAAACTCACAATACTTTTTATTAATGAGTTCAAATTGGAAACATATTTTACATCAATACTAAGGCATTGAAATGCATCATATTTTTAAATTAATAATAATTCTTCAAAGGAAAAATCATAGAAATATTTCCATCAATGATAAATGAGAAAAAAAATACCATAAACAACTTTTTAACTGCTTCATCAATCAAATCTGATAAGAAAATTGAGAAGTTAAAATATTGACACAAAAATGGTAGTATATTTATTTGTTGTTAATTCATAATGTGGTAGTATATAGCTCATAATGTGTAGTCAGAAAAAAAATAGAAATCACTGGGAAATATTGAATTGTTAAGATAATTCAGTAAGTTATCTAATTCATGATCAGATATGAAAATCGATATTTTTTCCACTCAGACACAATTTATAGAATTTATAATAGGAAGTTAGACACTTTTCCTAAAACAGTGATCACCTTAAGCCTAAGACTCCATGAGTCAAAGAGACAAAAACTGTAAAAACTTTTCTTACTGCTTTATTGGAGACATAGTAGAATCAGGCAATGGAACATACCTATGTGCCTGTATTTAAAGGTACACACTATATTTTAACATAGTTATAAGTGGAAAGGAGAATGAAAATCTAACTTGTGCTGCACTGAATCAGGGAGAGAAGACATCTTAAAATATAGTGCTTCAACTGAAACTTGGAAACCAAGGGTTTCCCTGTACTGGATCTAAAAGAAGGAGTGTTAGAAATAGAAAGAACTATATTAAATCACGCTGGGTCTCTAGGACTAGAGAGGGACTGGGTATGGATGAGACGGTCACATGAACAGAATTGTGGGTACTAAGACGTTTCTATTTAATTTTGTAGAGAAAGGAAACAGTGTCAATAATACCTGCCTTGGAAACATGACATTATTCAGTTTTCCAAGACTTTAGATAATCCCTAAATAGGACCAAATAATAGAACAGCAAGCATAGAAAATATTCTATCATAGGAAGATATGTAACTCAAAGTGGGCACATTGCCATATGCATATTTTTTGATAAATCTCCCTTGTAATTAGAAATGATGTATATAACAAACATGACATCAATGCTTAAATATATAACTAACATTGCCCATATCTCAACAATTTTATTGTGAAACATAATAAATTATTTCTATAAATAATATTATTCATATTTTTACATTAAAAACCTCATATTTGCTGCTATAGTTATAGCTTTCTAGAATAACCTGAGAGTTCTATAAGCTTGTTTAAAGTCTATTAAGTGTTAATCCTCTCAGTGAATTTAAACATTTGCTCTCCATAAAAACTGAACTGTATTTAAAAATATAATTTTATAGTAAGTAACATGAGCGACAGCTAAAATTAAACAACCAGACAAATTGCAAATCTATTTCAAAAATAATTTTTGACTTATTAATGTTAAGTACTTATGTAAAACAAATTGTGTACCACTTGCTCCATAGAAGATAGGCACTTCACATCCTCAGTCCAGATGCTTGAACACAGAACAAATCCCTACAGGGTTAAATGTCTGACCACGGAAGTGGCATGTTCTGTATCTATTATGTGTGTCTCCAAATTTGTTGAGGGAAATATTAAAATATTTTTAGATTTTTATTGAACTGATAAATAAGATGTTTGTAGTTCTCCTATCGAGTCAGAAAAAGTAAATGTCACATGAAAAGGTAAACACCGAGGGAGCTTGGTAATCAAATATGGTGTGTACAGATATTTACAAAGATGTAATGTATTCCTTTTCAAACCCAAGTCCAATACTTTCAAGGGAACCTTTGTCTGCCCCATCCCTTTTTCTCATTCCCTCCCTCCCACTCCTCTTCATCCCTTTCCTTCCTCCCAGAAACAAGTTCTGCCTTTCATTTGTAGGTTCCCTGTATTGTAAGCAAATTCTAACATTTTTATCATTAGTCCGGGCAAATAGAAACTCCAAGAAACTCTTTCCTTTCCTTTCCTTTCCTTTCTTTTCCTTTCCTTTCCTTTCCTTTCCTTTCCTTTCCTTTCCTTTCCTTTCCTTTCCTTTCCTTTCCTTTCCTTTCCTTTCCTTTCCTTTCCTTCTTTCCTCCCTTCCTCCATCCTGCCCTTCCTTCCTTCCTTCCTTCCTTCCTTCCTTCCTTCCTTCCTTCCTTCCTTCCTTCCTTCCAAGCTCTTTCCTTCCTTTTTATTTCCTCCACAAATTTCAGAAATATTTTTTGAAAACAAAAGGGCTTCATTTTATTTTGCAAAATTGTGATTTTTTTTTTTTTTTTTAGATATTTAAGATCCAGTGGCTATTGAGGTCCCTCTCATCATGACTCTGTGTCCTTCAGTGGATATCCCATATCTAAGTTCTCTTTTCTGATGATAGCCAGCCACGAAAACATGCAATGCCTATTGTAGATGCATTGAAATGTATGAGATTTACAAAGCCACATTGTTGATAGAATAAAATATGTGTGGTTTCTGTCCAATTTTGGTGTCTAGTAATTAGATAACAAGAGAACTATTTTTTTTGGAGCTGTGATAAAACCTGGAGTTTGGAGAACAAACCTGATTAGCATAATCATGTGAAGACTGAAATTTGAACCCCACTCTGAAAATCATCAGCTCTGGGAGTTTTTTGTGAATGCTTTCTTCTTTGTAAATATTGGTCTGTAAGTCCCTAAAATATGAAAAATAATGCCTTTTCCATTTGGTTCAATCAAGTGAAGGTTTCATATTTGCATGATTGGGAATGGTGTGCTAACATATTTTCACAGTGATTATTTATGTGGTAATGAACCTATTGCATCATATATCTATGGCATTAGCTAGTTTAACTATAAACTGCCACATGCAGGTTTTGTGAATAGGATACACATGTGCATATGTGTGCATACATCTGTGCACATAGTACAGTGCACATGAGTCAAAAATATGAATACAATGATGATAATTTTTTCAGTTTCAATTCTGTCAAAATTTTTTTGTGGTAGATGCATTCATAAAGATGGAATTAATGTGTAAAGTGTAAAACCTAAGGTGATACTTCAGAATAGCTGTCCTAACTGTGTGGAAGTTCATGGAGATGTGCTGAATTAGAGGCTATGCAAGTGTTAATTTTTGTGGCTGCCTTAATCTTTCTGTGTAAAGTATTTGTTTGTTCATTTCAACAAAGTAATTTTATTTAAAATTAAAACAAACAAATAAAAATGAAAATCAAGCTATGATATTAATTGTTTATATTTCTCCTTAAAGAATAAATAGAGCTTGTAAAAGAAATAAGATAACTACTCAGAAATCCTTGATAAACTTACAGCATCAATTTATTTTTATACTATTGTTACATCCATTGTTTCTGCCTATTAATAATACATTATCTTTCAGATTATTAAAGTAATCTTACTTTTGAAAAATTTTCTGTAAGGCACATGGAGGACTTAGGCACTGTGGACACAATCCCAGTTGGCTTCTAACTCGCAATAGGTAGAGATAAGTCTGGGCTGGGTAGTGGCACTCCTTGGTTAAAGTAAGTGTGACGGAAGTGTCGGGGTGCCGCTGACCTGGCCAACAAACGCACCTGTCTTATTTCAGAAACAGCTGTTCGTATGAGCAAATGTGTGAGATGTTATGAGAACAGGCGATGAAGGAAGTTACTAAAAGTGGATAAGGGCCCCTTGAAGTTTATATGTGCTTATTTTCTCCTATTACTGTTGCCTGTCATTGTCTTTTGCATTTACAAGAAACATGTAATAAATGAGTGATGCATCTATTGACATAAATCATATCATCCTTTAAGTGTTGACTATAGTCTGCAGACTCATATTAACTTTTATATTTTATTGTTTAAAAGGGAATATAGATTTGAATATAAAATCATCTGATTACAGAGTTAGTGACATTCAAATGCCCAAAAGAGAAAACTAAGCAACATAGTCAAAACTTAGTTTTAAATAATAAAATAAATGTTAGACTAGTAATCTGTGTTGTGAATGGAAAATTCTACCTCAGTATTTTGGTAGTGGAGGGACAGTTCACCAAGTGAATCAGAGCACCATCTAATTATCCTTAAACAATGCAAATTAGGATCCCATATTACTAGTGTTGGCAACACACAAAGCACTATCATCTCTCTACCAAGGTTAGAGAATGCCATCAGAGAAGAGGACATGAATCTTCAATGGATGCCTAATGCTCCATATTACAAATTTAACAGATTATGACATCAGCCTGATACCCAATCCATCTGTTAGCCATGCAGGACAGAGCACATATTGTCATGGTGATTAGGCCAGGTGGCACCTCATTCGATATCACAGCTGTGCTGAACTTTCACTATGAAACCTAAAACCATGTGAAACATTCCTTGTTTGAGGTCACAGTGAAAAGAAAGAAGAGCAGCTGGAATGGGTTCTTAACACATCTCATGTGGTGATTCCTTCATTAATATTAAAACAAAACAAAATGAAACAACAAAACAAAACAAAAAACCTTTCTGCAGTATGTCAGTAGGAATGAAGATGTAAAGCCTTCAGTTAGCTGTTTGCTTTAATTGCTATAGTTTTTCAATTTGCACACAGCAAGAGGTAACTAAGGCATGTGTACAATCTGTTACCCAATCCAATTTTGAGATTTTTCATATATCTTCTAGTGTTAACAATGGTTAGCTTTTAATTACTCTTAAATGTTATGAAAATATTATTTTTAAATCCTGTGTCTCTACACTGTCCCATACCTCGTATTGAACTTGCTTTCCAATGACAACATATAATATGGGAAAAATGAACACATAAATTCATGAACGCTTCCTTCTGATTATGCCTTAGGTTATGAGGCAGACGGGGTCTTCTGTGGCTATGATGGGAGCATCACAGATCATGAGCAGTGAAGTTCACTCACAATTTTACATTTTTATAAATTTTGACATGGTCCCCTCACAAGGAATTCTAAAGCTCAGATGGCCCGTCAGATAAAGATTTGGATTTCAGTTTGGATTTCATTATTTCCCCCTCTTCTAGAAGCCTAGCACAGCCTGCATGACCTTGCTTCATGGTCACTTGCCACTGAAATGAACTTTGTCCATAAAAGAAAACATATTTTGGAAAAATGTAAGCCAAGGTAAATTTCTGATGGCAAAATTTACCTTTTGTCCATCAACAATCATGGAATCAGAAGTGAGATAAATAGAAAATTGTCTTCTTTAGATACATGCTGAAATCGAAAGTAAGCATTACACCTCCCTTCCAGATCCCACCTTTTTTCAGGTTTCTAGCTTGACTCCAGGTATTATACTCAGATTTAAACATTTGAAAGTGTTTCTCTTCTATAAGTCCATATTCTGAAAAGGAAAAAAATAGCACATTTAACAATGAGTATTTTTAATAAAAATGAAAAATTATTTCTAAAATGTGAAAGAAAAAAAAATCAGATGCTGCAGAGTACTGTGAATAGTTCCAGAGTATAAGCAACCTGTATTTTTTGGATGACTTACAACAAATTTCAATGATCCAAAATCTCTAATCAATTTGCTTGGACACTTCCAAGTTGGTGATTAGAACTGAAACCACTTGGCTGTCTTGATTTGTGCCAATTTCTTATGGATAATAGTTTTTCCAGCCAGATCATATTGTAATCCAGAGTGTGTCTGCATTCCAGTAAGACCACATAAACCTAGAAGGTCTTTGGATATGATTACTTGACAGAGCAGCAAGTTGGTGAGTTGAATTTCCTCTACATTTATGAGTTTTGAAAATACACAAATTATATATATATTTCAATATTTAAACTCTTCATGAATTTTGAATATCTTCTCTAAATAATTTATTTCTATTTTGTCTTGGCCTGTGATGTCACTATTATATGCTCTATAATGTGTTTTTGAGAGAGAATTTGTTAAGACTAAACAAATCCTCACCAATGGAAGACACTTTTTGCTGTAGTATTCAAGATTTAGAGTGTTAAAAGGGTGTTGCTCACTGGCAAGTAGTTGAAGAAATTTTGTTACCAATTTTCTGAAGTAGCATTTTATAATTCAATTTGAGTGTTAAATCTTATTGGACAAAGATGCATACATTTTGCTACGGAATGATATGTTTTAAAATGAAGTTCTGAAATGTCATCTTCACTTTCGTAATTCCGATGAATAGTTATTGAAATACTGTTCTAGTACACTCTTCCTTTAGAAAAGCACTTATTCTTAGCTACAAAAGAAAAATCCACTTCAGCAATGCTTTTAACCTGTACATAAGAGTCTCAAAAAAAATAGTTCTATCATCTATATACAATGGGAGAGAGGTATTCATATATTAGAGACTCAAATTAGCAATGGCATTAATTCCACACATGCAAGAACTGCCAGAGAACATCTTGTGATGACAAGCAGGGCACTCTGTGAGGCTTGATAGAGAAGGAGGGAACAGAACCGTGATGAAGAAAATGTCACGGATGCAGCAGCAAGCTTTACAACTGAATAGGAGGAGTTTTTTATATGAAGCTATCAACTTATAGTGGTTAAATTCTGCGGCCTTAGTTTTGAGATTGGCACTATTATGCTCTGGGAAAACCTTCTCTGAGATAATTTAATATATTTTCCTAGTAATTGAGTGGCATGCCCTGGTACGTGCCAGTACTAATACTAATTCCTTTCTAAAGAGGGTTATAAATGAGTGTTGGCTTTATCAGCTATCAAAAGAAAACACAATGATTTTACTTAAGTGAATTCCAAATATTGTAAAGATCTGAAGAAACAAAAACTACTTCCTGCTTTTGTCATCATATAAAAAAGACTCCATAAGAAAGTCAAACTTATCAACAACAAAAGCGTTGGGGTATAACTTAAAGCTTTAAAAGCATTTGGATAATTAGTATATGCTGCATGTGGAAACCATGGCTTGTTCAAAACTTTGCCTTGCAGTTTCTCCTAGAAATTTGATATTATAAGCATTTAGACTTTAAAAATAATTCATTATATTTAATATTAAGAAATTCTGTAAATAAATCAGTTTGTCAAAGAATATGTAATAAAAACAACCCCTGTATTCATATAATATAGCAATGATATGCCTAACATCATGAAAACTCATATAATTATACATATACCTATGTTTGAACCATGAAGAAATGTGTCCAAATCTGTAACTTGATATTTACAGTGAACAGTGAGTATAATAGACATGTTTCAAGGTTAGTACTTATAGACTTATCTCATTAATTTTAACGACTACCTGCTATTTATATATTGATGTACCTTTATTTAACTAGTCTCCAAATGATAGGCATTTGCTTTGCCTCAGAATCTTTCTAAAGGCAAGCAGTAGTTCAGTGAACACGATCTCTTGTGTCTCTTCAGAAAAATACACCACTTGTCTATAGAAACTAGAAAAATAGGTCATGAATTTAGCATTTAAAACAGATTTGGCTATTTTAACCAGACCTGAATCACCATAGTTATCTCAGTATATCTTTGCTTAAATCGGGAACTTGCCTTTCTCTGAGTACTTGACAGGAAGAAATACTTAGAAAGTATTTATTTACAGTATACTGCTTCATAACCTACAAAATTGCATCTTGATGATATGATCCCATTAAAATCTTAATTAGGCATTTACCTCCTTTAAGACTATCAATAGCTGGGTGTGGTGGTGCACACCTGTAATCCCAGCACTCTGGGAGGCAGAGGCAGACAGATCTCTGTGTCTAAAAGTGAGTCCAGGGTAGCCAAGGCTACACAGAGAAACCCTGTCTTGAAAAAATAGAGACTGTCAGTAAAATAAAAAAATAAAAATAAAAAAAACCTATGAACACATCTAGTTTACCATTAATTGTGAAGAGTGTAATCTTACATGTTTAACTCAAATGTATCTACAAAATTTACTGTGTATTTGATATGAATTTCATCAATGAGTAGATATCATAACAAAATTAATTACATGCATTAGAATATGCTTTCCAAAGCTTTGCCACTTTGTAAATTCCATGGGACTTTCTGTTCAACTCTGTGTTCTTCCGCCTAAGCATCTGCAAATGTCCTAATCACTAGGTTAGCACAGTACTCGGAAAGCTTTCCAGACAGGATTAGACTTCTTCCTATTGCATTAATCTTGTCTCTATTATTCCTCTCCTAAAATCTCTCGGCATTATTTTCATCTGATATCCCAGATACCTTTGCCATTAGCTGTCAGTCATGCAAAGCATGCTTTTAGAATTTGTTTGGAATGGTGTTGAACTTGTGCCTAACCTAGAAAACCTGAGGAACTTTTATTCTTCGCTCCACAAAACGTAATTCGTTTAAAATCCAGATCTCATGCTTTCCACTTAGTTTCGTACTGTTTATCTAGTAAAGTCCTGTGCACTGCTCACTGTTGCTTCTGTTTGAAGTGAGATCCTGCCACAGGAGAATGTGAGTGGCAGCAGAAGCAGAAGCAGAGCTTCATTCTTCAGCTTGTCAGAATGCCTTTTAACTTCATTCCTCTTAATGAGTTTTATTCGATGCTCTACCAAATCTTTGTCAAGTGTAAATTTTCATCCATTATCTGTCACACACACACACACACACACACACATACACACACACACACACACACACACACACACACACAAACACCTGTGCCTATTTCTGTGTATAGGGAAAATGCTAGCATGAGGATTTTAATTGAAATTCATTTTAATATCAATATATTTATCTTTTTTAAAGTGATTATATATGTTTCATGTTTCAATCTTGAATAATGGATGCTAAATTCATCTCCCTATGTCTGTCCTGAGACAAAGAGCATTTTGTTAGTGTGTGGTTATCAATGCCTATATTCCAATGAACTTAATTTCCTCATATTTTTTGTTTTTTTTTCTACAATTATATTCTATGTTAACCTCTAATTTCTAAGCTCGATTGTGAGTATAATAATTTCTGGATTCACTCTCAGTGTTGACTTCATGTTATCCATATAGTGTGCATTTAGAATTCTGTTCTTTTTCTATGTTCTTAGTGAGTTTCAGTGCATAGAGTACATTTCAGTTAATTTATACTTTGCTGTCAGATTTTCAATTAGTTAAAAGTTTTTAAATTCATATGTATTAAGCAGCATATAATATAGCTGTAAGTTTGCAGTCTCTCTTAGCCTCCTCATTCCATTACATCTGCCTTTGTCTTCATTAGTTCCTTCTTCTATTGTGTTCAGGCTGGGACAGCTGTTCGTCTCATAGATTTTGTAGTTATAGCCATAACTAAGTTTTTATTCCCTGTTATTTCCCAGTAATTTGTAACTCTACTTTTGCCTCTAAGAAGTGCTGTGCTGCTAGAGACCTTGGCACTGTTTTGTACCTGTTGGCCTTTGCTCAATGCAGTATGATTTCCATGACCTTGGCCCTGTTTTGTAGCTGTTGGCCTTTGCTCAATGCAGTATGATTTCCATGCTCACTTTTCTCTTATCTGTTTTTTAGATCTTTAGTTTTAGTTTCCAAATGCAGCTGATGGTCTGCCTGCTCACTTCTTTTTAGTTTTTTACATTTATATACAAGTCATTTAGCTTCAAAATGATATCAGTTTCAGAATGATTTTTTTTCTCTATAAAATATGGTGAAATTTATTTTCATAATTTGTATTTAAAAAATTGTTATTCTCTCTCAGCTGTATAACAAATCAATTTTGTAATATGTAAAATTTTCTTAGTATTCTTCAATAATTCAAACTAATATTTTCCTCTAGCAAGACACTTGTTAATCTTTGGTCTGTGCTATGACATGTCTGAGTCCTTTGTGGTAATACTCATGTTTGAATCTAATTCTCCATTCTTTTTTTTTTTTTTTTTTTTTTGCAATGGTTCATATATCCATAGCCATTACATTGGACTTTTTGCCTAGTTCTAGCCAGGGACAAGACATATTCGTACCACCCATAAATACCTTGGCTTTGCTGTGGACAAATGTATGGTGGGTATAGACAAGGAAAACCACATAAGAGCATCATTGACTTGGGAACTTTTGCATCTTTGGTGCCACTTAAAAAGCTGTGCTCATGAATCCCATATGAGTTATCAAAAAATGTAAAGCGTAAGGCACAATGGGAAGGTCATGGTATTTAGGGCTTTATTTTATGTGGCAGGATGCTGCAGAAATGTGCCGAAATCAGAAACTAGTTCCCAAACTGGGTTGCTAATGTCACAAAAACTAAATATATGTATATGGTTTTGGCTTTCAGTAAAAGTGACAGACAGCAATGGAAATATGATGGCAGAGAAGCTAACTGGGAATTCTGCTATGAAGTGAAGAATGAGCTAGTAAAACCATCACCTCTGATAACCTGGAAAGCCGGGATGAGTCTTATGAATTTGTAGTGTGGGACAAGGGGGTTTCATGGCAGCCTGTGGTGGCTGTTGGGTCGCATTTGAAATAGTGTCTCAAAAAGAACACTGGATATGATTTTGACATGTGAAATTGATTGAAGTCACATTTTTTTTTCCGAAACTAAAATAAAAATTTGACAGAACTCTATTACCATTCTGGATTAAAAAGAATCTGTGAATAGTGAAGATTGGAAAAGACAACTGGCCCCCAATTTTGGCCAGGCAGTAAGTAGGCTAAAATAAACCTTTCTGTTGTCAGGCAGGATGTGTTCTCCCCAGCCTTTCTCAAATGCAGTGTAGGAAGCATGATAACAAATGGTGCTGCCGGGAGAACAGAGTGATGGCTCACTCCCCCAAAGCCTGAATAAGTCTACCTTAGAGGGGAGGTGGTGTCCCTGTCCCAAAGAACATAAGCCACTCTACAGCCTACATATGTGTTCCTTCCAATCTGTCTTCTTGATTAACGTTTAAAAGAGTTGATAGGGCTAGTGATGGCTGTCGTTAACAGCACAGGCTGCTCTTCCAGAATTCCCAGGTTTGATTCACAGTGCCTACTTGGCACCTCACAGTTGTCCATGATTCTAGTTCCAGGGAATTCAATGCCCTCTTATGGCCTATGATAGAAACCTGGTTTAAAATTTTTGCACAGACAAATATTAAAAAAAAAAAAAACTTAACACACTCCCCTTTGGCCATTTGTGTTGTGTTAAATGAGACAAATAGAAGAGATTTATCTATTTTAGTTACTGTTTTTCAGATCAAGAGAGCCAAAGTTAAGCCAGAGATTATAGGTAAAGAATATCTCATGGAAAAGAACTCCTTTTGTGAGAATCGAGTGAGTAATCCTGAAAGGAAAATTGTCTGGGGCTGAGAACAATTTTAAGCAATCTTTTCCACAATGGTTATTCTAGGGGATTGCGTTCTTTGCCACATGACACTGATGGGACAGTAGTATTCTAATATTCTGAGGAATGGAGTAGCAGGTTACATGAGAGGGAAAAGAATTTCTTGTGCTTTATTTTTGGTAATAGAGCCAACTGTAGGATAACAGGTTTCCAGAATGAGACGCACAGAGTTCCTGTGTGGACCATACTTGTCCTAGCAAACCTGTAGACTTTTAAATAAGTAAAAGGACACACTTATTGCTGGAAGCAATTGATTTGCTATATTAGCAAGTAAAACCTTTGCATCTTTATGTGGTTGGTTCTTTCAGCAGGATAAACTATACATCCTTTGATGTAGTTAATGCTCCTCTCATTGATTCACATCAGTCTCTTTTCGTATTTTACGTTTTCTTCTCCAGTGTTCACCTCAGATTTGGTCTATGTTTCCTTCTCTGTCAATCAATTATTTTTGTTTGAGAAACTGCTCTAAAATTAATTGAGAAATGAACAAATTTGTATCTCCCTTTTAGAAACATTTTGTGATTCTTGGAATGTGCCTTGAAAACTTACCCCATGTTGTTATTCAGTTTGCTTTTCATTTTATGTATAAAATTAAAACAAATTTTATAAAAGAATGTTTTTCAGCCCTATATGATTCTTGTCCCTTTTTTTGAGGTCTGAGTTTTAGATTATGATCCTATATTGTTTTTTGGTTTTGTTTTTTGTTTTTTGCTGAATGCCAGACATTATTATTTTACTTCAAAAATATAACAAATCAGACATGATGTCCTACTCTCCCTAAAATGTATAATTAACTAAATTAAAATTATTAAATTTAATTATGACATTAGTTTGGATTAGATACTGATATTTATGTGTGCTTGTATGTTTTATCTTATTTCTTTTTCAAAAAGTTCCCTCTGCGGGTACTAAAATGCAGCCATTTAAATTTGAAAGGATGTTTACATCTGTTATTTAAATTTTAATGGGGCGATTTGAGGAATCTAAGGATTAAGCCATTTTAATGACACTTTCGAAAATATAATTAATATTTTCTTGGGTCAAATTTTGCCAGAAATCCTTGTGGTGAGAATCTGCTAGTCTGCTATGCACTCTCTGAGATCTGAAGTTTCCCTTCTGATTGCCCACAAACCTGCCAATCGTAGGTGTGATAAAGAAGTCTTTAAAGGTTACTTTTGACTTTGTTGAATCATAATTGATCATTCGCATCTCAAGTTTTATAGCTCTCAGTTAGAAATTATACCGTCCCCACGAATGTAAGATTACTCTTCCTCTCCTTTCAGTGTTCACTCCCTCTGTGAGATTCCCTGTAAATACTGTAGGTTTGGGAATCAGTTCTAGTTTCATCAGTTTCTCTCTCATGATTTTCACTTATTTTCCCTCTTCGCTCTGAGAGATTGCCTTTGTTCTATACCCCAGATCTCTCTATGATGTACAACTAAGCCTGTTTTGTTACTTAACCTGATTTATGCATGCAGCACCAGCGACAGCAGAATACACTGTGGACATGTGTATATCCCATCAATTCCTGTGGTCCGCTCAGTCTGCTGTCACCTGTCAATCACAGTATAAGCCTACCTCTTTCTACTTTCACTTCCCATTTACACGCCTTCTTTTCATAGTGTGTACTTATCCAATCTCATTCATTCTATAGATTCTTACCTATTCTTCGGTTCTGTTCGATTTATTTTCACTTATTGTCTTCTAAGTGTAAAGTAATTGCATCTATTTATGAGAAACAATTTTCGTCTTCAGATCTATCTGAGATATATTTAAATATATATATATATATGAAAGATTTAATATATATTTAAATCAAGGGCTAAACTCCTCTGATTGTGTTAAACCCTACCAGTTCTGCTATGCAAAGGGTGTCTGCAGAAATTTTACTTTAAAATTTTTAATTCATGCATTTGTGTCTGTGAGCGTATGTTACATGTGTTCAATGGCCTGTGGAGGCCAGAAGAGGCCATCATGTTATTTGGAGTTGGATTCACAGAAGAGTGTGAGCTGCCCAACGTGGGTGTGCGGAAGCACAATGCTTTTCACTGCTGAGCCATCTCTCTAGCCTCAGGTTATTATACTTAGTGCCACATTTTCTTTATCTAAAATTTGGGGAAATTGTTACACATGGAGACAAGATTTCCTGATGTAGGTAGATTTCAGAAATATTAACCATATATTTTCATTTTAAGTATACTTGCATTAAAAAAGTAAATTACAATTTGTAATGTCGAAAATAGAGGGAATTTGGAAATATTTGAAATAATTTTAGTTAAACATGTAGTCCTTACTAAGATGCCGTATTGAAAATAGATTGCTGTCCTCAAGCCCTTCTGAGTCTGTGACATAGAAAATTCTGTCTGTGAAAATAAAAAGTAAAAATTATTGAACTATGCCACATATACACACATGTGTATATGTGGATATTGAATTCATGTGTGTAAATGTATTCAAATTTTCTTATCCTAAGACATATTTCTATGGTTTAAGATTTTTCTAGACATTCTAATTGTAGATGATTATTGAATGATCAACAATAACAAGTTATAAAGCAGAAAGGGATTGGCTAGCCTTCTAGTTTTATTTTATCACCATGGGAAAACACCCAGGCTAAACAGACTTAGTGATGCAAAGTATGTCTCTGACTTACATGTTACATATCATTACTGAGTAGAGTCAAGACTGAAACACAAGCAAGTAGTCACATCATACCAGTAGCCAAGACCCAGAAAAGTCCTGCCACGTGCCACCTCCTTGGTGGCTTTTAAAACTTGTTACTGTTGCCCACCTCCCCTATGACTGTGACTGAGGGGACTCCCTCCCCTTGTATATGCTCATAGGGTATCAAGTCTCTTCTTGGTAGCCTGCTATCCTTCCTCTGAGTGCCACCAGGTCTCCCCATCCAGGAGATGTGGTCAAATATGGGGCACCAGAGTACGTGTGAAAGTCATACCCCACTCTCCACTCAACTGTAGAGAATGTCCTGTCCATTGACTAGATCTGGGTAGGGGTTTGAAGTTTACAGCCTGTATTGTCCTTGGCTGGTGATGGGAGGGAGGGAGGAATGGGAAGATACAAGGGATGGGATAACCATTGAGATGTAATATGAATAAATTAATAAAAAAGAAAAAAGAAAAAAAAAGAGAATCTTTCAAAAAAACTTGTTGCTGTTCAGTCTTCAAGTTGAGGATTCAGACTGGGGAATGATGCTAACCAGAGAGTCCGACTCCCATCTCAAAATAACTATGACAGTCCTTTGTAGACAGATCTGCAGGCCCACCTGAGCTAGGTAATTCCTCATCTGGGACTCTGCCCATGTCCCCCCCCCCCCCCCCCCCCGGTAATTCTAGGTTGTTTTTAGTTGACAGTTAAACTAATTGGTGTCACAAGCACAGTCGCTGCAAGGGCAGTACCATGATTAGAAAGTCAAACTTGGTTGTGTAAACGTTTCTAATGAGAACTCATGGTGGGTCTTACCACTAAAGAGGGTCCCACTTAAGACGGGAAGATCCTTTGTTTAACTTTTATTTAAAAGACACTGATGAATAAAACACGGAAAAATAAAACGATTTAAAAAATTCAAAGAAATCCTTATATTTGAGAATAGCTGCCTTTTTGTGCTGTGGAAAGCTTTGGTTGTGGCTGCAGATAAGGTGTCATTTCTTACCAGAGGAACACATCCCTCCATGGTTTTCTCTTTGTCCTAGTTCTCTTGCTACAGAAGTACTTACTTGTGTAGTGACATTTATTTAAGAGTGAATTCCCAAAGACTTGTAGAATAATCGCAATGAGAAAAGTGTGGAATGGTTTTACGAGGCAATAATCCTGTTCTCTTATTACAAAGCTCTAACCAGCCTTCAGCCTCATAGTTTATCCACCCAGGAATCCAATTATGGCCTCATGAAACAGCTCGGTGCTCCTGTTATGACTTAAATATAATTGTGTTTAAAGACCTTGTTGATTCCATTCAGCAGAATTCGTTTTTCATCTTATATCATCCTAGCAGTGTCTTCTAATAACCTTGATGATATTTTGATGTGTGCCCAATTATATTTTCAAGATGAAAAGCAATGCTTTTTAATGTCAAATTTCCAGTGGGCAAAAATGTCTCTGGTCTTTCTTAGTTTAATGTTATAACTCACATTCTCTCTTTTTCTCTCCAGAGATAATTTGTTTAAAGTTAGTAAAAGTTAATTATTTCTTTATACCAATTAACATAGTGTGAAAATAAAACAATTTTTTATCTTGCATTTTCATTATCTATAAAGAAATTTCAGCAGTTCCCATCTGGGTTTTAGTGCTATTCATTAAATATCATATAGTCAAACCTAAGACTTTATATATAGTCAATCAACCACTTTAAGATTTGTAAGTATGCTCAAGTCATCCAATACACCAAACATTAGTTTTCTAATTCCTTTTGCAAGTTGGAAATACTATGACAAAAATAAGGCTATAGGGATTTATTTCAGAATTAGATGACCTCTTTGAATTTTATCAGATATATATATATATATATATATATATATATATATATGTGTGTGTGTGTGTGTGTGTGTGTGTGTGTGTGTGTGTGTGTGTGTATCCCTGTGTAATACATATAATAAAAGAAAGATGGCTGAATAGCTGATAAAAGAAATCAGAGAGGAAATCTGGCCAAAGATATTTTTGTAGCAATTAAGGAGCTACACAACAGGGACAAACGTTATCATCTTCATATAATGAATTTCTGCATTCAGACAAGAAAATGGATAATTTGAGACTAAGTCAAAATTCCTATCACAGTATGGAGATAATTGCATAGCTTCCAATTTTCCTTGGCTTATTTGTTAAAAATGCAATTGGTAAGAGCCAAGGATCTTGGTTCTCTGTCAAATATTATCATGAATCTTAGGTAATTGTTTTATTTATATAATTATTCTAGTGCATTACAGCAAGGGCTATGGATATCTTAGATGCCTCTTATATTTCCCTCCTGTGAGGTGTAGACTCTTTCCTGGGCCTGTGATCCATGAGTTCCTGTCCTCAACTGGACAGTCACAAATCTACCTCGTAGGACTTATAGATTTTTCCCTCCATTTTACTAAATTTTATGAAAAAAGAAACCTTACAAAGTCTGCTTTGATTCCTATAAGTGCCCATGTATCACTTAGGAAAAAGTATTGATATCTTTTAAAGATTGGAACTAAAAGCTTATGTTGACACTCCAAAAGATGTGCCAGTTTGAATTGTGCTAAATGCAAAGAATATTTTATTAAGGCAGGTTAAGTTCTGAAGGCATGCTGGAGCCTGGAGTATTTAAAAGCCTATCGGATTTAGTGTTACTCATGAATTGTTTTTAATTTTTATTTCTGGTTGGAAGATGATGTTGATAGAAAAAAGACTAGTTGTGGACTTGGCCATTAAGAGACTTTCATTTAGGACAGTCACAAGCTCATGGTCAATACATGGCTAATACTGACAGTGTCAGACCTCTTGTTATTTTCACCCTTTCTACAAAAGAGGAATTTCAGTTATACTCAATAACGCTGTCAGTCTAACTCAGTGCAAGTTTCCCTTATGAATTAATCCTCTTCTTTTAAACACAGCTTTAATCAGCCACCTCCTTATTGAGAGAGATTCACCAGTAGAAATGTTTTTGGACTAAAGATAGTGAGAGGAAGAGAAAACAATTGAAAAATCCATCCTCCTTTTTCCACATAAACATATAGAGACTTTGATAATCAATGTCACAGTATGTTTAGAGAACAATTTTTCTTATAAACAGAGAGAACCAAAGTTAAAGCTGCTCTGTTCATTAGACTCCTAACGTTGCTTTTGACCCAGCACCACTAAGGCTCTGAACTTTACGTGTTAATATTTTCCTGGTCTCTTGAAGAATGACATCAGAAAAGCTGACAGGGATCAATGCCATTTCCCTCACAGGGGTGCTGTGAAAGTGCCCATTAACATTTATGGAGTTATTTGAATTTGTCAAATGAAAGACATTACATAAGAACAAAATAAACAGTTTTAAAAACAACATTTGAATAATTTAGCTATAAGTGAAACAAAGACCCATGCATTGAATTTGTCCAAACACAGTCTGGAATTAAGCACTGAATTTCTTGGCTAATACTACTTTAGGCTTTATGCATTGGAAATACTTTAAACGGGTTGATATATTCCGTCTTTGCCAATCTTTCATACGACAAGTAAATATTACTTTATGGATATTCAAAAGAATCATTTAAGAACTATTCTAATATTTCTAATAATTATTTTACAGATTCTCAGGAGAAACTCACATTGTTAATGAGATTTACTTCAAATCAAAATAAATAATTGGTTTCATTAAATACTAATTATATACAATATTTTTAAATTTTGTATCCATTCAAATGATATTTGATTACAGATAATTTTAGTCTTTATTAGAATCATTAGAATGCAACAAATATTTATTGAAATTTTTCATTGGAGTATAAAATACTGAAATAAATTAGGAATTGGCTCAAATGTCAGCGAAGTTAATTTTTAGTCCTGGAACCTTAAATATGACATTTTATGAACCACAGAAGGCTGAGGACATAGACCAAGAAGTCATTATAGAGTTGTGGCAGAAGCTGCCATTAAGGAACCTTACATGGAGACCAAATTAATGATACTAAATCATTAGACATTTTTAGCTAATATGATGTTCTTTCTAAGTTTTTTTTCACAATGTAAAGAGAAAGGGTAAATGCTCTGTATTCCCTCTTATTTCCTTTAGCACTACTAAAAATTATTCATTTATAATTGAGAAATGCAGCTACAAGAAAATTAAGGTTGCTGTTCTGAGTTCAAAGCCAAGTTGAATATGAGTTAACGTTTGCTAGTTTCACTCCAAATTTGTTATAGAGTTTTGTTGCTCAGGTGGTTAGTTTGTCAAATATGGTAGCTTGTCTTTGAAAATATTTCTCACATGAAATACTATAATTAATCATACTTAGAGCTGGAGATGAAGGTGGCAAAAGTAGACCATCAAGAACTGGCCAAGTCTCGCGTCTGGAGCTTCACCCTATTAAATCACAGGAGGCAACATCAGTGCCTGGGGTGGTGGTGGAGGGAATGGCTTATGATTAGGCAGTCATCAGGAGACAAGCATTCAAACTCCACATTGCTCCAACTTTCCTTCTAGTCACCCTAACTACTCTTTCCTGCTAGAATGACCTCTGATGGCTTTTCATGGTAATGAGCAGAGAGGCGAAGTCTCTGGAAGCTATTACTTTGGGGTAGTTGGGAGAACTCTGTGTGTTACATGTCCTGCCTCCACTCTGCAGCACGAAGAACCCACTTCCACATGTCCACTGACTGCCCTGTTAAAAACTAGGAGCAATTTAACTTCATCCTGAACAGGTTGAATGACATTTGTGTGTGGGTTTCTGAGATTTTAGATTTTTTAAATTTTTATTTTGTTATCTTTGTAATAGGTTTGCTTATATTTTTTTCATTCTATGTTAGAAACAATAGAGGGAGATGAGAAAAGTAATTAATAAAATACAAAATATTTCTTTTGATGTCAACATAGAAAACAGTAAGAACGTGTGGATTCTTAAGTCAAAAAAAAAAACCAGCTAAAAATATTTACCCTAATCTGCCTTCAAGATGGTCAGGAAAAGGTAAAGTAAAACCTTAATGACACAGCCAGACTATTTTGTGACTAGATGGAAGTTTTAGGGTGATTTCTGAACAAATGTATATAAAATTGTACTGGTGGTTTTTCTAAAATCAATTCCTTTGTTATAAATGTGCTAGAGTGTACATATGGAAGCTAATATTACCCTCCAAAAATATTAGCAAAGAAGCTAACTTAAAATTGAGTAAAAATTAGAAGGCAAACCTCCCCCTGCCCCCCAACCTCTCTTGCTCCTCTTCTTCCTCCATCTTTTTGGTTTTTCGTGACAGAGTTTTCCTGTGTAGCCCTGGCTGTCCTGGCTTGCTCTGTAAAACAGGCTTTGAACTCTTGGAAGAGGCACATACCTCTTCCTCCAGAGTGCTGGGACTACAGGTGTACCTGACTGTTCCTGGGCTGGATGGCAGATGTAGCAGCCAAGTTTACATGGAAAAAAGAGTGTGAGTCACTACAAAGATCATGTAGTGACAGACAGCATCCCTGCTTCTCTGGGGCTTTTGTTTTGTTTGTTTATGTTCAGGCAAATTCAGGCCTTTTAAAGGGTTATTTGCATTGTCTAATATAATCAGTTCATAATCATAATACCTGGTTTGAACTCTGTAGTTCAGAACAAATGGGCATCTAAAAGGAAATTAAAATCATTCAGGAGTTGCTTTATTAATAACAATGATTCATAAACCATAAACTTTCTCACAAGAGAAGACAATGTTTCCTTATAGAGCCACAGGAAAAGTTTTCTGCAGATTTTCAGTTTTACTATTTTAAGATCCTAGGACTTTGTGAAATGTTTTATGAACTTGCTTTGGATGTAGCTTCTTTTAAAAGGCCAAGGAGAAACTCTAAACTGTGTGTGTGTGTGTGTGTGTGTGTGTGTGTGTGTGTGTGTGTGT
>OU015753.1:100653265-100690044 GCA_907169655.1 Acomys percivali
GTGTGTGTGTGTGTGTGTGTGTGTGGTGTGCACATGTACTATATACTTAATCATATAAAATATTTCTAATGTACAGTCTGCCACTAAGATCCTACACACCTCTTTCTCTTCAGTAAATCAGTTCTACGTTGTCTATTCTAATATGAATATTACTTCATAGATTGAAGTTTACAAAAAGAAAAACAACTAATCTCTGACTCCAGGACCATTGCTAGAGCACCTAAGCTACACATTCTTTGTATTTAGAATATACGTAAGATTCAGCATAGAGGTATTTGAATATCTCCATTTCTTAGGAAATTAGAACCAATGTAGATGAATGTTTTCCATAGAGGGAAAAAAACACAAGATTTAGGAGTCAATATGCACCAATACTTAGAGCTTCAGTTTCTGGTTACTTTATCAATACAAATACAAAGAAGTAATTACTATGAACATGCAATACGGATCCTTTCTCATGTCGTTTATAATATTTCTTTGCAGACATAGAGATTAACTCTAGCTCACTTTAAAGCGTAGCCTAAGTTCAACTGTAATTAATGTCCAAAGAGGTATTAGAAATTCTGCAATTAGAAGAGTGTTTCTCTTTCCAATTCTCAAGTAAAAGTATATTTAGTTTTAATGAAGGGACATTAAAGCCTCTTAGTCAAAAATAAATTTTGTTTCAAACTACTCTGACTCAATAGTTATGTAAATATTAAAAAGGGTTAGAATCTGTTAAGAGCTTCTTAAATTTAAAATAATTATCCCCTGCAGCTTGAGAATAGTTGAGCTAGTTTTAACTGTACATATTTCCTTAAATCATTCCAACTTATAGCAGTTTTCAAAATTAAAAATACAGAGTAGTGCATTATACAGGGAAGTAAAGCCCACTTTCTTTCATATGCATAGAAGAAGATGAATAGATGTATAGTTCTAGAAACTTCATAAATATAATATGCAGAATCCAACGATAGGTATCCAAAGACAGAAAGTAACTTAAGTTATCTATATCAACAGACATTTATTAGTCAGCTATTATACTTGAGGCATTCATTTTAGCTCCTGAAGCTTCTGACATTGTTTTGAAGATAGCCAGAGAGTTCCACTTTGCCCCACCACTGAAAAGCAGTTGCCTGAGACAGGAAGACTTTATTCTGGCTCAGGCTCAAGACATTATCTACGATGGTGGAGTGGTAGGTTTCATGATGGTTAGTTTCCATAACAGTGCAATCGAAGTGTAAAGATGCTTGTTCACATCCCCAACAGAGCAGGCCCTGAGCAGTGAACTGCAAACCAGAACCTTCAGAGAGCTATTTTCTCCAGTTAGGCCTCACCCCCCCTAAAAATTCCTTCAGTCTCTTGAAATAGTACCATGAGTTGGAAACCATGTGCTCAACACATGAGCCCATGGAGGGCATTTTACATAAAAACCATAACACCAACTGACTTCAATCAGTGTTCTAGACTCTGAGCTTGTAAGGGGAAAATCGCTGCCTTGAGAATGTTTGTGACTTAGCCAACAAGTAGGATGGATAACATATCCATGTATTAAAAACCCTAAGTGACGTAAGTAAAGTGAGATGATACTAGTGTACAGTGAGCTGGTGATGACAACGTTCCCCATGCTTCAGAAGGACTGGGTTGTATAGTTCTTATTTTATGCTTTAAGGAGGGCCCCTGACATTGTTGCTTTTGGAATATCTCTATAAAAAATATTCTAAGAGCCCCCATGCATACAAAGGCACGAGTGTGATTAGGTGAACTGAAAGCAGAGTCCTGGGGGTACTTGTGCCTTTGTAAGCAAGCAGTGAGTGAGGAAGAAGACAATGTTGAAGCCACACTCTACTGGCTTGAGGCCACTGCAAGAAGTTGGACTTTATTATTATTATTTTATTTATTGTTGGAACCAATACCTTAAAAAATAAATATACAATCCAATAAATTCTGGTGTTCGGTAGATGATGGGGTCGGGTAGTTAGCAGGAGATGGAAGAACACTTGAGGTGGCTGTAAGAAGAATCAGGTAGTGTGGTGCACGTATCTAGGTGTGCGGTTGGCAAGTGCTGGCCATGTTTAGGGTTGATTTTCAGGGGGACTTTCCTGATATGTGAGATCAGAATGACTACTATTTGCTCAAGCAAAGAATGATTTTCTGCTCTGTGCATACCTATCTGCAACCCTTTAGTATAAAAGGGCCTCTGTTTGAGATGTGTGTGGATACACCAGTTCACCTGTTGAGAGATAATGGAAAAAGGCAATTTAGTGATGAGAATGTACCACACCTCTCATTGGAAATGTGGGGCCAGACAGGAGAAAAG
This sequence comes from Acomys percivali, assembly GCA_907169655.1. Classification (NCBI taxonomy): domain Eukaryota; kingdom Metazoa; phylum Chordata; class Mammalia; order Rodentia; family Muridae; genus Acomys; species Acomys percivali. Next base: position 100,655,565 of record OU015753.1, read on the forward strand.
GGTGAAAAGTGAAGCGCAGCAGCTCAAGTGATCTGGCAGAGCGAAGGCATCCAAAGAAATCCATGAAAAAAAAAAAGGCTGGAAAACAAGGGGCAAGCCAAAGACTAGGGCTCAAGTCTAGAGCATTTCTCAAAATGCAACTGAGTAGTCCATGTCGTAAAGAGATGAGTGGCTGTGAGGTGGATTTATTAAGAGGCATTTCGTGGACTGGCTTAATGGCAAATCCATTTCCTGCAGCCACCCTCCTTCCTTAGACTCTTTGAAACTAACATTCTGGCAGAAGACAGAGATCTCCCAGATGCACTAATCCTTCAGTCCATGGCATTTGAAAAGTTGTTTTTTTCTTCCCACAACCAGTCAAGCACTAGATGCCCACTGTGACACCCCCACCTGTGATTTCCTGAGTCCAAAATACAATGATACATCCTGGGCCATTAAGTAGCTAACAGCCTAATTAGTCCTCATTAAGTTATGGTTTTGACTTAGTTTGTGGTGGTGAGTTTCTGCCCGGCCATTTCTGATACCTCTTTTAGGGGAACACACCTTCAGATCTAAATAGGTAAAAATTAATTCCTTGTCACAGTTTCTTTGGAACTAAAATTTTAAAGAGCCCATCAAAAATAACCCTCACATTCAACTTTACTGCGAAGAGCATGAAGAACAAAAGCACGTGCGGGCTGTGTAAGTTGGCAGGGATCCTTGTCTGGCACTTTCCAAATTGTTTTAGCAACGTTTGGCAAGAATCTATCCCAAATTATGGATGATGATAATTTTGCAGTGTGTGGAAGCAGATGGAGAGGATGAATTGACAGAAAGAATGTTTCTTCCTAGAAAACTGATTGGTAATAATTATTATTTTTAGAAAATATGAAACAGTGTCAAGAATCACCTACTGAGTATTTTATAGGTATATGTGTATTAATGTGAAGTCCTAATTTAAGGAATAAACCTTTTATGTATGCTAAATTGAAGAAAATAGTACCAAGAAACTACTTCTCAGTGACATGCACCGTATGATTGAGGGAATATTCTGAGTTCTGCATAGGCATAATTGTTTATTAAAATGTCATTTTTCTAAGGAAAATAATTAATTAAATTGACAGTTAATTGAAGAAAGATCACATAACTGATTGCAGCATATTTTTCTTAGAGGTAAATGTTCCAGTACTTTTTATAACAAATGAGGTCATTTTTCATTCCTTTTTTTTTTCTTTTTCTTGAAATGCATGAGTAATTATTTGGGAAAATCATGATAACTGTATAAAGTGGTACTATGTCAGAGAAAACAAGTTAAAAATAACCAAGGTTTATTTTATTCTAATTCATAATGTTACCTGATGGTTTATTGCAATGTGATTGAGGGTCTGGAGAGATGGCTGCAGACTTAAAGTGTTTGCCTAGCAACCAGGAAGATCCCTAGACATCAGGTGAATGCTGGTTGAAGTTGTGACCTTCCTGTTCCTCCAGACTCAGGAGGAAGAGAAGGGATGCTCAGAGCTGGAGAGCAACAGATTGTCTCTATTGACTGAGAGATTCTCACTGACAGAAAAAGATGGAAGAGTGATAGAGGGGTGTACATCACCAGGGGTCTCCGCATACAGGTAAATACATTTGGGCATGCACATATACATGAATCTACACATAAGTGAACATGCATAATACATACATACTACACATATAGACCAATTACAAATAATAAGAACGTGATTATAAATTATGGCCTATACATTTGGAACATCCGGTTTAAATTTGAGGGACTTAATCTATGCAGACAGGAAGACCCATTGTATACCCTTTCTTTCTACTGCACTCAAGTAGCGTGGACGCAGCTCCCCTGGACTCCCACTTCTATCACTGTGTTCCATTTTTGTCCTGCCTTACACAGATTAGTGAAGTTAGGTAATTCTTGGAGGTAGCATCTCCATAAATACTAACTCTGACCATTATGCCTTTCTAGGCAACTTTACAGGCTTCTTGTCCTAGGGATTAGCATGCACTGTTTGCTCTAAATCCCATCCTACTCTGGGCTCTTTCTGCTTTTCTTGGGCTTTGGCTTCTACAAACGTGGCCTCCATGCTGTCTTTGAACACACAGCTCTCACTGTAGTGTCCAGAACCCGAGTTTGCTGTTCTCAATGCGGGAACAGTCTTCCCCCAGTGTCCTTCAGGATGCTCCTCCCTCTGATCTCCCTCAGGAACAGTTGCTTGCCTAAGGCGCTCACATTGAAACAGTGATGATCCCTCCACCACTCTTCCTTTGTTTACACTTTCCCCCTGCAGGACTGATTGTCATCTACATGTTGTAGATATTTACATTTTTGTTGTGGCTGTTGCTGCTATTGTAACTGGTCAGAATGTAAAGTCTATGATGAGGGCTTACACTTCTTTTCCTACCTAGGATACAAAATAGGAGCAAGACTCATTGTTAGGCGAACTAGTAACTAGTAACAATTTTACCATCTATTATTATTGGAATTGGGAATTCTGATCTGATTGTTGCTGAAGACCCTCAGCTAGGTTATTAATGCTGTGGGGAATAAATAAAACTAAAATCTCCAATGTATAAGACACTTGAGGGTTAAATACAATGTTAATATGCAGCTACCAAATTCACTGTGTGGCAGATAAAAATGATAAATTGAGGTTCATGTAATTTACAGCTAAGTGAAAAAACAATGATAAATTATTATATTATATATTATATTAAAATCTGTTTTCTCTTTCTCTCTGTCTCTCTCTCTCTGTTTCTCCCTATCTCTCTGTCTCTGTCTCTGTCTCTCTACACACACACACACACACACACACACACACACACACACACACACACACTCTCATTTATACACAAAACAGACAGAATGGGGGAGAACTACTTCTTTTTGCCCTGACTTGTTGCTCTGTGGATTAATTTCCTGAGGAATTTTTCCGTGTACCAGAATGTTACCCAAGAACTTACTTGTTCCAAGACTCATACCTACCACTTACTTTCTGTTTTCAATCTTGAAACATATCCTTCAGGGATCAAGTGACAACTATTTTGTCAGTATCACCTCCTGAGAAAAGATTGCCAGGGCAATGTGCAGAGTCACCATTAATTTGGTGGTCGCTGCACTGAGGTGGACAGAGACATTCTCCCTGCGATCTGTAGGTGTTTGAGTAAAGAGGCACTAAGGGAATAATTAGGGGTGCAATGTTAGTGAGACATTGTAATTTTAATTTGGGGGCCTAATTTTAGGGGACTATTCAAATAGTAATCCGGATTCAGTGCTGTCAGAAAGCAGGGCCAATTCTAAAGCCACCCTAACCTTTTCCTAGGGATGGAAGTGGGGCTCATCTGCTGCATGGAAAGAGCAGCAGCCACTAAAAGTTAGGGATGAAGTTAATAATGCTGGGAGAGTCACTGCTTGTGCTCAGTTCCTAACACTGAGTGTCTTTGTTACTGTTTCACATCACAGTGGTCTTAAGATAGCTTCTGAAGCTGTCAATCTGTGAGCTTGTTTAGGGTTGTAGGAGAATCCCATACTCTTTCTTGGGAGACCGACCAGGCCAACTCGAGGTATCCACACAGACTGATAAGAGTGAAGCTCATTCCAAAATATCATGGGCAGCATTCCCGTTTTTCAGTCTCTGCACTCTGAGACACACACAGTTATTGGAACACACCTGTTGTGATTTCAACACCATCATTTTCTTTAGTAAGGAAGGAGAAATTTAATAATTTTACTCAAACGTTGATGAATCATTTTTTAACGTATAACACTTGGGGGAACAAGTGCCTTCTTCTATCTCCCTGGGCAGCTTAGTCTTGATTGTCACCTCTGTAGGATTTTAGACAGCCTAGACAGCGCATCTTTGGATGTTTCTGGAATAATGTTCCCAGAAAACATTAGTTAATGAATATTGCCTCAGCCTGAATACGTGCAGAACCATCTTGTGGACTTTGGTTCTGAAAGAAATACAAAGAGGAGAAAGCCATGTGCTTTCTTCTGCAGACACAGCGACCAGCTGAACCTTCTCCTGCCGCAGCCGGAGCCGCTCCATGCCATGCCTGCCCTGCTATGATTAGCTAGAATCTCAAATTAAGAAGAGTCTAAATGAAAACTTATTTTAGATACCCTCTTGTGCCAAGCTATTTTGTCATACAGATGTGAAACGTAAGCGACCGTCTGTGCCTTCTTTCTATACATATAATAGATACAATATACAATACATATATAATACACCCCATACCAACTTGTAACGCTGCATATTCACCTAGCTGTGTCCCTTGTCTTTTAAGGCAGACATTAAATTATCTTCTGAGACAGAGAGAAGTGGCGTCAGAAGCTCAAGATTTTTATCTCAGAGTCAAGCTTTTTTTTTTTTTTTTCCCTCTATGATACTTGTCTCCTCTTTGTGTTGGGTTGGAATTTCCCTGTGGATTTGTCTTTCTTTTCCTATAACAATTTATATAAATTTACCATTTATTATTTGGGAAGCCATGAAGAACAGTGAATAAAATTGCCAAAGTCTTTTATTCTACCATACTTTTTTTCTAGCTTGAAAAAGACTTCCTTGATCATAAAATGATCCAACAAAGGTTAGAGATAGGTGGCTTGGTATTTTACAGCACAGAATAGAGGTCTCAAAATGATGAACTCTTGTTGATAACCCCAAGTAAAGCCTATACATTCCCCTTTATTTTGTAAATTATTGAATTCTTGCTCAAATTGCCACCTAAATAAAGAATTTTAAAACCTCACCAAACTTTGATAAAAATTCTGGGAGGCAGAAAACCTGTGTATCTCTGTGCATCTCTTATCTTGTGTGGAACACATTTGTGTTTTAATAAGCAGTCAAGTGGAAATCTCAGATCCTAAACATGTCACTTTCTGCCTATTTCAGTGTTTATTAGTCATAATTTGAGAATATAATTGAAAAAAGATTTAGATAGAGCAAGATATATTATCTTTAATATTCAATGTTATGTTGCAAAATAATTTGCTAATAGAAATTCTGAAAGTAACCAGTCAGAGACCCAAAGTAAGCAAAATCCTAATGGATTCATAACAAGTAACTTGAAATGCTTTGTATCATTTTTGCCTTGAATAAATGAAGTTGGAAAAGAGACTTTAGGCTCATAAATTTAATTAGAGATTTCATGTGTCACCCACAAGTCCTGTTTCCTTTCATCCTATATACAGTCCATCTGCATATGTGACACACTTTGCAAAATGAAACACTCAATTATAGAACTATTTGCTGGGTGCCAACTTAGCCAGGGTTTTACATTGGTGAAGCCATCTTTACTTAGCACCTCATTAAAAAAAATCCAGCCTCTTAGAAAAGACCATGTTTATTGCACACAAGGGTCTGTGCTTAAGAAGGTTTCCTACTGTAGGAAGCAGGTTTATACACTACAGATTGGCTAGGGCTCTGTACAACTTCTTAAGAATGCACACCTGAAAAATTATAGATGCAAGTCACAAGATAATATGGCCCGTATTTGTAGTAAAGGCCCAGAAGAAAAATTCAACACATCATAACTGTGAGCAGGATGAATGGCCAAATACTTTGTCATGCAACAGATCTGCTATTGAATATATTCTCCCTCCCTCCCTCCCTCCCTCCCTTCCTCCCTTCCTCCCTTCCTCCCTTCCTCCCTTCCTCCCTTCCTCCCTCCATCCCTCCATTCCCTTCCCCTCCCTACACACACATACACACACAAACACACACACACACACACACACACACACACACACACACTTGGATGCAGCAACGCCACATTATTTTCAAGCTCCAGGAGCAATGACCTCTTTGGCACCCTGAGAGAAGATTCCACACATATTGTTCTCTCTCAGATCACGATTTACAAGTGTTCCTCTTGGTAGACTTGAGCCATTTTTGAGCCCACACAGGGAGGATCTTGCATATTGTCCTCTCAACCTCCAGCAGCGCAGCTGGGTGTGTTCCTGCCAGTTTAGAAGCACATGCTTGACGAAGACATCACTTACCAGCTGCAGATGCTACACTGTCATGGCACCTTCCCAAGCAGCTGCTTACTGATGCCAGGCTCTAGATTGTGGTAGAAGTGAATGGTTATTTCTTTGTGGATCCTGAAGCTGTTTCATCTGCAATTATTGACAGAACACAGAAGAACTAGGTCATGATGACCTCACAGCAAACAATACCGGGAGGGCGGTTGAGAGAAAAAGAAAATGTGATTAATTTGTATGGGAGTGGGTTTCTGTTAGCGAGACTTGTATTTTGAAAAATCTCAGACAGTCGTCTAGGAAATGCCATCTTTCTGGATGCTTCCCTCAAAGCGCAGATAGGATTCTGAGTGCTGCAGCTGAATTCATTTAGTGATGCCTAAACTCACTCTGGCTTTTAGCTCAGGAAACAGATGCACATCCATTATTAATTGACTATTGCAGTCATCATCAGGGTAGAAGCTGAATGCCCACCAGGAAAACAAGCAAACTTGGTGATTACTGCAAAACACAGGCAGATAGTTAGTATGTCTATATAGAATGGGACTGTAGACGGTGATCTTTTCAGCAATGTTTTCAAAGGGAGCTTTGCAATGCAAATATTTGCTACAACCAAGTGGTACAAACCAGAAGACTCATAAACTTTAGTCCTTGATTGAGGAGTCAGAATTGTGATTCTCCCTTCCTGAGCCTGGCAAATTATGTGCATATATAGGGAGAAGGGAGGAGAGAAGGAAATACTGACATATAACTTCAGTCTGAAGTATAAATCTCAGGATTATTTTTTATAGTTGTATTATATTATAGAAAATGATGGGACTCAAATCCAATCACTCGGGAAGTATGGTGATGAGCAAACAGATTACAGAAAACAGAGTTTTTAGGAAAATCCAACTTATGTGCACTACAAGGCAGAGGGGCTCATTTTTTTCATTTTCCTCTTGCTAGGTTTTCACATGCTCTGTGATATAGGCTGGGAGGTTTCAGTTTTTTTTAATTTCATTTTTAATTATTTTGAGAGTATAATATATTTACATTATTTCTTCTTTTTCTTTTCTTTCTCAAACCCTCACATATATCATTACTTGTTCTCTTTCAAATTTATGCCATTTTAAATCAATTATTACGTTCATATGTATATGTGTATATAATACATATGTGTGCATGTATTCATGTATTTGTGTGTGTCTGTGTGCTCCTAAATATAATCTCCTTATCTATATGCTATTTACATATATACTTCTTAAGCTGATCGTTTTGTGAGAAACAACAGACTAATGGCTTTGCTGTGAGACTGTCTCCATGCAATGATAGAAGCTATACACATAAAATCCAACTAACATGACTTCCTAAACATGAGCTGAAAAATGATGGCACCAATAGACATGCAAAGTGGATAAGGCCTCAACCTTACACGAAGAACTAAAGGCAACTAAGGGATGCTGACAATGGGAGAAAGAGTTGGCCCAGGGAAGAACACACTGATGTGGTATCCAATACTAAATTGTCATGTTTGAGTCTTGAACTCAATTTAATGACTCAGAATTAACTAGACACTTGAAAGGTAAATGTTCTTCAGTACACTAGTAGGATTTGTATGTCAAAAATTGTTGAAAGATATATTGAATTGGTCTTTACTGTTTTAAAACTGTCCAAATACTTTGGAAAAAAATTGTAGTTTTCTAACAGCATTCAAACGCAGTACTTCAAGTTCAAACTGATAGCTCTAATGATATAATAATTGTCAAATAATTACATATCAGAGATATATCATTGGAATGAAAAAATGAAGTAAGTGATGGCATGGATATGATGTCATAACTGTAAGAAATGAATTGTGTATGTTGTTTACTCAATTGTATAAGGAGTGATATATATTATAAAGTTAAACCAGGTAATACTAAACCACACTTTTCTCTTTTGTCATTCTTTTCTTTCTTTCTTTTTTATTATTTTTAAAATATTATTCACCTCCCTCATTTCCTCCAAGTCTCACCCTCTCTTACTTCCTCACCCCATTCCCCTCCCATAGTCCTCAGAGGGGGAGCCTGTCTCCCTTACCAACTGACCCCATCCTATCAAGTCTCATAAGGATTGCCTGCATCCTCTTCCTTGGAGGCATGGTAAAGGACCCTACCAGGGAGAAGTGATCAAATTGCAGGCAACAGAGCCTAAGGCAGGGATAGCCTGTGCTCCCCTTAATAGGAGACCAATACGGAAACTGAGAAGTCTGTCAGCTACATCTGAGTGGGGGGCCTTGGGCTTCTCCATGAAGGGCCTTTGATTTGTGCATCAGTGCTAGCTATTGGATTGCTCTGTATTGCCTTTACTATGTTTAGGTGTATGCCTTGTATCCCGTATCTCTTTAAGATTTTAATATGAATTGGTGTTGGATTTTGTCAAATGCTTTTTCAGCATCTATGAGGCTGATCATATGGTTTTTTTTTTCCTTTTCAGTTTGTTTATATGGTTGACTACATTGATGGGTTGCCATATATTGTACCACCCCCGTATGCCTGGAATGAAGCTTACTTGGTCATGGTGAATGATATCTTTGATGTGTTCTTGGATTCATGCTTCGAGGATTTTTTGAATATTTTTACATCAATGTTCATAAGAGAAATTGTGTGAAATTGTCTTTCTTTGTTGGGTCTTTGTGTGGTTTGGGTATCGAGGTGACTGGCCACACAGAACGGATTTGGTAATGTTCCTTCCATTTCTATTTTGTGGAGCAGTTTGAAGAGTATTGGCATTAACTCTTCTTTGAAGGTGTGGTAGAATTCTGCACTGAAGCCTTCTTGCCCTGGGTTTTGTTTTGTTTTGTTTTTCTTGGGAGACTTTTGATGACTGCTTATATTTCCCTTGATTCAACTTTGATATGTGGAATCTATCAACAAAATTGTTAATTTCATTAAGATTTTCAAATAATGTGGCATATAGGTATTTGAAATAAGACTTAATGGTTCTTTTGATTTTCTCTTTGTCTATTTTTATTTCCCCCCTTTTCATTTCTGATTTTGTTGACTTGGATAGTTTCTGTCTGGTTTTTGGTTAGTTTGGCTAACGGTTTGCCTATCTTGTTTTTTTTCCTCAAAGAAACAGCTCTTGGTTTCCTTGATTTTTTTGAATTCTTCTCTTTATTTCTAATTTGTTGATTTCAGTTCTTAGTTTGATTGTTTCCAGCCAGTTACTCCTCTTGGGTGTGTCTGTTTCTTTTTTTCCCCTAGGGCCTTCAGGTGTGCCATTAAGTTGCCTGTACATGTCTCCAATTTATTTTATGAATGTACTTAGTGCTATGAACTGTCCTCTTCGAACTGCTTTCATTGTGCTCCATAGGTTTCGGTATGCTGTGCCTTCATTTTCATTGAACTTTAGGAATTCTTTAATTTCTTTTTTTTTTCTTCTCTGACTCAGTTGTCATTGAGTCGACAGGTGTTCAGTTTTCATGTATATTTAGGCTTTCTCTTATTTCTCTTGTTGTTGAGGTCTAGCTTTAGTCCATGGTAGTCTGAAAAGATACAAGGTAGTATTACAATCTTCTTGTATCTGTTGAGGTTTGCTTTATGACCAACTATATGGTCAATTTTGAGGAAGGTTGTATGAGGTACTGAGAAGAAGGTATATTCTTCTCTTTTATGATGAAAGGATCTGTAGATGTCTGTTATGTCCATTAGATTTGTGACATTTGTCAGTGTCATTATTTCTCTTTCGTTTCTGTTTTGTTGACCTGTTTTTGCCAAGAGAGAGATGTTGAGTCTCCCACTATTAATGTTTGGGGATCAATGTGTAGTTTAAGCTTCATCAATGTTTCTTTTCAAATGTATGTAATTTTGCATTTGAGGCATAGATGTTCAGAATTGTGATGTCATCTTAGTGTATTTTTACTTTGATGTGTATTAAGTGTCCTTCCTCATTTCTTTTGATTAAGTTTGGTTGAAATTCTATTTTATTAGATATTAGAATGGATACTCCAGATTGCTTCTTGTGTCTGTTTGCTTGGAAGACCTTCTTCCTGCCCTTTATTCTGAGGTAATGTCTATCTTTGTGGCTGAGATGTGTATCTTATATGCAGAAGAATTATGAGTCCTATTTATGCATCCATTCTGTTAGTCTGGGTCTTTTTATTTGAGAGTTGAATCCATTGTTGTTGATAGATAATAATTATCAATGACTGTTAGTTCCTTTTATTTTGATCTTGGTTATGGTTGTGTGTTTGTGTTCTTGTCTTCTTTTGGTTTTGCTGTAGTGAAGTTATTTATATCCTGTGACTTTTTTGGCAGGGATGTGTAGTTAATGTCCTTGGGAGGGAGTTTTCCTTCTAATATCTTCTGTAGGGCTGGTTTTCTACATGGATATTGTTTAAATTTTTTCTGACTTATAAATCCTGTTTTCTATATGTATGGTGATTGACAGTTTTACTGGGTATAGTAGTCTGGACTGGCATCAGTGGTTTCTTAGGGTTTGTAAGATGTATGCCCAGGCCCTTCTGTCTTCTTTGCTGAGAAGTCAGGTGTGATTCTGATAGGTTAGCCCTTATACGTTATATAGCCTTTTCCCCTTGCAGGTAGGTATATATTCTGTAAACACACACATAATATATATGTGTTCTGTACATTTAGTGTTTTGATTATTATGTGTCAGGAGGATTATCCTTTCTGGTCCAATCTATTTGATGTTCTGTAGGTCTCTTTTATGCTTATAGCCATTTCTTCCTTTAGATTAAGGAATTTTTCGTCTGTGATTTGTTGAAAACATTTTCTGGGCCTTGGAGCCAGAAGTCTTCTCCTTCTTCTATTCCTATTATCCTAAAGTTTAGTCTTTTCATGGTATCCTTGATTTCTTGAATGTTTTGTGGCAGGTATTTTTTTAGATTTAACATTTTCTTTGATGGATGCATAAATTTCCTTAATTGTGTCTTCTACCCCTGAGATTCTTTTATCCATCTTTTGTATTCTGTTGATGATTGCTTTTTTCTGTAGTTCCTTGTTATTTACCTAAGTTCTCCCTGTCCAAGGTTTCCTCAGTTTGTACTTAGTTTATGAGGAGGAGAAGGGGCCCTTCCTTGAGGACATGGGAGTAGTTGAGCCAGCCCTGCCTTGATAGAATGGGAGAGGGTGAGCTGGCCCCTCCCTGAGGACATGGAAGGGAGTGGGTGAACTGGCCCTGCCATTTTCGTATCTTGAAAACTCTTATTGATTTCCTTCACCCGTTTGTTTGTATTTTCCTGTGTTTCACTGAGTGGTTTATTCATTTCCTCTTTTAAAGCCTCAATTTGTTTGTCTATATCTTGCTTAATTTCCTTAAGGGATTCCTCTTTAAAGGCAGTCATCATCTTCATTAGCAAGGTAACACATGTTTAGTAAAAGTTAGAAGCCGGGTGTGGTGGTAAACATCTTTAGTCCCAGGACCAAGAGTGACAGAGGCTTGGCAGGTTGCTGTGAGTTTGAGGCCAACTTGTTCTACAAAGAATGTCTAGAACAGCCAAAACCACACAGAAAAATTCTGTCTCAAAAACAAACAAAAAGTTACAAGAAAATATTGAAATGTTAATCATTTATCCTTTCAGTAAGCCTAAATTATTAATTTGTGCTCTAATTCTATATTTTTTTTTTATTTAATTAATTGAGTTGTAAAGCCTTATTTAGAATTTCTGGATATATAAGAGAAATGCATTGGATTTATTGAATACTTCATTTGGGGTAGGGATAGAAGATGAAATGAAATCTCCCAATCTCCGTGTGTCAAGGTTGAGCTCCAGTTGTTGGCAGTCATCTTGTTAACTAGAGAGAAGTATTGTGACACTCCTGTGCAAAGTCATCTCAGTCCTGTGTTCTCTTAAGTGTGCAACTCCTTGGTTTCTGCATTGAAAGTCAGGCCTCCAGGATGGTAGATCAGCCTAAATCCCTTGGCTGCGATTTGGATAATGGCTATACAGCTAGACCGTATCAGACACAGCAACAGTTATAATGGCTGACCTAGTTGGGTTTATTTATTGCCTCAACACATCTTAATGAGCCTCAGCTATCTTACCATGGCATAAAGCACATGGCAGTTTCCTTACTTAACATAAGAAGACAGATAGGTAGTGAGCAATGAAAACTGTATGTGAGATATAACTGCTCTTGTGATATATTCTTATTATTTTATAAATGTCTTCTTAAATGTTAAAATATTTGCTGTTGTGATTCTTAACTTGCCTTTTTGTACACTAACATTAGAAATTCTGGATTGCTAAGTTATATTAACAGTAAAAATAGAAACAAAAATTAGATATAAATATGTGTATCTGTGCCAAGTATTTTAAGATTTTTTTCACGCTTGCATACTTTTATAAGTTCTTTCAGCCTTTACTTGATCCTTCTCTATGTAAGAAACATGCATTCACTGTTGAAAACTCAATGATGCCTTGGTGAAGTCCTTGATGAGCTAGAGAGTGATGTGTAGTTATTATTCACACACTGTAAATGCAGAAATAAAGACGTTTACAAATTATATATACTTGAAATTTAGAAAAGAGTGTAGTTAAAATAAATTATAATTAAATTTGTTATTATTTTCCACTCTGTTTCATTTATATCTGTGTTTATGTGGTCTACTGTAGCAGTGACAGAACTATGAGCTTTGCTGCTATCAGTGTCTCCTTGGTTATATCTATCTATGCATATCTAATTTTTAGTGAAGTGTTTATACTTGGGTTTACTTTGATTCTGTAATTTCAAGATAATTCTATTATTTTCTCTTCCATAACTTAATTCACATTCAAAAGCCAAGCCATACCTTCTTATCATTCTTGGTAGTTTAATATCATCTTTAATGCTTCATGTTGACATTAAATCATATTTCCCTAATCAATTTTTTATTAAATGAATATGTTCATGTATAAATCTTAAATAACTTTCATGATTTATGGACAACTGTATAGTCATTTTTAAAATGTAGTAAACATAGTTACAATACCTACAAAAAAGACCTGGTATATTTCAGAAAGAAAAATAATGAATGAAAATAATCTGTATGGGTCGTAGGCTTCTTCTTCCCCTTGGGTTACAACAAGTTCTCAGGAACTCTCATCCTCATTATATAAAATCAAAATATTCTGAAATAACTTACCTTTCATTTAGAAAATCAGAAATTTGATTTTGTAAGACAACAAACTAGTACAAATTTCCAAGTCCCTCAGAAGATCAAAGAAACATTGCCCCACTCCCCCTTTTTAACCATCAGCAAAATGTAGGAGGAAAAATGATAAAACAGGATTTAGAAAACTAGCTAAAATATCAACAGATTTCTAGAGGGTGAATAAAGATTAAATTAGAGTCCCCAGCAACCTCAGTTACAACAAAAGCATGTTGTTCTTCACAACCCCTGATCATTTTCCCTTATCTTTTGAATAAAGTGAAGTGTTTTCCTTTGCACTTTGGGAGAATTCCTCTGTCCCAAGCACAATCATTAAACTCCACACCATGAGCTATCATGTGAATGTGTAGCTGAAAGTTCTGCTGCTGGAGCCAGGTGAAGATATTCCGCTATTGAAGGAGAGGTAGGAGCTAGACCTCGGTCTCCAAGGAAGAAGTAGGGAGACTCCTTGGGGATAGGACTTTGTTTTTAAATAAAATTGTGGTTATTAATTGTATGTAATGTGATGATTGAACTACATTATACCCAAATGGCTAGTAATAAACTATTCCTCTCTGTTTTTGTGAGAGCATGTCTACATGAGCATTATGAAAAAGATTGTGGTGCTATTTCTGAGGTGTCCTTCCAGACCTGGGCACTGACACTGTAACAGAATGAAGAGGTAGGAACTGATGGTGATGAGACCATGACAGCTCCTCACCCATGTGAAAGGGCTTGACAGAGGGACTTCATCCTCTCTAGCTTTCCCCCTGTCATGTGGTAAAACCTGTCTCCTTTGGAGGAGGGATCATCAAGACACCATCTTGGAAGTAGAGAACAGCTTTCACTAGACAAGCTACTGGAGTCTCATTTTGACTTCCCCAGCATCTGTGGCTTTTAGAAATAAATTAATGCTCTCTCAGTTTTCTCTCAGGCATTCTTAGGCAGCAACATAAAACAGACTAAGATAATTAGATGTAACTGTAGATTAAAAACAACAAACAAAAAACAATAAGAAGACTTAATTTGAGCAAGTCTGTGGCCTAAATGATGTATTTATAAATTCCTTATTACTCTCATTATTAAATGACTGTACTTTCTTTACCTATTTGATAAATATACAGATAGATAGTTTCCTGCTGATTTACACAGAACCAGGAATGAATTATTCTATTTTCACAAAGGAGAAAAGTCAAGGGCAGCCTCTATTGTTAGGGTGTTCCTGGAACTTTAATGAATGAATTCAATATGTGACATCTTTGGACAGTGTGATGGTTAATCTCCATTGTTATCTTGGCTGAATTCCCTCATTTAGAAGACACACTCTGGGACAGGTATGATGGTGATTCCTCAGAGGCATAGCTGAAGATAGAAGACTTACCCTGGATGCAGGTGGCAATGTTCCATTAGCTGTGGTCCAGACTGAATATAAAAGGAAAGAGAAGAACGTGAGCTAACCACTAACATTCTATACTTCTTGGCTGCAGATGCAGTATGGCCACCAGCCTCATACTCTCTTTGCTATGCCTGTCTTCAAACTATGTGTCAAAATAAATACTGCTTCTCTGAAGTCATTTTGCTTCAGGTACCTGCTCACATTGATAAAAAGGCACTCAAACTAAGGCACCAGCCAAGGACAATACATGTGGTAAACTTTAAACCCCTACCCAGATCTAGCCAATGGGCAGAACATTCTCCACAGTTGAGTGGAGAGTGGGATATGACTTTCACACGGACTCTGGGGCCCCATATTTGACCACGTCCCCTGGAGGGGGAGACCTGGTGGCACTCAGAGGAAGGATAGCAGGCTACCAAGGAGAGACTTGATACCCTATGAGCATATACAGGAGGAGGAAATCCCCCTCAGGAACAGTCATGGGGGAGGGGAATAAGGGGAAAATGGGAGGGAGGGAAGAATGGGAGGATACAAGGGATGGGATAACCATTGAGATGTAACAAGAATAAATTAATAAAAAATTAAAAAAAAAAAAAAGACACCAATGCAGGCCAGAACAGCATTTGGGATGGGGATAAAGCATGTGAACATAGAAATGTGTTTTGTATCCAGTACACTTACTGTTATAGTATGAGGTTGTCCTAGTGCATAACAGAAATAGAGGCAGCACTTGAGATGCGGGTGTGCTAAAGAACTGCATCTGGTGCTATCAGCCAGGAGCAGGCTACTGCAAACTCCTGGGAAAAGATCTGAGTGATTAGAAAGACCACTCCAGCATTAATGAATCAAAGACAGAGGGAATGGGCATGAGAAGGTGTCCTGATGGTTATAGCTGCCCGTCAACATGGCCTGGGCATACAATAGAAGCGGCAGAGGTTGACTACAACCATAACAAATCAAAGCCACATGGAGGTGTCAGTCATTCTGCCTCAGCATTTACGGGTTAGTCTTTAACTGTTATAGGTTGAACTTTGTTTTTCATGCTTATGTTCTTTGAAATGACCAACAACTGGAGCAAGGAAAAGGCTCAGTGTGTAAAACCGCTTGCTCTATGAGTATGAAGGCTTGAGGTCAGTTCATCAATGTCTGTGTAAAAGCAAGGCCGGTGGGTCTCACCTGTAACTCCAGGTCTAGGGAACAGAGGCCGACTAGCCAACCAGTTTAGCTAAAACATGGGATAGAAACATGGCATCGAAAAGTCTCTCAAAACAAAAATAACATGGGTATTGAGGAAGATGCAGCACTTCATCTCTGACCTCTCTCCAGCTCATCCATAGATGTGGACACTAAGCACACAGACATGAATACACACACACAAAAAAAAAATGAAAAAAAAAAAGATCAAGCAACTACTTGTGAACATAGACTATTGTTGACTCATGTGACTCTTCCTTACTACCACACCTAAATGAATTCAGAGCATTGCAACATCTAATTTATTCTCAGAAATTAAAGCAATTTTTCTTGTGTCTTGCAGTAATAATTCTAGATCTTATTAATATTATAGCAAGCCCAGGGCTAGCCAGTTATTATTTTAATAGATTACCCAGGTTCAAAACTTGATAAATATAGTATTTTCAGGTAATAAAGTAGCATAAACATTTGATTTTTTTCCAAACATAAGCTCGTATAATTAATATATTATACTACAATTCAGCAGCATGCATTTTTAGGAACTGCTGCTATAACATCAGAGCTGTCTGTTTCATCCAAAGTGCCAGCTGCAGGCTTTTGATGATATTCGAACCTGAAGATGGCATGTGGAGTTTGTTTAGTGACTATCAAACTTCAAGTCATTCCAGCACTGGTGCTAAAGTATCAGCACCTCGAAAATTCCATAGTAAAGTTCTGCTCATTGACTTAAAGTGGTGTAATAAGTTATAAAATAACACACTTCTTGTTTAGTAGTACATATTTAATAATTTCATAAAACCAAAACTCAACTTTCCGTTTCATGGACTAATGGATAGAAATTTTTTTTGAAGGGTAATTCGAGGCTTTAAGCTTCCTTTGACTCCATCCCACATCAAGATTAAATGGTTGCCTAGCTGCCTCATTTTCCTTCATATGCATGTTTAAAAAAAGTGTTTCCCCCACTTTCCAAGAAACTGGATATTGTAACTGCAAGAACAGTTAACAGGGCCATGAACCACGTATTGTAAGACTGTACTTTAGAGTGCAGTGATGCAACAGATGGCCACAATGCTGTCCTATAGAAGCACAGTCAGGAAGCAAAGTCAGTATTCTATTGTGAAAAACACATTCAGGCAAACATGAGCTTGCCAACCAAGAATGTTCCATTTGTCAGAAAATGCTTATTTTGGGTCATACAAAGCTATCTTTGCATTGAGATAACCATGAGAAAACAGTCCTGCTGTGGTCTGTGATGCCACCTGAGGAGGCCATGTTAGTATCTGTGGTCCATGCTGCTGGCCTAGGCCTCAATGGAGCCTGATATCCATGTGGAAGCATGCAGTCCTTGCTGCTGCCTGCTGCCTTGGTGATATCCTTGGCCTTTGCTGCAGTGGGGTAGTGGTGGTATGGGGGTAGGTATGAAGGTGGCCAACTGAGGCTATGTTGAGACCAGTGGTTGGTGCAATAGCTGAGTGCCATGTGTAAGTCAGTGGTCCTGATATAGCCAAGGGTTGCATTGATGTCTGTGGTTGTGTTATGACTGAGGCCCATGTGGATGTCCATAGTCTGGACTGCTGCCTGAAGCCGTGTCATCCCACCCCTCACAGGAGAGCTGGCCCTGCTCATTTCTGGCCACCTGATGGCTCTCCTCAGTTGATGGCTTATGACACAAATTTGGCAGAGAAAGATTTATCCTCCGTTTTAGGTTCTGTCACTAGGAATTTGACCATGCTGCAGTGAACATATGGACAGGTCAAAACAAACTTGCTTTTTTCTTTTTCCTCCTTTTTCCTGCTTTTTTTTTTTTTTAAAGGGGCAGGAACTATGGGGAATACTAGGAAGTAGGTGAGATTGGCATGCATGTTATGAGATTCACAAATAATAATGAGAAAAAAAAATAAAGGACGTGGTGGTAGGAATGGGACTGTGTATTGTTATAAGGGACATACGAAGATATTTGTAGTAATATGGCACTCATCTTAATTAATTATATGAACTTACACATGTTTTAAAAACATATCTTTATAATGACAATGTTTCCCCATAGTCACTAAATCCCTTTACCATGGTGGGATGAGTGTAGGCTGAGATAAAGAGAAAATTTATAATTATTTCATCACATAAAATCCGCTATGGTACACAGTTTTATGTTTGTGTAACTGCTACTATTGGGAGTTTGATCTGGAATCAGAAGCCCCTTTTCAGTGTTATCAGCATGATGTAAACTCTGGCTACACACCACCTTCAGGAATGACACATCCTGACAAAGCACGGTCCATGACACTGTGAACATTCCTTTGAGCATTCTCTACTCTATTGTTTTTCACTCTTGTTTCTTTAAGTTCATAGCGTGTTCGTAACAGATCTGGCAGTTAGTCTTTACTGCAGCACGATTTAATTTGTAATTACCTAAGAGATAGAGAAAAGGTGTGACTGTGGATGTGAATGCCAATGTATTAAGAACACTAACTGAAGGATAAAGCTGTATCCTGAGTATGGATGCAATGATCCCATGGACTGAGGAACTTGAATGGAAAAGAAATAAGTAACCTGAGGACCAGCATTCACTTCTGCGCTTCCTGACTGTAAATCCCACGTGACCAGGCACCTCCTGTCCCTGCTTCATGCCTTCTCACCACTAGTGGGCAATATTCTCTCTAAGCATGAAATCATTTCAGCCATTTTTTTCAATAGTAACAAGGGGGAAGAAAAAAAAAAGATCTGCTTAAGCTTTGCTATAAACATTAGCCTCTACTTTTCTGTTCTTGTTTTCTTTCAGAAAGTGAACCTTTCCTCATCTTGGCCTTCATGGTTGCCCAGAGTCAGGGGGATCCTGCTGGGTCGCAGTTTGGCCAAGGGCTTGGGAGGGGGCAGAGTTGATCTGCTTGAGTCTGCATCTGTGTAAGTTCCAGGCTGTTGCACATCATCCTGCCCACTCTACTGGACAATGACAGCATGTGGACCTCAGCCCCCGCCCTCACCTGTCACCGTGATTACGTCCCGTTCTGCTTCTCTCCACAGTGCACACACCAGTCAGTGTTTCCATATTTCCCACCTCTCCATCACATATTTGCTCATTGTAGGGACCCCCAAGGCTCCAGGCTGTGATCCTGGGGCAGCCATACATTATATTCTTATTCACATTTCTTCCTATGAGTAACACGTCACACTATAGGTTATAATAAGCTACTTATTTGCTTATGTTTTATAGTACCCTTCCATTTTTTCAATTTATTCAGTGTGCATTTTAGAAGATAAAATTAAGTATCCTTCAAAAAGACTTATACGATCTATGATACAATTACAAATGAAAAAAAAATAAAACAGAAGCAAGATGTGAAAAACCTTTTAAAGATTAATTTTATATGACTAATAAAAATCTGTGTCAGCCAATAGGAATTAATACTCAAAAAGAAATTAATAGAAAAAAATTGAAAACAAATTTGTGAGTAATACTCATAATTATGTCCGGTCCTGTGTATGTTAACAATGAAGAAACTGGAGCCAGAGTAGGGGAGGAGTCCTGGGCTCTCCCTGTACTGACACTAAGACTTTTGCACATGAAATGCATGGATTTATTTTTGTAAGATAAAGTTAAGCCAGATCAAAGCCAGAAAGTCGCAGGAGCTAAGAAGAGTTTTGGAACAGAAAAACGTATTTAAAAACTATATTAGAGAAGTTTTCCTACTGGAAGCTGTGAAATTAATCTGAAGCCTGAGAGATGCTTTAGAGAGCAAGAGGTGCAGGAGACAGCAACACACAATAGGCAAGATCTAGAGGACACAGTGGGTATTCTGTACCAAGGGAGGAAAACAGGGAAGGGGCTGTCAATGACTGACACCCAGAAATATCAACGCCAAGGACCAATCAAATGCGTACTGCTCCTGAGATGACAGGAATGTTGCAGATGAACAGCCTGATCACTTAGAAGCAGAACGGACCCAAGGCATAAATGACATTGAAGGAAAAAAAAAATCGGTACCTCTGGAGAGATTTATCAGCAATGAAGGCTGACCCCATTCCCTGCTACTCATACTAGGCTAAGTTTGCTATGCTAAATTGCGGGGGGCGGGGGGGGTGAGCGTTGTTGAAGTTGCCTTCTTTTCAAAGCTTCTTGTCTGTGAGCTTAACAACCCATTTGTACTATTCCCCATATCACCTACCATTTCTTTTCTTTCTTTTTTTTAAAATTTTTTTATTTTTTATTTTTATTAATTTATTCTTGTTACATCTCTATGGTTATCCCATCCCTTGTATCCTCCCATTCTTCCCTCCCTCCCAGTTTCCCCTTATTCCCCTCCCCTATGACTGTGACTGAGGGGGATTACCTCCCTCTGTATATGCTCATAGGGTATCAAGTCTCTTCTCTGTGACCTGCTGTCCTTCCTCTGAGTGCCACCAGGTCTCCCCCTCCAGGGGACATGGTCAAATGTGAGGCAAAACTTTTGGGTTTCAAGATCATTCTTAATCATAGTATAAATTGTAAAAGTTCAAGTTACTCATTGCATTTTAAAGTATATTCTACCCATTTCAGTTTTGAGTTGTAATATTTATAAAAGCAGGCATTTAGTTTTAATTCTATTGCCAACTCTACATAGATAGGCTTCTTCCTCCAGGTTAGCTCCTGGTCATGGGAAGTTCTTCCTTTCCAGTAATTTGTACAGAGAAGAAAGTAAGTTATTCTTCACATATTGGTAACCCACACCCCACTCTTGATATCTCTGTGGCATATTGTGATCCCATCTAAGCATCAGGTCTCAGTAACTTCAGCACTCATTACATAAATTCAGCATTTTAGTGATGATGATTCTAGAATAGTAAATATTTATTTGTAGGTGATTTTGGTATTTTCTTTTACTGTTTAATGAGGAAAACAAGAATGTTGTTTTGTTCTTTAATCCTTTATCAGCTCTCTATTGCCTCTATTATCAGTTTTTCTAGCTGATGTCAGAGAAAAATAATGTTGGATTATAGCATCATTAATTTTCATCTTTGATATATTACATAATGTGATTTTTCTTCACTATTTGCTTTTCATTCTCTCTCTCCCTCTCTCCCTTTATATATATGTAAAAGTCATTTAATTTTAATTAAATTCTAAGGCTTTGAGTATCTCATTTATCTTATTTGTTTTGGTTATAATTTCACAATGAAGATTAACTGACAAATAGTTGTGTTTTGCACTTCATTTGTGTCATAGCAGACACCATCTTGTTAGTAGTTTTTAAAAGTCTCTCCAGTTGTATTAAAGCTGTGTACAAGTCTCTTCATGTACAATAAACTCAATCCACTGAATCAACGCCACGAGTTTCATGTGAAACCCTTCATGTCTGTGTGGAGGAAAGGAAGGGTCAAAGAGAGATCGGCAAAGACATGGACAAGTTCCCTTTGGGCTGACGTTTTCACAACCAATATATTCAGTTCTTCTCTTTCCTGCAAGGATATGTAAACACTAATTTGGCAAACATTTTAATACCTTTGGAAAATTAAATGTTAACTACTGGGATATCCTATGAGGGATTAGCAGTACATCTTTGGGAAAGTGACAATTTAAGAGATAAATATGTTTGTCGTGTGTGCGTGTGTGTATCCTTTTGTGTATGTGGGTGAGATCTCTTTAAGTGTGTGCTCATGGGTGGTCAGAAATAGATATTAAATGTATGTCTCTAGCACTATCCACACTCCTCTGTAAATAAGAATCCTTCCTTGAATCTGGGGGTCCATGGTTTGGTGACAACAGCCAGCCAGAACAAACCCTGTGTCCTGTGTCTCCTCTTCCACAGTTCTGGGATTAAAAGTTCTGGGCTTTACTTGGGTTCTAGATAAGCATTTTACTTACCTTGCAATCTCCCTGGTACAAGGGAATTTTCCACTTCAGTTCTTTCATGCACTGGCACCACTTCCCTTTGTAGATGGTCTTTTTCAGAGTAAACACTGAGAGCAGAGACAGTCTCTTCATATGGAGTGAAGGCAGGAAGAGGCGGTAGTGTTATCATTGACCAGTTGGAGTTAATGCTGGTCAGTATTGGCATTCTCCATCAGTGAAATCTAATGTATTGTGAATGTGACAGTTTTTCCCCTTTTCTGATTTCTCATATGGAGCTCAGAGGACCACCACCAGCACCACGCAAATGATGTTAGCATCATTGCCATCATTGTGAGCAATAAAAGATCTATTATCTTAAACAATCTGTTTCTAAAGCCTACATCTTTGAAATCGTGTTGGAATAATCTGGGTATTTGCAGAGAGAGTAAAACACATGGCCTTTTGTCATCCGTGATAGGCCATGCTAGCATTGAGATCACCTGGTTTGATATTTCAAGAGTTCCAAACTGTATGATCGTTTGAACGCATTTCCGTACTTTTGTTTCTATTCATGATTAACCCAAATTTGATTTTTAACTATAAATAGCACGGTTTAGTGGATAGACAGTGCAAACCAACAGAGGTCAGTTGCTGTAAGAAAGCAAGTTCAGTGGAGGCGTACAAAAGTTACGACCATAAGATGAGCTCAGATCTGAACTGGGTGACACTAGATAATCCAAGCAAGACATGATAACCCACATAATTCTACTTATCATCAGGAATGTGTGTGGTAGTCTTCATGGTCAGCCTGATTGGACCTTCAATCACCTAGGAGGCAAATGCTGGATTTTGTCTGTGAGGACATTTTCAGAGAGGTTTACTTATATGGATAACAGCAACTGGGCTGTGATCTTGAAGAGAATGAAAAGATAGAACTGGGAAAGTGGGTTATCGGCAGCAGTACTAATTTTTCTCTGCGGTACAGTTGCAGACACAGTGCAACCAACTATTTCATGTACTCTCTGTCATTTACTCTCCTTAAACACCCAGACAAAATAAACTCTTCTTGTGACATTTGTTTATGCCAGGCAGAGGCAGGCAGATCACTGTGACTTCGAGACCAGTCTGGTATAGTCCAAGACAGGCAAGGCTACACAGTGAAAAACAAAAACAAAAACAGGGCTAGTACTGACAGTTTAAAACTCAGCTGTCAAGATTAGCCATTGTTCGGGATTGAGACAATAAGGATGTTCTGTGTGAATGAGAGCAATGATAGCAAAATGGGCATGTGCCCTGTCAGCAGCAGAAGGTGACAATGGACGGTGATAATACCAGGCTCAGGGACTGTGGCTATGAAGGTTTTTGTGGGTTAAGCTTTTATTCAATCTCTCAGAAGAAAATCCTCAAAGGTTGCCCAAATTCTTTCAGAGACGTAGCCATTTCTTCTTTAATTCTTGTTATGTCCATGACCTAATAAGGATAACTGCAATTTATTATCACATATACTTGGGTGTGTCACTGTGCTACTTATGGTCAATGCAGTACTTAACATGAGTGCAAATGTACAAGCCAAGTGGTTTCACTAACTTCACAAAATGTCTGGAGACACTGAGATTTAGAAAGACTAGTTAGACTATAATAAAGAAAGAGGCTTCACACTTAGGTCTACTGGTCCCAAAGACCTTGCACATAGCCATTATTCCTATAGGCTTCTCTGTTTTCATCTTCTGAACTGAAGACCTATGATTATTCAGGATGTGGCTTTTGCAAGAACTTCATTTATTCTTACTTCAAGTTTCTCTTCAAGTAATACTCATAAACTAGTTCTTCTTGTTATCAAAAATGATTAAGTCCAAAGCATCACAGTGCTGTTTTAGCATTAATCCTATTGTTTTATTCTGCTTCAGTGGATCGGGGTCATTCTTGCAGAAAGAAAATGCTTAATAATTTTTATATATCATTTATTGTGTTATAGCCACTTGGTATTTTGAAAGTGACAAGATTCTTCCTTTTGTCCATTCTAGTTTTCTTACATTTATGGATGGTATATTCTAGTAATACTTTTGTGTGTTTAGCATCTCTGATTTTGTAGAGTAAGAACAAATGTTCTTAATTCGTTTGACTTTTTTTTTTTCTATTCTCATGTCTGGAAAAACTTTTTTTCCTTTGGAACTCTCTGCTTCCCAGAATTCAGCAAAAGCTCATTAAGATTTTGGTCTCTTGAATAAAGAATTAATAACAAGTTGAAATTAGATAAGTTCCAATGATCTATATTTTACAGTTAGGGCATGTGTCAAGGGTGCAGCTAGACTCTACTAAATCCACAGAGTCCGAGATCTTACCTATTTACATCCTTTCCTATGGAAGAGAACAGGGCATACCTGCTCATGGAGTTTGCTCAAAATACATTTTCCTGAAACTTGGAGAAATCTAGATGCATTGAGAAACAAACCAAGGAAGACAGAATCAGGGCAAGTATCTCTACCTTGAGCGGAGGCATCCACAGTGTTCACGTTCTTGTATTGTGAGTCTCATCTGCTTTCTTGTGAAAGAAGTTAGCTTCATAAAGGGGGCACATCATGTTGTCAATTGCAAAAGAGAACTGAAATCTACAAATACTTAATATTCTTTGACTGACAACATCACTGACTTATAGTTCCTTTGGAAATATTTACAAATATGGACTCCTCTAAACATGTTTGGTTTATTTCTAGTTGCTGATGAATATTCCAAATGACACATTTGGATTCCTTCCGTTAATTTTGGATCATTGTTAACAATGAAGTACAGGAAAATTGTGGAAGAAAATGTAATGGGAAACTTTCCAGCCAAACAACAAATGTTAAACATTAATATCTTTCTTGTCAGGGCATTAGATTTCATGGTGAAATAAGCCATGGTTTTCATTACTGCATTTCCATTATTGCTATTGAATGTCTAAACTCCCCTTAGAATGATTACTTTGGGAACTGCTTCATCAATACCTGAATACTGTGGAGCACCCTGGAATGCTTAAAAATATGAAGGTCTAATAATAGCAGATAATTATTAAGTCATCACATTTGAATCCTGTTGTCATGACATCTTAATGAAATTACACTGCTTTTGGAGAATGGTCTACAGAAAATAAGCCTCCAAAGATTTTCATGTGTAAAGAATGCCAACATTTGATTTACATTTATTAACTTTATGAGGCATAATAATCTCTAATGGTACAAGACACTGAAAATATGCAGTATTGCTATGGAGTAAAAGCGGCTTCTAGTTGTGACAGCAGCTGACTTAACGAGCCAGTTCCAGTAATAATTGAGTTTCTGTGCTTTTCTTTTAATTTTGCTACCTGACGCTACCTGAAAGCAGTCGACTTTATTTCAGAATCCCATTAGGTAGCATTATGAGATCCTATTTCCTGGGGTTTTAAAATCTAATTGTCAGTCAATGCACTACAGTAAGCCTAGCTTGCCTTTGATTCTCAGGGCTCTTCGTGGTGGGAAAAAAACAGAAGAAGTATGCTCCATCATCCTGTCAAGGAGGTTTCTTAACAAATTACCTTTCCTCTCAAAAGAAAACACACAGAGGCGTTTTTGTTGCTTTAACAATTCTTATAGTTCATATCTTCCTTTCTGCACTATTACAGGGAACAGAAACTGAACACCCAGCGCCTAGCCCAGACAGGCTGACAACTGATGTCTTTAAGATTTATGAAGAAATGTAAGTATTTAATGACCGTACCAGGCTAAGCAATGCCGCTCAAGATTCTTAGATCTGCTCATGAGCTTTTGCTTTGTGTAAGACAAAAAAAAAATCACCTACATAGATTTCATTTCACCTGAGAGAACATTGGACTTAAATTTGAAAATTGATTCTTTAATTTTCCTTTATATATTTTGTGATGAAATATGCCTTCCACGTCTATTAAAAAAACATTAGGATCCTATTTTCTACTTCGGGCATATGGTGGATTTATAAAAATAATTTTCAAATCACACATTTTTTTCAGCACAGTCCAATTAATGGTGGGTTTCCATTAAGTTTCACTCTTGCTATGACTCCAGGGTGAGCAGCCCAAAGTCAGAGAAAGATTAAGTCATGCATTAAATGAGCTGGATAATTTTGTAAATTCACAGTAGACATGTTTAGATTACAATGATTTAAACTCTAAGGAAGTTTTACAAAGACAAAATTTTATCTGTACTCTAGTACAATTTATAGGTTCCTACTTGTTTCTTCCTTCTGTGTAGAAAAACTCTTCTCTGGGTTTAAATAAAAGTTCTTTAAAACTTACAGAAGGAATGGACGGCTGTTTGAACACTGTGACAACGAGGTGACTTATATCTCACCTTTCCTGAAGGAGCAAGGAGAAAGAAATGAAAATAGGTCTGTGTTCCTCTAAGATCTTCAAGAAGGGGCTGGAGAGCTGGCTCAGAAGTTAAGAGCACTGTCTGCTCTTCCAAAGGTCCTGAGTTCAGTTCCCAGCAACTACATGGTGGCTTACAACCATCTATAATGAGATTTGGTGCTCTCTTCTGGCGTGCAGGTGTACATGCAGGCAGGATACTTTATACATAATAAGGAAATAAATACATCTTTAAAAAATACGATCTTAAAGATTCTCTTCATTTGCTTTGTTCAGTTCACTTTGAACTGGGAGAACTCCTTCACAGGGGATTTTGAATTGATATGTCAGAGCACACTTTGAGCAGGATGAGCCTCTGGTGTGGAGCTGACCTATTTTTGCCTCTTCTGCATATTTTGGGCCTTCCGTGACTTCTTTAGATTTCACTAAGTGCATTAGGCTATGTGGATGCAAGCTTAGCTCTTCTATCCTCTAGTCTGCGGCAGATCATCTGGATCTATGGTTGTTCTACCTAGTGACAGCAGCATATGCATCTTGCTCAAGAGATGTCCTGAGTTGACACTCTTCCCACCTCATTTCCCATTGATTCACACTGTAATCTGAAGCCCCCAAAGATATCAGGGTAGTGAATTTTCCTCATAAATGTAAAAATAAAAGGATACTTATAAAAACAAAGTTATGTATTCATAAATAAGGTCTATGAAACCCCAAAGGAAATAATACAAATCAAAACAAACAAACATGAACTCAGTACTGGATCCTCCTAAAATAAACTCTAAAAGGACAAAAATTCCAGAAATAAGGAAAAAAGCCAGTTACATAGAAAAGTGTTTACATCAGTAGGCACCTATAGGCAAGGACTGTGCTAGGTGCTGGGTGTGAATTTTGTTAACTATTCACAGTGGTCTGTTTGAACATAGTTTCACTTAAAAATCTTAAAGGCATAATGTGGATAGTACAAGAGATTTCAAGTTCATCTAGGTAGGTAGTCTACAGTAAAAGTGATTTTTTTTGTTTTGTTTTATTTCTTTTTATTAATTTATTATTCTTACATCTCAATGGTTATCCCATCCCTTGTATCCTCCCATTCTTCCCTCCCCCTCATTTTCCCCTTACTCCCCTCCCCTATGACTGTTCCTGAGTGGGATTACCTCCCCATGTATATGCTTATAGGGTATCAAGTCTCTTCTTGGTAATGTAAAAGTGATTTTATAAACTCCTGTGTTCACAACTTCAAAGGTGAAGCTCACTATATTCCATAAATAGTACAGTTCCTAGTACAGAAAGCCAGAAATTTGGGCTTTGCTATTTTGGCTCCATCTAGCTTTAATACATCCTTGCTTTCAGCACTTTTCATTGACTTCTTTGACTGCAAAGACATTGATAAATGCCCAAGCACACCATTTCATTTTGTAGACTGTGCTGAATTCTCTTTACTTTAGACTGAAGCTTTGAAACATAAATAAGTATAAATAGAATTGAAATATGCCAGTTTCTGAAACACAAACAAAGATTTAGAACACCAGCATAACACATTATAAGAACGAGTACCCACGAATATCAGATCAGTCATCATCTTTTTAAAGGTCAAAGCAAACACTTTCAGAAGCCATGGTCCTTCAGTTTTAGGACCATGTGAACTTGGGAGATATATCTTTGATTTCTGTTGACAGACTTGAGTTTCACTGCAATTGTAGCTGGTTCACATAAGTTTATCTAAGGAGAAATTTTGTCATTCACAGATTTTATTAAGAAACTGAATAAAAATTCTGTTCCATTAGTGTTGGTTCACACACACACATACACACACACACACACACACACACACACATTTTAATTAGTGTTACAAAGTAATAGTCATAAAAGAGAATTTGCAGGCAAACTGTGGGATGTTCACTGAGTCTATGAAATGCTGTTCTTATATTTAGAACTGTCTTAGTGTAGTGGAAATAGCTGAATGAATAAACTAGGACTTTAAAAACTGACACTGTCACTAGAGAAGTACAGTTACTCATGGGACACAGGGACAAAACAGATGAGATTAACAGCCAAGCACAAGTAGTGTTTACTCTTCAGAGGGATGATAAAGAAAAAAATTGCCTAGAAATTCTTCTTGAATGAAAAATTAAAAAATAAAAACAAAACAAAAAATGCACCAAGGATTAGAGTCTGTATAAATAAAAAGGGAAAGGCAGTGCTCTGTGTATTTTATTGCTCTATACTTCTTTTACATTCCCACAATATGATTAACTCCAGTAGATCACAAAAGAGAAAGACACACAGATTGAATGGCAAACAAGCCTGGATATTTTCTCTTGTTGGTAACATGAACATAAATCATAAAAGACTAAGAGTTTTCCATGTGATTTCTTGATTCTGAATTCTATTTTGAGGGTGGAGGAGTTTTAAGACAAGATCTGTTATTGCATCCTAGGCTGGTCCGAGACTCACTCTGAAGTTCACAATAGACTTGAGCTCATGGCAAGCCTCTCACCACAGCTTGTCAGTGCTGGGAATGTAAGAGTAGAGCACTATGTCTGGCTTTCCTTAATCTCACAAAACTCCATCAAATACCTACTGCCACAACAGGCTTGTAAAGTTGTCCTGAAACCCAACTTTCCAACAAGAACGTGTCCTCATAGACACACATCTGTGGTCTGACAGGGGCTAGACTGAAGTAAATGAGGCTTGACCCAACAGACCTGTGTTGGGCTGTATGGTCTGTCCACTGTTTGCTTAGTCTAGTGTCCAGACAAAGCTTTCATATCTACTTCATGAATATTTTTAGCCTAACACACTGGAACATAAATAGTGAGTGACAACCTGGTACCTTCATCTAAGACTTGTACTTAGCTACTAGGCCCAACAGCACAAGAAAGGAATACACTTCCCACCCATAGATGAGTGTCCACAGCTGTTGTGTGATACAAACTACTGCAAACACTGCCTACCATGGGACATTATAGGCAGATTATCTTGAGTTCCAGATTGCCATATAAAACTAGTGATTTCAACAGAACTAATTATCCCAGCTACTTGGGGATTATATAAAACCACAGGCATATCAATTTGAAGATTCATATCAAAATGACTTAGATTCAAGGAAGAAGTAATATTTATATATTCTCTCTCCTTTATATTAGAGTCCATGACAAGGTATGAGGAAAACATTGTCATTCTTGTAAGTAAGCAGATTTGTTCATTTTATGATAATATGATAATAATGATATTATTAAGACTATGTGTGAGCTTTTCATATGATCACAGTGCTCACTGAGGCCAGAGGACAGCACCTCGTCATCTGGAGCTGGATTACAGGCAATTGTGAGCTACCCTTTGTGGGGACTGGGAACTGAATTTGGATTCACTGGGAGAGCAGTATTCTACATGTTCTTTCCCACTGAGCCATCTCTCCAGTCTCATTTGCACACACACACACACACACACACACACACACACACACACACTATACATATTAAAATGTTAATACCTTTCTTGTTTTCCCTTTTTTTATTAATTTATTCATATTACATCTAAATTGTTATCTCATCCCTTGATCTTCCCATTCCTCCCTCCCTCCCATTTTCCCTTTACTCCCCTACCCTATGACTGTGACTGAGGGGAACCTCCTCCCCCTCTTTATGCACATAGGGTATCAAGTCTCTTCTTGGTAGCCTGCTATCCTTCCTCTGAGTGTCAGAAGAACATTATGATGGGCAGATCTGGGTCCAGGGATCTTGCTCAAATTATGGCACCAGACAAGGACAATATGTGCAGTAAACTTCAAACCCCTACCCAGATCTAGCCAATCGACAGGACATTCTCCACAGTTGAGTGGAGAGTGTGGTCTGACTTTCACAGGAACTCTGATTAATACCTTTTCAATGGTAGTTCATCTTATTATATAGGGACATTTACATTATTTATAATTACATTACTTATAATAACACTTATTATATTTTATTTGAGTATTAATACATTTTCTTGACATTTTACAAAACAACATATATATACATATATATCTATATATATTATAGTATAACTTGAATATTTGACCCAGAGTGCAATGGTTTCTTTCACTGTTAGTTCATCTCACTACTGTGTATATTTAATGTTGTCAGCATTATAACATACTGTGTCACAGTCTGTCCAGCTAAGCAATGTGCACAGAAAAGTAAGTGCCATTCATATTAATCTCAGCAGTTTATGTCACTGTCAGACCACAAATATTAATTGTGTTCTCTTTAAATCCATGTTTTTGATATTAATATATCTTTAACCTTATCACAGCTTGTTGAACAGTCCATTCCTTTAAGCTATTAATCTCATTTTACAACCTCCCTGGACAAGTCATTCACTTTAAAAGGACTTCTCTTTTGCCATCATGTAAAGACCAAATAGCTCTTTCTAAACCTCAAAAGGCAAGGAAGTGATCTATTCTTTATTATGCTTTATTATGTCCTTTTAAAAATCTTATCATGTATTAGCAGTAATATTCATGACACTGGAGTACACTTACAATAGTCAGCTCTCGTGGTTATCAAAAGGCGTCATTTTAGCATTTAATCAACTCTAAAAGCAATTCATTGCTCTGGGTATTCCCCACGCAATGAACATTATCCACAAGCACTTCCTTTTCACCTAGAGCAAGATGGCACAGGGGATAGAACAAGGTTCCAGGAGGGACTTACCAGACTTTTAAAAGGGCATTTTAATTTCCATAATAGCTTCTCCAAGGAGCCGGCTGAATGGTCCTTTAACCTACCAAGTTGGGGAAAATCTTAAAAGCACTGTATTGCTCTCTGTATTTAGGACCCCTTTCAGGAAATGAGCAGGTGTCTTGACATGCCTCAAGCAAGACTGAATTATGTACTTGTGGTAGAAGCTTGTTTTATGATCATATTGATTCATAGAAAGCTCAGCCCCACTGAAAGCCTCTTCTTTACGTGTCTGTGATACCTACCACTCTTTCTAATGGGAACAATTTGTGGAAGCATGCTCCCTGAATGTAAGCAAAGAGAGTTGAACTTCTGAAAGTGAATGTCTGAATGTCTACTTCCATCCCACCTATTCCTCAGGGTAGTATTTCTGAGAGCCCCAAGAGCAGATGAGCTCTTATTAATCTCTCACTATTATTACTATTTTATTTTCATCCTCTGGTAAGAGCAAACTTGTTCAGTGCTTCTGTGGAACATGCCAACCCTTTTTCACTGTAAAGTCGATGATACTGAGAGAGGGGGCGAGTGGGAGGGAGATGACGTTTCTGGTACCCTTAAATCCTAAAGTATGTTTTAGATTATAACACAACTGCATAGTGTATTTGGTATTTGATTATGCTGTATGCATTATTGTTTCATTTGTTATTTTATATATATATATATATATATATATGCTTCATCAGCACTTTGATAAATATTTCAATTTTCATGACACTTATTTTGTGGGTATTTTACAACTCACAGCTACATAATCAGTATCAAAAATCTCTATTAATATATTTCAATCCACTCCTGTTCTTATTGCTATCTCTGACTTCTAATCTGCAGTCCTGATGCTATTTGGAAACAGGAAATCCCATCAGGTCTCACATAGGATAACACACACACACACACACACACACACACACATACACACACACACACACACACTCCTAATATTTTAGTATATTTGCTGTTACCTTTTTGTACTCCTTAAAAGAAGAGATGAAAGCTTTGTTTCATTACATAAGAACTCCTCACTATGTAAGTCTTAAATATGTACTGGGACAGTATGCAATATACATATGTTTTTTAAAAATCTTGTAATGAATTATATTATTTAATATGAACTTTTTTAATACAGTGCTTTGTGATTTTATACTAATTTTGATTTCAATGATCTATGTTCATATTTTGCAGGAAGAATTTGACCTGGTAATCTTAAGGAGAATGAGAAATAGTAGATAAAAATAAAAATAGTAACAATCTATTCTTCAGGAATTATTCAAAAGATGGAAACATATCTTAGTAAGAACCGGGCTGTGCTCCAAATTCCACACACCAAAAGGAGGTATTAAAGCCAAGACATTGGTTGAGTGATGGTTGTGGTAAAGGACAGAGAACAACAGTGGGTAAGTGAGCATGCTTGCTGAAGAGGAGACAGGGTGGGCAGATACTGAACTTGAGGGATGATGGATGGATTTGATGTCATGTCTGAAGATTCTCTCTAAAATGACTGAGTAGAACTCCTGCCATGCTGAGCTATTCAGGCCACACAAGAGTGGACTCTGAAGCCTAGGTACAGAAGGTTCTGGAGGTAGGGTTTTGAGGAGCATGACTAGAGTTAGGCTAAAGACAGACTTTTAATTAATTTACACATGGTTACCTGCTGGCCACAATACATAAAAATGGGCTTCAAATACACAGATTTTAGTTTATTCTGTGCCAAAACTAATCAGGTTGTTAACTCTTTTAATTCTCTTTTAATTTAGTTTAATGAAAAGGTACAGTCTCTGATGAATCAAAATCTCATCCCTATAAGGCAAAATGAAAGGTCAAAGCCAGATGTGGCTGACTACAAAGTTGCAATCTTGCCACTTGTAGGTGAGCTAACAGGCTTCCGAAGAGTCTCCACAGCATAGCATAACTACAGGTGGGCTACTAAGCTTCAAGCATGCACTCACTGGATAACAACACTTACACGATGCAAGAAGTATGAAATCTATAGATTCTTAAATATATTGTCCTTGGACTTGACCCAAATACTTAACCTTTACCCAGTATGGATTCCATAAAGTCATAGAAGGGAATAATCTCCAGCATTTTGAAGTGGAAATTCAGAGATTAAATGAGTTCTATTTACACACAAAAAATGAATTTCTTGTTTTTTTAAAAGTATGTGTCTAAGTTCAGAAGAATGAGGAATTTCCCTCTTTATCAGCAACATGGTAAATATGTTTCTGTAAGTTCTATATTTACAGACAAATATTACAAAATCATTTCATATTTATTTTAAATTTTCAAGTGCTCAGAGTTTTGCTGTAAAGCAAAATCACAGACACTCTCCTTGTATAACCATTTTATTTTCTAGGCGAAAGGCTGACAAGCAAAACAAGGAATTGTATGTGATGGTCGACATACAAGCCTTAATCCCATTTACATTTCTGAATGAGTGAATGGTTGGATTTCCCAACAGGAAAGTTGCACCCCAAATTGATCAAGTTCAGCATTATCAACAGATGTCCCTAAAACCATTAACAACTAATGGATTGCATAAAGGACAGTAATAGCTCATTTGTCTACTCTAAATCCCATCAATGCAACCTTTAAAAACCCGACTTTCTTCTCATTACAAAATGAAGTCCACTGTCCTTTAATTTTTAAATGATGTGTATTTCAAATCAATTAAGGCCAAAAGACCAATTATCTGTTGAAATTGTGGCAGCCACAGTGTTTTGAATAGCTGCTGGAAAAAGCTAGCTTGAGTAGAACAGGCTGTAGACCAATGAATCAGGCAGAGAAACCGAAAGGCAGATGTACGTAATGTAATGTTAACGTATGCATGCTCGCTCCCAAAGGACTACTAAAGAAGATGTGTGTGTCTCCTTCTTGCAGTTCCCAGAGGTTTGTAATAAAAAATTCTTATATTTAAAGGTGTTTTCCTTTTATCTCCTTCTTTGAGGAGCTTAAAATTCTCTCAGTTG
Source organism: Acomys percivali (assembly GCA_907169655.1). NCBI lineage: Eukaryota > Metazoa > Chordata > Mammalia > Rodentia > Muridae > Acomys > Acomys percivali. Next base: position 100,689,083 of record OU015753.1, read on the forward strand.
TATCTTATTTTTACATACCCCATTAATGTTATAGTAGCTCTGGTCATCATTTGTCATTTTTTCCTGTAATTTTACCTACTGTGTATGTTTTATGCCAGGTATTCTTAGACCAACACCACTAGACTCTTTTTAGCTCTTTGTTTATCATCTAGAATGATGCACTTGACCCTAACTGCAGTCAGATAAATGCACATACCTATGCAGAATTTCTCTGTGCTTGTTGTAATGTTTCAGAAGGTTCCCGTCTTGAGATGTTAACGTACTTTTACTTGTCACTCCCTCACTGGACAGGAAGCTATATTTAGTGAGTGAAGAATAATGGCTTTGCTGTAGCTCCTGTAAACTGCTGCAGCTATGCAAATCTGAGGCAAGGAAACAAGGTTGGGAACTTGAGCTACCTCACCTACAGGACATGTTCCTGAAATTGTTATTCGGCAACAAGCACTCCCTTATTTTTATGCGTTCTGACTTCATCCAACATATTTTATTGGAAAAAATAACAAGCTCTTTACTTAGAATTTAATTGCTTAACTCGTAGCATATGAATAAAGAATATTTTAAATTTGATTTAATACCACCCGATTGTTAAACTTAATTAAAGTGAGCTAATTTAAAATGAGACTAAATTAAAGGGGGATATGTAAGGGGATGCCTGTTGAGTAAAAAGCCCTATTCCTTATTTTTTAAAAATTAAAATATAAATTACACACAGGAAAATAATCTTTAATATATAATTATACAAGTTTTGGCAAAAGCACATGATTGTCTGGCCGCTAACAAGAATCATAGAGCGTTACCATCAAGCCAAAACTCTTCTCATTACACTGTAGTGAGTCTTCAACCTTCACTCTCAACATGGGGAAGTCACTGGACCATTATTTTTCTGGTTAGTATTAAAAATCTAATTATTTAGGATATAAGGACACACACACACACACACACACACACACACACACACACAC
>OU015753.1:100699274-100777030 GCA_907169655.1 Acomys percivali
TGTGTGTGTGTGTGTGTGTGTGTGTGTGTGTGTGTGTGTGTGTGTGTATGTGTGTAGATACAGCAGGCTGCTTCAGATGACCGCCATGTTGGGACTGACATTTGCTGCGGTGAGCACTGAAATGGATAACCTGGTTGTATCTTAGGAAGACAAGTACACACTGTGCTTGGCATCTGGTTAGGAGGAAATGGCTGATATGGAATACGCTCCTGCATTGGTAGCCTTTTCCATGGGGAATTAGAATTCAGGCTTAGCAGTTTGTGCACCCACTTGTATGGACTTCATGAAAATTTCAGAAACTTGTGCCCTTGTTAATACGTTTTCTATTATGTTCACATTAGAAATTCTGCTGTGTTTTCCTGGCTCTCATTTTCATTTTAATTGACATTACCCTGATATACCATGTAGACAAACATACGTAATTTTAATTCTTAATTCAAATGTCCTCTTGTGTGAAATGTCTATTCAAATAATCAGCCTATCTCTTCTAAACAAACTATGCTTTACTTGTTAGTTATTAAGCAAATTTCATGTATTTTGGAAACTAGAAATGTGTCAACTATGCATCGTGAATGCCTTCCAGTCTATGAGCTTTATATCTATTTAAAGGTGAGTTTTTGATAAGCCAAACTTCTTGAGTTTATGAAGTGCTAATTCATTTTCTCTCTTATATTCAACATTGTTTTTCTCATTGAGGAACTTTAATCTATTCTTCTACTTATATTTGTAGAAGTGACATAGATTTAACTTCTAGTATCTGGTCTATCATTAACTTTTAATCACTTAAACAACACATTAGGCAGGAATACAAATACTTTCTTTAGAAAAGGAGTATAAGCATCACAGAAAGGACTGAGCACCAGTATTTGAAAACAGCATGATTCCACCTTTATGGTAAATCAGCGAAGATTTGTCTGTAGATCTATTTGGTTCCACTGCCGATCTAGTCTGTGACGGATCAATATGCCACTGTCTATTTTTCTATATTTTATAGATGATAATGATGTTTGGAGTAAATATATCAGGGGTCTGTCTTTAAGTTTTCTCTGACCTTTTGTTCTTTTACCATCACTTACTCCCTCATTGAATTTATAGTCTTCCTTGCTTTCTACATATAAACACACATAAAAAGAGTTTAGCATTTCATCAGAAATACTCAATATCTATGGATTAATTTAGGAAGCATTTATTTGGAGGTGTTTACTTTTTAATGTCTCTGTGGTTTTCTGTCTTTTCTAGACTTTACTTTAGAGGTACTGAAAATCTATTTTAGAGTCATTTTTCTTTTAATTTATTTAATACTACTAAAGTTATTATATATTTCAGATTCAACTTTACATGTAGAGTTAATACACATAAGTAGATGCATTTTAGATAAGTAAGCCTTATTACTAAAGTCCTTTATTAACTGCAAATTTATCAATGCTTCTGACTTTTTGGCTTCAGACACAGCCAAATATCATTTTATTTTTTCAAATGTTATTTCATTTCTTTCTATATATCACTTTACTTTATTAAGTTTCAAGAAGGTATAGGTGAATAAAATGGAATCCATGATAGCATGTGTGTAGGCTTTATTTCTAATATTCATGACTGAAACAAGTATACTACAATTGTAGAGGAATTTTAATCAAGCACCATGGCTGTTCTGATCACATGCAAAGACCTCCTAGGTCTGTGTGATCTAGCAGAAAGGTAGACATGCCTTCCTTTAGTATATATCTTTAATCACACACAGTGAAAATAAAATTAGTTTGCAGAAGGAAGCTACTGTAATCATTATATAAAGTAATATCTAATTAAGGAGCAGACAAAGTGATGAATCAGATTTGACAGAATGAGTCAACTCTCATTCTGGGCTCCACTCAACTCTCACAAGAACAGGCAGGAAAGAGAGATACTGAAGAGCAGTATAATAGAGTTGAACAGGTAGAGTCTGGCACAGTAAAGAGAGTGTAGAAAAGACAATACAGTAGAGTAGAGTACAGTGGAGACTTCAGTAGAGAAGGCAGTACACTGGAGTTCAGAGTGGTTGGAGTTAACTGACAGGCAGTGCAGTGTGGTTGAGTTCATGGCAGTTCAGTTGGTGGCAGTTCATTTCATGGAGTTGAGAGGCAGTTTTTACTAGGACAGCTTTTCAGGTACAGATAGCAGAAATAACAAACTAGACACACGTGGAGGCAGAATGTGCCCGAGAATGAGAAAGAGCCAGAAGATTAGAGCAGATTGGTAGAGTTAGTTAGAGGCCATGCAGAGCAATTCAGTCAGAAGCTGAGAGAAGCCAGTTTGAATCAATTAGCTCGGTGATACATTTGTGCGAGAACAGCTGAGTTGAACCAGACAGAGTTCAGAAAGATCTAGAAAGGTGAGCTTATTTAGCAGTAAGCCTCTGAGATGACAATTAAACTTTGAGAGTAAAAGATACTTTTACATATAACTGTGTTGATTGCATTTATATTTTTATGTACTGTTTTATCAATATTTTATGTAATTGGGTTACATTTAAATATTTTGTACATTGATAAATTATCTACTTGGAAATGAAAGGATTTAAAAAAGAACAGGTTAGAAGAAAATGAAGATAGATATCACCAATTCTTTACTGTTTCTACCTGATTAAAGTCAAAGTACTTAATTTTTCACACACATACCCAGAAAGTTGCCAATAACTTTTATGAAAAGTCTATAAGTGGACAAGATTTAATGAAGAGACTTTGGAACTATAAAATGTTGAACAGCATGTGTCATGAGTACAGTTGGTTAATTTAGAAAACAAATCTGCATTGGCAGTATTTCATTGGAAGACATTCATACATGTATATTATTTAAAATAATTAAAAAATTTAAATAACTGAGACAATGAATAAAGATAAAGATAGGAAAAGGGAGACATATTGATCTTGGAAAAATTCAACAAGAAGAGACTGAGAAGAAACTGGAGTATAGTGAGGGAGAACACGAGCCATTTGTATTCCTGGGCTGCGTTACATCACTCAGTATAATTTCTAGATCCATGCACTGCCTGAAAATTGCCACTGAATTGAACTCCACTGTGCATATGGATCACATTTTTATTTGCTAAAAAAAAATTTAGATTTAAGTACTGACCTAGGAAAACTCCAAAGGAAAATCCTTCCTCTGAACTTGATACCCTATGAGCATATACAGAAGGGAAGAGGTCTCCCTCAGTCACACTCATAGGGGAAGGGAGTAAAGGGAAAATGGGAGGGAGGGAGGAATGGGAGGATACAAGGGATGGGATAACAATTGAGATGTAGTATGAATAAATTAATAAAATATATTTTTAAAAAAGAAAGGTCAGACCATTCCGTACCTTTGTTTAGTTCTGCTAGACGCCAGACTGACAAACAGCTTTACTAGTGAATAATTATTTTTAAGCTATGGATCTCTAAGAAGTATCTAGTAATTGCTCATTTTTCTTGTCACTTCAAACCTAAGCATGATATTCAATTACCATGTCCTCAGAGTCCTTGGGTGCTTCACAGGCCCTTGTTGGTTTGCTTAAGCCAAAACACTGTCCACATGAAACTTTTTAAAATTGCTTCCATTAGATTGTGCCATCTGTTTTCTGAGTAAAGAAGTAATTGGCACCAGATGTAGCCTGAAGAAAAAAACTTAAAATTAGGATTGTGTTTTTTCCCTGTTTATATATCTTAAAAGCACATATATAATCTGGTTTGTAAGGTGAGAGGTGATAATGAGCAAGTTTTGGTATTGCAGTTTCAATACATGGTTAGCAGTGAGCCTACATAAAGAAGTGTTGATGGAATGTGGGGCTCTGGAATCAACTGTCTATGGCATCTTGTAGCTATGGTAACAGTAGGTATTACATTGTTTGCAACATGGGATAGTTTCTCCATAGATCTGAGAGAGTAGACAGAAAAATCGAAATGTTGGTTGTCTCTCATTTCATTTGCAATGGTCGTATGAAAATTTGAAGGCAATTTTATACAAATTTCTTGTTCCTTAATGCCGTAGAATGTTGCCATGGCCAGATGGTAGCAATAGTCAATTTTTCAAACTAATTGAAAGTACAGTTCTACCAGAAATTTAGGCTAAGAACAGGAGCTTGTTGTGAAAAAATGGAGAATTGGGTGGAGAGCACATGAGTAGAGAAGAAGCAGACTAAATCGATAAATTTTCATTCCATAACCACCTACAACTGCCAATAAACTTGTCTTGTTTCTATATGAGCTGGACCAGCTGCCTCACAGTAAAATTTCAGGTATCATCTTCATTCATACATACCATCCTGAATGTTTTGTAGTTCTACTGGAAGATTACAATACCAGCAACATACATAAAAGAGAGTCAGATACCAACCAGGAGGAATACAGTGAATGGATCTGACAGGAGGTCATTAAGGAGAAAGGTCCTAATGTTTTTTGGCCAAGAAGCATTTCAGAACAGATGAGAATAAGTTAGATATATTAAATTAAATGTAGTCTCGTAGTATCCAGAATTTCTTTTAGTTTAAACCACAGGTGAGCATTAATAACATGTGTGGCTGGTGAATTGAAGGGAGACATACACTGAAGGCAGACATACTATGGGTGAAGGTGACTAGCTGGAATCTGCATGAAAAACTAAATAAGAAAGGGTCAGGGAGGCTGAGGGAATGCTATATATAATTATTATATACTACTATTTGCTATTTTTAGTTCCAGGAAGACCTGGGATATCAAGATTTCTCTATGTCTCCTCAGAAATGATTTGCTTACTGTACTTTCATAAATTGTGGCTGATAGTAAGATTCTGTCAAGAATTGGGTTCCCTTGTTCCCAAAGGAGAAGAAACAAGAGCCCAGAATAGAAGTGGTACTTGCCTATTATATTGAGAACAATTAATTACCATAACACACTTCACATAGAGGCTCAACAAGCCTATATACAAGTTGGCCAAATACTGAATAGGTATTAGATTAGTAAATCAGCCTTTTGCAGTTGTTAACCTGAGACCTGTCAGTTGTCAGGGATGGTTTTGTTATTTCTATGGTTATCCACACACCTTTGTTCCTATGAAGAGAAAAAAATCCAGTATTTGCCACAATATTTGTAGATTGAATCTACCTCATGTCCAACAAGAAGACTTAGCTACTAAATTAAAGTACTCATTAAAACATTTCCAATCTGAGGAAGTTGTTCACTGGACAAAAGTGATTTCCACAGAGTTTAAAATCCATGTAAAGGCAGGCATAGTACAAGGACATGTCCTTAACTCCAGTGCTTTATGTTGAGATAGGAGGCAGTGATAGAACTTCTAGTACATGGTGAGTCAACAGGAGTAGCATGTACAATGGAAACATGACAAAGACAACTTGTCTCAAACAATGAGGAAGATAATGATGATCCCCAAGCTTTGTTTCTGACCACCATACATGTACCATGATACATTCATGCATTCCAGTGCTCATTCACAGGATTGTACGTGTGACCATATACATGGAGAGAAAGAAAGATTAACAAATTATTTGAAAACTACCTTTGGTTTTGTGCATAGTGGCGCATGACAGTAATCCCATCCCTCAAGAGGTATAGGCACGGCAATCAATTATTCAGCAACAGAGAATTCTCGGCCAGCATGGTGACCTGGAATCACTGTCTTAAAAAACAAAACAAACAAAATGAAAACACTGTAAACAAAAAACAAAAACAAAAACATAACAGAATGTAACAATAACAACAAACCAAACAAACAAAAATTAAAATAGAAAATATCCCTTCTAGTGTAAGGAAGCACTACTGTGTACAAATTCAGGGCCAAAGGGTGGCCCTCCATTGTCCACAGTCAAACCCGAAAAGTCTATACAAAAGGACAGAGACAGAGCTGCATCAATCTTCTTTTTATACACAGCCACCTCCATAAGAAATGTTATCAACTTCATTGTGTCCTCCTCTTCAAATTTGTAGGTGGATGCATCGAGATTTTCCTTGGGCAATTAAAGTTAAGTGAGTCTACAAGAGAGGAGTCCTTTTGTGACTGGTAACTTTATACTTTCTACACATTTACACTGAAGAAAACTCCATGTGAACAGGTAACAGGGTGGCTGATTGCTGTGAGGTAGGAACAGACTCCTCATAGGGACCTGTTTATTCTGACCTCTGATATTGAATCTAGCTTGTGTAACTGTGAGAAAATTAATTTGTCCTTTTTAGGACACTCAGTTTATGGTATTGTACATAGAACTGGCTTATGTAAGGGTTTCTGCTTTCATCCTATAACTTCATGCTGAGGCCCTGAAAGGTCACAGTGTACATGGTAGAACATACAGCTAATTTGGCTGAATTGAAAGCTGACACTGCTTTATTACCATTGTGGATACTACAGACAGCTGTTCATCAGGCAGAGTTGAGTCCAGACTGTTGATGGAGTGGTTTATCCAGATTTCATAGTGAAGGTGTATTGTTGTTATATAATGTAAATATGAGTATAATATACTAGACAGGCTTGTACGTTGATTTTCAGGATTTGGAAATTTCTTATTGGAAGATGCCTAGTTTCCTTCCTGTTGTGATAACTCTTATGACTAAAACTAGGGAGTAAAGGATTTATTTCAACATACACATTATAGTCTATCACTGAGAAGATGGGAGGAGCAGGGGGACTTATATAGGAGCAGAGGCAGGATTTGTGAGGGAACTTGTCAACTGCTTTGATCCCAGACTCATTTTTTAGATACCTTTCTCGTACATTCCAGGTCTACCTACCTTGCAATCTACCATCCACAGTGTGGTAGCCCCTCATACACGAATTATTATTCAAGTGAATGCCCCATAGACACATCCACATGCCAACCTGATGGAAAACATTATTCACCTGAGCTTCCCTCTTCCAAAGCATGTCAAGGTGACAACCAAGATTAACTACAATAGAAGAAATGTCAAAGAGACAAGAATAGAGCCAAAGATGGAAGAGATCATGGCTGATATCTTTACCCTAAGATTCTTGGTGTAGCTATGTTTCTACTACTCTCCCCGAGAATGAGGGATCTGCACTAGGCAACCTGGATCGCTCACCTCTGAAAGAAACTGACCACTGTGAATGTTTGGCAGGGCTACCTGAGTGATGGAGAACAAGGGAAGGAACTGCTTTGACTTCCACCATCTCCTGTTTCCATTTTTGAAAGCTGAAAACCCTTGACAGTTCAGCTAAGGAAAATGCACCACAACTATTCACCTCACAGCACTCTTTATCTGAAAATTCCCTCACTCTGTTTCTTGGAAAATGCTTATCTCTCTAAATAAGTTAAGGGGCAACATTTCTTGGAAGTCTTCCTGAATCTCTAAGCTACTTTTGCAACTAATCTTTGGTAATTTCTTTTTCTTTTTTTTTTAAAATATATACTGGGCATTGTCCTAAATACACTTTACTGGAATCACCAGACAATGAACCTATTGTTCACCAACACTGATATAATATTTAAAATCTTAATATTATAATCTATGAGAACAGTACCTGGCATTTTGGAAATTCCTAGCAATAATTTTTTATTCAAAGAAAAGAAATTATACCATAACATTAGGAGAGATTGGAATGGAGTGGCTTGCTTGCTAGAAGACTTCTTAGTATGTTGGGATGATGCTAGTTCTAGCAACAGCAGTACAGAATGAAATATGTTGCAAGCCGAGTTGGGATTTTTGTTTTGTCTATAGATAGCTTTAAGATTTAATGCATAGTACTTGGTGTGAGAGAATCTCTGGTTTTTTCATCTGTGACTAAGGACCATCAAGAGAATGAACCTCAGTGTGCACGAAACAGTATCCTAGACGTGTAGATACTTACATTCCTCCTACCTCCTTCTGCTGGGCCACTTCCTAGGGAGTTTTGAGCCGGAGGCAAGACTGTTTCTCAAGGTCTACTTCCCAATCTAAGAGCCCTCACTAAATGCTAAAGGCTGCTTAAAATTGAGCAATTAAGGACTCAAGAGAAATCTTTCCAAACATTTTAAAGACACTTACAGCTAAACAGCTCCTGTTTCCATTAAACTCCTGATGCTATTTGAAGTTATGAGTGTAACTTTAGGAATCATCTTCCCACACATTAGAAAGAATTGCAGTGAGTCATCTTGATTTGTAATTACGTTTTGAGATATATTCTCTTAATTAAATTATCCTATGACAGATTAAAAGGAACTAATTGTGGGAAGTTGTTTTGTTTCTACGAAGTGGTGTAAGAGATCTAACTTAAAAGGATCCTCAGCAAATGGTAGAATTCACTGAAAGATACATCAAGAAAGTACTAAAATGTGTGAACTAAAAATATATGATTCCATGCCCCATTGGTTAGCTCCAAACCAACCATCTCACAAATGGCCTCCATTAATATTGTTGGGTCACAAACAAACAAAAAGCCAAAAAAAAAAAACAAAAAAAAAACAAAAAAAAAACAAAAAAACCAAGCCAAATATACATGAATGTGAGAGAGAAGGACATGGGAAGAAGAGAAACATCTGTGGCATAGAGGGGAGAAGGCAGATTATATTCACTTTGTAAGGATAAAAGATGTACAAATATGGGGTCTAAGCATTTCTGAAGTCTCAGGTCATATGCATTTGTGGTGAGACTTGTAGGTGCCTCTTTTCTGGGTACTGTGCTTGTGTCTGGCATCTCTTTCCACCATTATACTAAGTTGGCTTTGATCTTAGATTGCCATCTTCAGAAGAATTTTTCCTATCCTAGTGCTTAGAATTAAATGTACTCTTATGAGCAACACAATAAAGCATGTTTCTTAGAAAAACTATTAATTTTCCATTTGTTGTATTCCAGTGAATATGATTCATTCATTGGCTTTCCAGACAAATTAGCATGCATATATAAAATTTATTTCAGGACAAGCAGGCAACAACAACAAGATTGTTAGCACTTCAGGCATATTTTAGTCTATAAAAGTTTGTAAGCTATTGTTTCTATCCTGTGTAGAAATGCTCAGTCTTTGCAGACATGCAGTTAAGAAACCAGATGCATGAACATTGCAGGTACATTTTGGTCCTTTTAAAAAAAAGTAAATGACTAAGAGTCAGCTAGATTACATTAATAATAAAAGTTTAAACTGTTCTCTAAATAAAATAACTAACTATAGCAAGCCAACTTCCTTATTACAACTATCCTGTAATTACTTTAAATGTTCCAAAATGTAGAGGACTCAAACTAGAGGAAATGGAAGACTATAGTCTTAAAAGAAACTCACCTTCCCTAGGTGAAGCTTGAGAACCACTGCAGAACGTCCAGGTCTTTGTGTCAAGATCTCACTGTGTAGCTCTGGCTGGCTTGGAACTTGCCATTTATACAAGGCTGGCCTTGGTCTCATAGCAACTAATCTGCTTCTCTCGCTCTGGTGCTTGTATTTGAACCATTCCTGGATTCTGTTCTTCTGTTAAGTTCTGTGGGTTAAAATCCTACAAATACATTCATTGCAATACTTCCATGATTCTAGCTTCTGGAAATCATTTTGAAACATTCCATTTTTCTACTACTAAAATACTAAATAATCACAGTTTATTTATCAAGAATGATTAACTAAATCATAAGTCTTAAGTTACTGTATTTAAAAGAGCAACAAATTGTATGAGACTGCCATTGAAAAATCTTTATAATAATATGAAACAGTGTTAAACATATTTTAACTCTTACGTTTTCATACTAAAACTGGGTGACAATATTGTTTCTGATAATGCAAAAATTCAGTTGGATTTAGTTTTTTTACATCAAAAATATCATATATTGTTATAAATATGATATGACAGAATCATTTATCTTAATAAGTGGTCTGTGAAGAGCTGAAAAATATTTCTCCAAAATGTGTCTAAAGTTGTCTGACTTAATGTTTAATACTTCTGCCTAAAATTATGAGCAAGTATTCACTTTGTCAAATTTTCAAATCAAATTTAATTACATTAGAAGACATCCATCATACTGTGACATTCTATTATGTCTTCATTTATGGTATTTCCAAAATGCTTATGTAAAGAATACATTGTGTTTCACTCTGGATTAAATTATCTCAGTTATAGCATCATTATTCATGTTACAGGGAAATAAAAGCATAAGGCACTTCTCCATTTTAGAATCTAGACCATACACAATGTGGTCATGATTCTGACTTTGTTCAGAAAATAGTCCTCAACCTCAGAAACTCAGAGTGTTGACAGGGAGCTGACTGGGATAAAGAGAGAGATGGGCACATTGTTCAGATTTATATGAACACAACCAGAAGGGGATGGGCAGACGGTGACTGATGCTCTAGAAGCTCTGACACATTCTGAGATTAAAAATTGGTTTTGAAAATGCCAGGTACCTGCCAACAATCTGAGAGAACTAAAGATATCTTTGCTGAGTATTTTGTTGATCTAGTATGATGTGTCAGACTTGAACTTACGTACACTCTGAGATTCATCAATCTGTCCAAATTTTTAGCTCTCAGGGAAAAAAATGAAAATCATGAAAAAGTTATATTGGGGCCTGAAATGATACTTTTATTGAAATGTAGTTTCCTGTTAGAGTAGAGTCAACAGGGAAAATATATTCATTGACTCTAACCTCTTTAATTTTGCTTGTTTTGTTTCTGGATAACAGGTATCATTAGGAGCAAAAAAGATGTCTATGAGGCTATCAAAGATATATATAACCATCAGGTGACTAACACCATATAATAGCGATTTAAGGTTGGAAATTTTTGGAGATATATTCAAATAATTTACTAAATAGAAGGCTCAAAATTAAATTTCTGAAGGTGCAAACTATTGATCTGCAATTGCTTAAAGTTAGAAGACAGCATTTTTTTTTATCAGCAACTGACTCAAATTAAGGATGTTACGGGAAACCCAAAGAATGGCTTAGAATGTGGTTTGCCCTGTTATTTCCATGACTTTAAAAAATTATGAAATTATTTTTCACCCTTGTGAAAGGAAAAAGGGTATAATTCTTATACAGTAATTAGCATAGGTTTAATTTTTAATAGAATCTCACTTGCCTCATACCAGATGGTGAGTCTGGATGATACTATCGTCCATACGAGGGGCAGCTGAGGATGGGGTAAATGAGTCAAACACATAAAGGATGGGAAGAGTCTGAGGCATGGGAGGAACTCAAGACACTGTTGATTGTTCTGAATTAATATACAATCATCTCATGCACAATCAAACATTGCAAACAAAATGTGTGCTACGCCTAACACTTCAGGAAACTTTAGTTCATACCTTTAGAGGCCAGGGAGGTGTGAAGGAAGACCTCTCATTTTAGAGTGAAGCCACTAAGAAAGAAGGATCATCACATTCCTTTTTTACTTTATTGATTCAACAACAACAATTCCATTTTGAAGTAGGAGAAATATTATTGTGACACCTTTTTCTTTTAAACTCATTATCCACTGCTGTAAAATTATGCTGCTCGTGATTAAGTCGGGCATTCTACCTGTACCATTTGTTGATTGTGGTCTCTCATGAAATAGCATGTCTGTTCACGCTGTCTTCACTCTTGCTACGCACTCTGACGGTTGCTTAGTAGACAGACACATAAAGGGCACTGTCAGGAGCTATCCCAGCCGCTGCGAACGCAGTCTCTGAGCGTCTGTGATGTGCTCCAGCGTTCCCCAGCATGGCTGAAACCGCAGCTTTGCTTGATATCCTCAGGTGCCTGGTACCCACTTTCTCACCCTCTTTCTATCTACCACAGTCCGTTTTTGTGCAGAAGTTGAGGTTGCACTGTATTCTCTCAATTGGTTTACTCTACTATGTAAATCCTAATTTGGTATGTTTCAATATTTCAGATCATTCTGTCTGGGAAAATAAAGTCAATATGTCATTTCATTACTTCACTAACCTGGCTTCACAATGAGGTACTAACACTCAGTTTTCCGATAACAACCCAGCCAACTTTCCATACATTTCTGCTTTTTGACACTGTCTTTTCATTCCTTTTTATCTTTCCATCTACTTCCTGAAACTGGCATTGAAATTTCCAACTTGTACTTTTAAAAGAAATATACACAAAATGAATAAAACCTTCTAGAAGGCAATGAAGCCATATCAATTTCTTTCATTTCTTTTATGATTAAACTCTTCACTGTAAACCTAAATGAAATGACACTCCTATAGTGAAGAGCCAACAGCACAAGGGCATTCCTACACAGCACACTGATGCATGTAGGCATGCGTGCTAGCTGTCACTAGAGGAGAATATAATCAAAGTCTAAATGATCCAAAGAATTTATAATCCCCTCTGTCATTTTCTTTTTCTGTTTTTAAATTTTACTTTAAATTTTACTTATTTACTTTATATCCCAACATTGCTCACTCCCCTACACCTCAGAAAAGGGGAGCCCCCACCAACGAACCCACTATGGCACATCAAATCGCATCAGCACTAAAGACATCCTCTTCCATTGAGGCCTGGCAAGACAGTCCTGCTATTCCTCTGGTTCTGAGAGTTCACTCTAGACAGGAACTCAAAGAAGAACTGATGAACCCAAGGTGGATGGAGGCTGCTGTAGGCATTAAGTAAGAACAATCGGGTAGGCATATCTCTTAATTTCCATGCTGCTCAGTTAACAGTCACAGTTAAATATCAGAATGTTAAATTCTTCTAGATATTAAAGTACTACAATATGAACATGGTTGAGCAAATTTTCTTGTTATGTGCTGGTGCATCTTCTGGGTATATTCCAAGGAGTGGAATGGCTGGGTCTTGAGGAAGCCCTATTCCCAGTTTTCTGAGATAGCACCAGATAGATTTCCAAAGTGGTTGTACTAGTTTGCATTCCCACCAGCAATGAAGGAGTGTTCCTCTCTCCCCACATCCTCTCCAGCATGTGGTGTCGCTTGAGTTTTTGATCTTAGCCATTCTGATGGGTGTAAGATGAAATCTCAGAGTTGTTTTGATTTGCATTTCCCTGATGACTAAGGAGGTTGAGCATTTCTTTAATAGCAGCCTTATTCATAATAGCCAGATCATGGAAACAGCCTAAATGTCCCTCAGTAGAAGAATGGATTAAGAAACTGTGGTACATATACACTATGGAATACTACTCAGCTATTAAAAACAAGAAATTCCCCAAATTTGTGGACAAATGGATTGAGCTAGAGATTATCATAATGAGTGAGTTAACCCAGAAGCAGAAAGACTCAAATGGTATATACTCACTTATATCTGCATACTAGCCCAATGGGCATGTCCCACAAATGCCTTCACTTACCAGGAAACTGGGACAGAGGGGAGGACATCCTATTGGGACTCTAGATGAGAGAACCATATGAGAATAGCAATGTAGAAGGATCCAGTTGGTCCTAGAAACCTACAAGTAGAACATTATGATAGGCAGATTTGGGTCAAGGGGTTCCGCTCAAACTAAGGCACTAGCCAAGGACAATACAGGCGGTAAAATTTAAACCCCTACCCTGATCTAGCCCATGGACAGGACAGTCTCCACACTTGACTAGAGAGAGGGATTTGACTTTCTCATGTACTCTGGTGCCTCATATTTGACTATGTCCCCTGGAGGGGGAGACCTAGTGGCACTCAGAGGAAGGACAGCAGGTCACCGAGAAGAGACTTGATACCCTATGAGCATATACAGGGGGAGGTAATCCCTCTCAGGAACAGTCATAGGGGAGGGGGATAAGGGGAAAATGAGAGGGAGGGGAGAATGGGAGGATACAAGGGATGGAATAACCATAGAGATGTAACAAGAATAAATTAATAAAAAAATAAATAAATAAATAAAAGAGTTCAATAAAAAAATAAAGTACTACAATATATTTATGTTAACAAATAAATTAAGATGTTATAATTTGAAGATTAATAGGAAGGAATTTTATCTTTTAAATAATCTCCACTTATTAAAGCAGAGAAGTACAGACATGAAAGTGATAACATGATATAATGAAGTGAGCACACACAGTATATCTTGGATTGCTGTCTCTCAGAGTGTATACCTTTTCTACATCCTTCATTTTGGGGTGTTTTGAGGAAATGAGCATTATACTGGTGTTGCTTCATGCAGCCTGTGTTTGCAAGACATAAGTTTCTCAGGGCCCTGTGGTTGAAGACAGCATTGTTAGATCATGTTATATTATATCATAAAATAGCTCTGCACAGCTAAGAATAGCTGATATCGTTTCCCCAATGTTAACTTACATATTGGGGCAGGATAACTTGGTAGCACTTGGTTAAAGCTAAGATAACCTAATAGCACTGGGTTGATTCTAAGGCTCCTTGATAAGTCTATCATCAAAATATCCTGGGAAGACTTGTATAAAATGGATCTGGACAACATTAGAAATGTTCTACCACAAAAACTGTGAGTGTGAGTGAGAACACTTATTGAAGGTAAGGGAAAATCACTGTAAAACAAACTTGAATATTTTTATGCATTGCCATAGTGATGGTAGTAGTCTTTTGAAACTCAGAATTTGTGCATAGTATTGATACTTAAAAATATTAAGCTGAACATATATTTAAGAACATAAAAATTGTTGTGCCCTAGTTTGGGCCATGAAAAGTGAAAAAAAAAGCCCCTGGACAGTGGGACTCCATAGGAGATCTCTTACCTTGTGTGTGAAAACCCCTGTAATTCCATCTCTATTGCTATAAGTATGCACTAGACAAAATACAATAGGAAGACTTCTAAAAAGACCATGGAAACGCTTCAGTAAACGGAAATTTTGGCTTAATGTTTTGTTTATGAGATTAGTAGGAAGAATAAAATTTGTTTGAAGAACTAAATACAAATCAATGGTGATTTTTTTAATCATATTTCTACTTTTACAGTTTTACTGACTAACACTTGATTTTGAATAAAATTCAAAATACACAAAACTGGAAGCTTTGACTTCTACAAGAATCAGTGAGTCCGTTGACACAGTCAAACTCCAAATCTAATGTTCCATACTGTTTGTGCCACTATACTCTTATCTCTTCCCTTTTTCATTTTATCCCAGGCATCCACAAATCTGTTTAAAACTACTAGTTTTATATTAATTTGCTCTAATTTTAAGAACATGAAATTCTATATAATAAGCATTTTCATTCAATATCATTATTTTGGTATTAATCTATGTCATAATAAATATCATTTGATCATTTGGTTTTATAACTCTGTAATATATATATATATCTCATATTGTGCTATGACATCACTTTTATGATAATTTGTATTCTTTCCATTTTTTAAAAGATAGCATTAAAGACTGTAAACATTAACTTTTGTGTGCATGTGTTTTCTTGGATAACCACCTATATCCATAAAGTCTGGATCATCTGATACATGAGAGCTTATCTTTTTAAGAAATTACCAAATTGCTTTCCAAGCAACTATCCTGTTATGTTTATGACTGATTGTGGAAATTACAGTTGATTCATAGCTTGCTAACCTTTCACGTGGCCAGGCTTCAATGTTAGCTGTTCTGTTGGATCTGTTGTGCCTTCTCATCCTGGATTTAAATTTGCATTTTCTGATTATTAACAATAATGAACAGCTTCTCATGAGCTTTCACCACGTATCTTTAGTAAAGGATTACTTTAAATCTCTTTCTTGTTTATGATTATTTTATTTGTTGAGCACAAAGAATTTTCTATTTATATATTCTGAAGTTGAGTTTAACTGGTAACTTTGTTAAGGTTTCTATTGCTATGAAATGTCACCATGAGCACTTAAACTTTTATAAAGGAAAATAGTTGAGCACGGTGCTGGAGGAACCAAGAATTACACATCAGGAGGCAGCAGGAGGAGACTGTATGTCACACTGTACATAGCTTATGCATCAAAGACCATCCCTACAGTAACACAGTTTCTCCAACAAGGCCACACCTACTCCAACAAGGACTCACTTCCAAATAGTGCCACTCTGTATGGGCCAAGTATTCAAACACATGAATCTACAGTGGCCGTGCCTCTTCAAACCACCACAGCTGGTTATATAATTTTCTAACATTTTCCTAAGTCAATGACATGTTTTTCTTTCTCTCTTAAAGAAAGCTTTAATTGATGATATTCCTATTCTTTTTATCAAGCCTAATGTTATGTATTTTTCAGAAAACATCTAAGAAGTGCTGTTCCAGGTTTCTGTGAGTTCAAGGCCATCCTGACCTACATACCAGGCTTCATGCCAGTAACGGTTATATTTTAAGAATATGTTTTTTAAAAAGAAAGGTAGAAAAATATAATTTAAGTCTCTGACCATCTTGAGATATATTTTGTGTTTCCTCTCTTCGCTTTTTTTGAAACATATAAACAGTTTGTTCTAACTGCAATATTATAAGAGAAGCAGTTTTTCCTCAAGTGAATCTCCTTTGGATTTGTGTTCAAAATCAGTTTCTCAACTACCTGTAGGCCTGCTTCTGGAAAATCCATTATACAGCAGTGATTTATTGGTAAGCCAGTACTGTACTTAGTTTTGTTTTACATTTACTCTTAAAATCAGGTTATGGTAGTCTCCCCAATGTATTCCTCTTTACAATGTAGTTTGAACTGTACAAGCTCATTTGAATTTCTGCAAGACTTTGAAACATTATGTCTAACTCACAAAGAAAACAAAGCAAGCTCAAAATCTGTTGTGATTTTTTCATGGATGACATGCATATTTAAATTTGGAATATTGGCATTTTAATAACACAGTGTTCAACTCATCAAAATACTATGCTGTCCACTCGCTTAAGTTCTCATAATTTCTGTAATGCTTTGAGGCTTTTAGCATTTAGATCTTGTATTTAGTTTTGTAGATTTGTGCTTGAGTATTCTGTAAATTTTGATTTAAATGAAAATAAGATTTAAAATATTTTTATATTTTTTCTATTAATTTTTATCTCAGAACCTTGCTAAGCTCATGTGTTAGATTTGTTTTCTCTGATAAGGAGTATATTAAAATTTTATCTGTGTAGATTATCCTCTATTTTTTGAGTGAAAATCATTTACACATTTTCATATATATAGACTTCTTTTCTGTGTTCTTTTAGGCATGCAGAGGGTAAATGATTATTAATGAATCTGTAAGACTAGGAATCCTTGTCTTGATCTTCATGTAAGCTAGAAAAGAATCAACTTTTACTAAGCATATGATATGATGTGATTGTAGGGTTTTCAAAGGTTTTGAATGTTGCTATGTTTTTCATATATTGAGAGGAATTTTTTTAGTAATCTATAACAGATTTTTATTTATTTGTTTTTTGATAGCAGATCACGTTCTCTAGTCCAGGCTAGCTTTGAACTTGTGATCTCCCTGCCACTGCATCTGTAGTGCTGAGACTACAGGCAGGCATATATACCACATCCACTTTAATCTATATTAAAATTTTCCAACTTTTCTGAGCACTTGTTGACATAATGAATATGGTGGGTTTTGAATGGTAAATGAATTTTTTATTCATGGACAACACCACTTTATGGTGATGGACTATTCACATTCAGTGTTTTGGGAAAAGTCGATAAATGATTTATATGATCATTCTTTATTTTGTATGAATTAGAGAATGAATGTACTGGGAAATGTAGTTTTCCTCACAGCAAGACTGTAGGTGTCTAGCCCATGCTTTTACAGTAGGGTTGTTTGAGCTTATTTCTCCCAAGAGTAAACTTCAAATCTGCGTCTTCTCCATCAGGTCATGCTTTATGAAGAACTCTCAGATAGTTAGTCACAACTTTTCCTTTTATTCTACTCAATTTTCTTTCACATTGTGAGTTCTATTTGCGTATGTGGGTATAACATTATTTCTTTCCTACATGTTTCTTCTTTCTATCTGATCTCACTGTTTACATGCTGTCTTCCACTCATGGATTCTTTCAGCCTTTGTGACTTGCACGCACGCACGCACACACACACACACACACACACAAACACACACACACACACACATGCACAATTTGTGTAACTGGAGAAAATGTGTCAATGCCACTGGGAAAGAATAAGACTACTCCCACAACTTTAGAGCCAAATTTAAAGCAAACTTTATTACATATTGACTAGGATGGTGGACACCAGCCAGGTCCATTCCC
Organism: Acomys percivali; assembly: GCA_907169655.1. Taxonomy (NCBI): domain Eukaryota; kingdom Metazoa; phylum Chordata; class Mammalia; order Rodentia; family Muridae; genus Acomys; species Acomys percivali. Next base: position 100,717,278 of record OU015753.1, read on the forward strand.
AGGATTCCCAGAGAATAGAGTCAAACTACATTGCGGTAAACGGGAGCTTATAAAGGCCAAACCTTAAAGGCTATCTACTTCTTACCTTCGACCAACTTGGAGCAAGCACACATCCTGACATATTTACAGCCTACTACATTCCACCTATTTGTGTTCAAGCCCATCCTGTGCAGTTGGGACAATCAAACTTGTTTATAGGCATGAAAACACATGGGTGGTTATCTTACATAAAGAACATAATCCAGTAATTCAAGAAGTTTTCTGTCGTTGGGCAAGTGGGGCTTACAGGATAGGAACGTTTTTTACTTTATAGATCTCTTTAGCACAGTAATTTAAACTTAAAATATAACTTTAGTTCTCATAAATGCTTATTGGTTATGAGCGCTTTTTTCTATGTTATAGGACTAGAATTCCAATTTCAGCACACCTATCGGTAGCAACAAATGCTGGTAATTTGACTTCTGATGGTCCCAATGACTCCTTCTGCCTTCTTTGTGCCTAATGTATATACATGTACATATACACTCAGAGATATACACACATAAATAAGCCTTAAAAATAATTTCACTTAATTTTAAAAATAATATAATATAAAATATAAGATAACTTATCTTTTTATTTTTTTATATTTAAAATCTTTTTATTTTTCGTATAAATTTTTTTTTAATTTTTTTATTAATTTATTCTTGTTACACCTAATTGGTTATCCCATCCATGTATCCTCCCATTCTTCCCTCCCTCCCATTTTCCCCTTATTCCCCTCCCCTATGACTGTTCCTGAGAGGGATTACCTCCCCCTGTATATGCTCATAGGGTATCAAGTCTCTTCTCGGTGACCTGCTGTCCTTCCTCTGAGTGCCACCAGGTCTCCCCCTCCAGGGGACATAGTCAAATGTGAGGCACCAGAGTACGTGAGAAAGTCATATCCCACTCTCCACTCAAGTGTGGAGACTGTTCTGGCCATTGGCTAGATCTGGGTAGGGGTTTAAAGTTTACCGCCTGTATTGTCCTTGACTGGTGCCATAGTTTCAGCGGGAACCCTGGGCCCAAATCTGCCTATCATAATGTTCTACTTGTAGGTTTCTAGGACCCTCTGGATCCTTCTACTTTGCTATTCTCCCATGCTTCTCTCCTCTAGAGTGCCAATAGGATGTCTTCCCCTCTGTCCCAGTTTCCTGGTAAGGGAAGGCTTTCGTGGGACATGCCCATTGGGCTAGTATGCAGATATAAGTGAGTATATACCGTTGAAGTCTTTCTGCTTCTGGGTTAACTCACTCATTATGATCATTTCTAGCTAAATCCATTTGTCCACAAATTTGGGGAATTTCTTGTTTTTAATAGCTGAGTAGTATTCCATAGTGTATATGTACCACAGTTTTTTTATCCATTCTTCTACTGAGGGACACTTAGGCTGTTTTCATGTTCTGACTATTATGAATAAGGCTGCTATGAACGTGGTTGAGCAAAGTTTCCTGTTGTGTGCTGGAGCACACAACTGTGTGTCTGGGTATATTCCAAGGAGTGGAATAGCTGGGTGTTCAGGAAGTCCTATTCCCAGTTTTCTGAGATAGCTCCAGATAGATTTCCAAAGTGGTTGTACTAGTTTGCATTCCCACCGGCAATGAAGGAGTGTTCCTCTCTCCCCACATCCTCGCCAGCATGTGGTGTCACTTGAATTTTTGATCTTAGCCATTCTGATGGGTGTAAGATGGAATCTGAGTGTTATTTTGATTTGCATTTCCCTGATGACTAAGGAGGTTGAGCATTTCTTTAAGTGTTCTCAGCCATTTGATATTCCTCTGTTGAGAATTCTCTGTTTAGTTCCAAGCCCCATTTCTCAATTGGGTTACTTGGTTTGGTGGTGTTTAATTTCTTGAGTTCTTTATATATTTTGGATATTAGACCTTTGTCAGATGTAGGGTTGGTGAAGATCTTTTCCCAGTCTGTAGGCTGTCGTTTTGTTCTACTGACAGTGTATCCTGCCTTACAGAAGATTCTCAGCCTCATGAGGTCCCATTTATTAATTGTTGACATTAAGGCCTGGGCTGTTGGTGTTCTGTTCAGGAAGTTGTCTCCTGTGCCAATATATTCCAGGCTCTTCCCCACTTTTTCTTCTAAGTGACTTAGTGTCTCTGGTTTTATGTTGAGGTCTTTAATCCACTTGGATTTGAGTTTTGTGCAAGGTGACAAATATGGACCTAGTTGCATTTTTTTACACATAGACTTCCAGTTAGACCAGCACCATTTGTTGAAGATGCTATCCATTTTCCGTTGAATGGATTTGGCTTCTTTGTCAAAAATCAAGTGACCATATGTGTGTGGATTCATATCTGGGTCTTTGATTCGATTCCACTGATCAACCAGCCTGTTGCTGTGCCAGTACCGTGCTGTTTTAATTACTATTGCTTTATAGTACAATTTGAGATCAGGTATGGTGATTCCTCCAGAGCACCTTTTATTGTACAAGATCGTTTTTGCTATTCTGGGTTTTTTGTTTTTCCATATGAAGTTCAGAATTGAACTTTCAATGTCTTTAAAAAATTGTGTAGGTATTTTGATAGGGATTGCATGGAATCTGTAGATTGCTTTTGGTAGGATGGCCATTTTTTCCTATGTTAATTCTCCCTATCCATGAGCAAGGAAGATCCTTCCATCTTCTCATGTCATCTTCAATCTCCTTCTTCAGAGTTTTGAAATTTTTTTCAAACAAGTCTTTCACTTGCTTAGTTAGAGTAACTCCTAGATATTTTATATTGCTTGTGGCTAATGTGAAGGGTATGGCTTTCCTAATTTCTTCCTCTGCAAACTTGTCATTTGTGTATAAGAAGGCTACAGACTTTTTTGAGTTAATTTTGTATCCAGCCAAATCGCTGAAAGTGTTTATCAGCTGTAGGAGTTCTCTGGTGGAATTTTGAGGATCACTTATGTACACTATCATATCATCTGCAAATAGGGATAATTTGACTTCCTCCTTGCCATTTGGATACCCTTGATCTCCTTTTGTTGTCTTATTGCTCTGGCTAGAACTTCGAGTACTATATTGAAGAGATATGGAGAGAGTGGGCAGCCTTGCCTTGTTCCCGATAATAGAGGAATTTCCTTGAGTATCTCACCATTTACTTTGATTTTGGCTATAGGCTTGCTGTATATAGCCTTTATTATATTGAGGAAAGTGCCTTGTATTCCCGATCTCTCTAAAACTTTAAACATGAATGGGTGTTGGGTTTTATCAAATGCTTTCTCTGCATCTAAAGAGATGATCATGTGGTTTTTTATTTTCAGTTTGTTTATATGGTGGATTACATTGATGGATTTCCGTTTATTAAACCATCCCTGCATGCCTGGAATGAAGCCTACTTGGTCATGATGAGTGATATCTTTGATGTGTTCCTGTATTCGTTTTGCAAGTATTTTATTTAGTATTTTTGCATTAATGTTCATAGAGAAATTGGTCTGAAATTCTCTTTCTTTGTTGAGTCTTTGTGAGGTTTAAGTATCAATGTGACTATGGCCTCATAGAATGAATTTGGTAATGTTCCATCCAATTCTATGTTTTGGAGTAGCTTGAAGAGTATCGATATTAGCTCGCCCTTGAAGGTCTGGTAGAATTCTGCACTGAAACCATCTGGCCCTAGGGTTTTTTTGGCTGGGAGACTATCAGTGATTGCTTCTATTTCTGTAGGGGAAATGGGACTATTTAGCTTGTTTATCTGTTCTTCACTCAACTTTGACAAGTGAAATTGATCAAGAAAATCGTCCATTTCCCTTAGATTTTCAAATTTTGTGGCATATATGCCTTACAAGTAGGATCTTATGATTCTTTGTATTTCTTCAGTGTCTGTTGTTATGTCTCCCTTTTCATTTCTGATTTTGTTGATTTCAATACTGTCTCTCTGCCTTTTAGTTAGTTTGGCTAACGGTCTGTCTATCTTGCTGATTTTCTCAACGAACCAGCTCTTGGTTTTGTTGATTCTTTGGACTGTTAGTTTCTAATTTGTTAATTTCAGCCCTGAGTTTGATTATTTCCAGACGTCTACTCCTTTTGGCTGTTTCTGCTTCTTTTTTTTCTAGGGCTTCCAGCTGTTTTCTTAAGTTGCTTATGTGCGATGTTTCCAATTTCTTTTTAAAGGCACTTAGTGCTATGAATTTTCCTCTTAACACTGCTTTCAATGTATCCCACAAATTTGGGTATGTTGTTCCCTCATTTTCATTGAATTTCAGAAACTCCTTGATTTCTTTCTTTATTTCTTCCCTGACCCATGTGTCATTTAGCAGAGAGTTGTTTAGTTTCCACGTACGTGTAGGCTTTTTGTTGTTTCTGTGGTGTTGAATTGCAGCCTAAGAGCATGGTGATCTGATAGAATACAAGGTATTATTTCAATCCTCTTGTATCTGTTGAGGCCTGCTTTGTGACCTACGATGTGATCAATTTTGGAGAAGGTTCCATGGGGTGCAGAGAAGAAGGTATATTCTTTCTTGTTTGGGTGAAAGGTTCTACAGATATCTGTTAGATGCATTTGACCCATGGCATTGGTTAATGATGTTATTTTTCAGCTTAGTTTCTGTTTCAATGACTTATCCTTCAGTGAGAGTGGGGTGTTGAAGTCTCCCACTATTATTGTGTGGTGATCGATGTGTGGTTTAAGTTTTTTTAGCAGATCTTTTACAAATGTGAGTGCCCTTTTATGGGAGCATAGATATTCAGAATTGTGATGTCATCTTGGTTGGCTTTACCTTTGATGAGTATGAAGTGTCCTTCCTCATCCCTTTTGATTAATTTTGGTTGAAAGTCTATTTTGTTTGATATTAAAATGGCTATGCCTGCTTGCTTCTTGTGACCATTTGCTTGGAATATTTTTTTTCCAACCTTTTGCCCTGAGGTAATGCCTATCGTTATGGGTGAAATGTGTTTCTTGAATGCAGAAGAATGTTGGATCTTGTTTATGCACCCATTCAGTTAGTCTGTGTCTTTTTATTGGAGAATTTAGACCATTGATGTTGAGAGATCTCCTCCCCCTGTATATGCTCATAGAGTATCAAGTCTCTTCTTGTTAACCTGCTATCCTTCCTCTTACTGCCACCAGGCCTCCCCATCCAGGGGACATGGTCAAAAATGGGGCACTAGAGTTCGCATGAAAGTTAGACCCCACTCTCCTCTCAATGGTGGAGAATGTCATAACATATTTTATAGGCAAGACAAATTGTACTTCAAAGGTTGGGAGACTGAGTTGTTGTCTATTTCTCTTTCATTACCATGCAAATTACCTTTCTGTACATAAGAGATTAAAATGTAGGGTTGACAGCTCAATATAGGCACCACCTCAACTTCTCCATGTTCAATATGTTGTGGGGATGCTGGCCTCAGCCGTAGGACCCTCACTGTCAGTTTATGGAGTACAACATTTTGTTTTGGTACAGCCTGACATGTTTGGGCGTTTTCATGTGACTTAATTGAATGTAGCCTAGTCCTGCCACTGGATGCCTTACCTGGCTTGAGGCTTCATATCCCCTACTACTAGGAGTCCTCATGAGGATCAGCTTCATAGATTACAGGAAGTTTACATTGCACTAGGTTTCTACACCATCCTCCAAATGCCCTACGCAATTCCAGCCATCTGTCTCCTCTCTCTCTCTTCTATCTTCTTCAGTTTTTTAAATTTAAATATTTAAAGTTTTTCTCATACAAGTCTTTCATTTGCTTGGTCAGTTACCGATGATGTTTTATCTTAAGTCTATTGTGAAGGGTGCTGTTGCATGATTTCTTTCTTAGTCCATTTATCATTTATACATAGGAGGGTTATTATTTTTTAAAATACTATTATTAATTTACTCATATTACGTCTCAATTGCTATCCCATCCCTTGTATCCTCCCATTCCTCCCTCCCTCCCATTTTCCCCTTACTCCCCTCCCCTATGACTGTGACTGAGGAGGACTTCCTCCCCCTGCATATGCTCATAGGGTATCAAACCTCTTCTTGGTAGAGATCTCAATTTTTAAGTAATTCTTAATACGATGTATTTGTTTCTTAGCACCAATTTCACTGTGTCTCTTAGATTTACATATCCTGTGTATTCATTTTCATTACATTCTCGAAAGTCTTTACTTGCTTTCTTTCTTTCTGCCTTGACCCATCAGTCATTCAGTAGGGAGTTGCTCAGTTTCCTTGAGTTTGTAAGTTTTCTGCTGCTTTTGTTGCTTTTAATATCCAGGTTTAATTTCTGGTGGCCAGATAGAAAGCAGGGGATCAATTGTCTTGCACATGCTAAGATGTGCTTTGTGTCCAGGCGTGTGGCCAATTGTGGATAAAATTCCATAAGGTGAAGAGTTGAAGGTATAATTTTTGTGTTTGGGTGAAAAATGATATAAATATTTTTTAGGTTCACTTGTTTTATATTGTTTGTTAGTTCTAGGATTTCTCTGTTTCGTTTTTATTGGGATAACGTGTCCATTGGTGAGAGTGTGTGCTGAAGTCTCTCACCGTAGTGTGTAAGGGCCAATATGTTATTTTAGTGGTATTAGTTTTTCTTTTACAAACTAATACTCCTTACAGTAAACATCTAGGAAATCTGAGACAATATTTAAAAAGGACAAAGCTAAAATTAATAGGTATAGAGGAAAGAAAGAACCCAGATCAAAGGTCTGGGAACTGTTTTGCATAAAATCATAGAAGGAAAGTTTCTTAACTTAGAGAAGGGCATGCCTATAAAGATACAATACAATAGAGAATACTAATAGATTGGACCATAAAAGGAAGTCCCTTTGCCAATATAATAATTGAACACTAAACATACAGAACGAATAAAGAATACTAAAAGCTGCCAGAAGAAAAAAGCCCAAATAGCATGTAAAAACAGAACTTTTAGAATTATACCTGGCTTCTCAATGTGAGAAGGGCCTAAAGAGATGTGCTCCAGACTCTCAAAGACCACAGATGTCAGGCCAGATAACTCTATCCAGCAAAAATTTCAGTCACCAAAGATGGAAAAAATTCTGTAATAAAGTCAAATTAAAGCAATATCTATCTACAAACCTAGCCTTACAGAAGATGCTAGAAGAAATTCTCCAACGTAAGGGGGTTAACTACACACATGAAAATCCAGGGAGTAAATAATACCACACCAACAAAATCAAATACAGACAGACACACACACACACACACACACACACACACACACACACACACACCACCACCACCACCACCACCACCAATAATAAAATAATAGTAATTAGCAATCTTTTCATTGATATTTCTTAGTATCAATAGTCTCAAAGCCACTATTTAAAAAACAGTCTAACAAAATCGCTGTAAAAATAGGATCTTCCTGCTGTCTTCAAGAAACACAGTTCAACATCAAGGGTTAATATTACTTCATGGTGAAGGGTTGGTAAAAGGTTATCCAGGAAACTGGACCTTAGACACAAACAAGTGTATTTTACTATCTAACAAAATAGACTTCTAAGGAAAACTAATAAAAAGAGCAGAGAAAGATACTTCACACTCAAAAAAGTAAAGAATCCACCAAGATGAAATATTTTGTTTCCTTTTTTATTATTTTTCTTTTTCAGATATTCATTTACATTATTATTCATATACACAATAAACTATGTACATCAAGAAGAACCATGAAAAAATAAGGTATTATATAAATGTTTCATTTGTGATCTTTTAGCTATTTGTATTTGGCAACCTTGAAGAAAACATCTTTCCTTTCTTGGTGTTTCTAAAATCCTGAGTGTAAATCAATATTTATCATATCTCATCTTTATCAACTTAAAACATCTATCTAGACCTTATTTTAATTCTTACCACCCATGCCACAATTGGAAAGGCACCCAAGTTTGTAAAAGAAAATGTTTCTTTAAGTGTAATAATACCAAATTATGTCTTTTGAGATGATTGTATTAACTTTTTATAGATAACTGAAAGTTTGCTAGGATTTTGTTAACTTTTCATAGAAATATACAAAAGTCCTGAGTCTTGCCTTTATAATTTTTTGAAATGGGCTAGTACTGTCTAAAGCCAGAAGGGTTATATTTGGAGGATTGAATTGGAGACTTTAAAGACTTAGGAAGACTCCCAGTCATGTATCACTGCACACTGGTGGCATTTGTTCCACTACATTCTACGTGTCAGGTTTAAATGTGTATTGAAATAGACTGGTTGATTAATAACAGAAATTCATGCTTCTAAAACTCTGATGCCTACTGTGCAAGCTCACATATCTTCCCTTCTTATTTCAGTTTTAACACATTGGAGAAAGAAATATATGACATATTATTTCTAATGTAAAAGGAATTTTCATGGAAAGACATAGTTCTTGTCTTAGCCCTGAATTTCTGGGGTTTATATCAGAAATGACAGGAAGGAATCTTATCTGGGTAGTGAGCCTTTGAACGTCGATGGCATCCCATTGTTTTTCCATTCTTTTCAGATGTAAATATTTTAATTTTATATTTTAACATTCAAAACAATACATGTGATAAAGAACATAAGTGTAAATTTGTTAAATTGACAGGCTGACTCTTCCTATCATTTCTGTTTCTTTTAAGGAAACATAGGATCTCTTGTGTTTTAAATAGACCTTACAGGAAGTGTAGACTGCCCTGCTGTATATATCACTCCAGACTGAACCAAGATAAAGTAATACCTTGGGTTCTTTCTACTGTGATTACTTTAAATTTTATGACTTATATAAAAGTAGCTATTTATTCTCCCTAACACCATGCTTATATTTTGAGTTTACAAAGCACAGAGTTCACACTGCCCTTTAAATCATCCTTCATGCTAGATGCCAGATATATCTGTGAAGGCATGGCTTCATTTTACAGATGAAAGAATTGGGATTGATAGAACATAAGTGACCTATCTATGGTGGGATCTATTGATAGCTGTGATCATGTTTAAGTGTTACAGATTTGTTCATTATTACTTCTGAACTGGTTATAAAGAGTCAAACAAAGCATTTGTACATTTACAAGTCCAGGATTAAGGTTGTACTAGAAATAAAACTCTATCTGATTATAAGCATGTAATGATCAGTAAACTAACAATATGCAATGGACATGGAGGTGAGCGAGGAAATCATTGGTTTTCGCAGAGTTAGAATTATGCACTGACATAGATAGTGGTCTTCCAGAAAGATGGCTGACTTACAATCCATGTGATGAAATCTTTAAAAACTTAAAAATGTCCCTCAGTAATAAAATTAGTCGAAAACAACTTGGTTTTAGAAGATAAATCTGTTAAAAATTGACAAATATTTGGGGATGCATTAGGAGAAGGTAGAAGGAGTAATGAGTTACCCCAGCAGAATCCTTTACATATTTGTTATAGAGATAGAGGTCAAATTGATTTATTGGCAAGAAAAAAAAGACTTCTAGTTAATCCCATGATGCTTTTGCAGCAGTGGCTGGTCCTTCTTTAGGACACACAGACACACATGGTACAGGACATGAAGTATGTGGGAGGATTTTATGACATTAGACTATAATTTAAGATAACCATGTTATTTTCCTTTTCAACTTTGCCTATTTGTGTCTTCACAGATTATCAGGTGCCAGATCAATTAATATATGCAATGGCACCTAAAGAAAGATTATTAATCAGGAACATGTGCTACAAATAAAGTCATGTTACAGAGTGCAAAGAGAAAATATGATGAGGCATTTTACCAATATCAGTTCAAAAGGAAGCATTCATCCCTCCTTTACCAAGGCCTTGAAAATACAGTCTGATGCATGCTTCCTCCTGAACAAATTGTGGCATTCATAGCTGCTAATTACTCAGCTTACCACTCCACATAATTTTTTGCCTAGTGTTTGGTTCCTTGAGTTTTTCAAACTTTCAATTTCATGTATCCTAAAAGCCAGTCCTTTCAGAAGTAGACAAAGACACATGGCCTCTTGAAAAATGTTGTCATTCTTCTAGCAACGAAGTAGAAAGATTTGTGACATAGTCTGCTCATAAAGCTTAGGGACAAATGACTGAAGACTTGCCATCCTTGAAAGGATTACTATCCTAACCTTAAATCTCTAATGTGATTTCTCTTAGCACTTTTGAGGTTTTGTTCTTTAAATGCATTAATGATTTAGCACAGACCTTCACATCACACCATTATAAAATATCTGAGATTACATATAATCTGTCAAACACATCATGCTATTTAAAGTAATTATCCTGAAAGCTATCAGCCTCTAATTTGTATAACAGGTATCCATGCCATGAAATATCAAGGACCTCCATGTCTGGTATCCTGAAAGTGCAGAATTTCTCATATTATTATCACATTATTATTACAGAGGGAAGGATAATAACAAAGCAAAGCAAACTTATTTACTTTCAATTCTTCAAAAGCTAGCTTTACAAGGACTCGTGGAATTCTACGGAGAACTGTTCAGACTGAAGTACATGCCTGTCATGTGAGCCTGTGGATGTCATTTGTCAGACATGTTAGGAACACCTCCAAAGAAAGCAGTTAAGGAATTAATGTTGCAAAGGTTAAGTGCTTCCCAAAAGTGAGCCACATTCTAATATTTAAATATTTTAGCCAATGTTTCAATATTCAATATTTACTATGAACATAATTCAAGACAAAAATGCATGCCATTTTCTGTTCATTACTTGACTACACAATTTGATCTAAAATCATCTAAGTATATTCTTGTGATTTTAATGGATGTTAAGTATTTATAAAAAGGTCATTCCATTGAAGGTAAAACTTTGCACTCTCTAGTTTATTTGATGTGTGTTATATAAATAAGGTAGTTATAGTAGATTAACAAATGAAGGTTGATATTTTAAAACATATTTTATTTAGGAAGAAACCCACACCATGAATGCAATGCAAATAAATGCACAAAACTGATCCATTATATGTCACAATTAACATGTTATGTGTTTCTTGTCCATTCATATAAATTGACAGAGTGAACACAGGGAATTCAGTAATTGTTGTACCATTTTCAAAATATAAAACCTAAGCATTATAAAAATAAAAATATATTTTCATGTAAAAGTGAGTTTGTGAATAACAGGGTTTTGTTTATTTAGAGTAAGACAGAATTCCCATTTTAGATTTTCTACTGCAGACATTAAAACAAAGGCAAAAGTTTTAGTTTGAAGTTTTAACTTTAATAAAGGCAGAGGTGTTGAAGGCAAAGCACTCATGGATAAAAAATAAAAAGCTAAAAATTAGTCCTGATAACAAAGTGTAGTTTATAGTCACTGAACTTTGTGGACAGAAACAGAGGTGTGACTCATCCGAGGGATTTCATCACTCTTGAATGAAGGCAAGTTGCCATTGATATAACTATCATCAACACTGCGAAGGAACACAACTGTACTGTGGAAATGGATAGGGATTTTACTGATAAAAGTTGTACTGTAAGTTTTGCTTTTATGAAATTTATTTAGATGGCAATTATGGACTTTTATTCTGTTTTTTTAAATAATGAAAACATATACATATGCATATGAATGTATAAATGTATATAGTTGTATAAAGAGCAAGAAACTTAGATAGAAAGCTATATATGTATGTATACTACATACATGTGCACACATATGAAAAATAAGACTTGTACAGAATTTTATAATCTACATAAGTGAGGTTTTTTCCAGTCTAACTTATGATTGCACCTGATGAAAAAAATTTAAATCTACATAATAGCGAAAACTTTCAATGAACGTGAGTAGAAAAGTTGTGACAAAGAATAACAGCAAGAGTGGATTTATCTTTAAAAAAATCGTTGGTACAGCATCACATGAATATGATTTCCAGTCCTTTGTTTTACACTTATTGGGATCAGTTAGGAACCTAACTTTTTCTAATATACATACAAAATATGCATGTAAATATATATGTTTGATAGGACTTTTGTAATTATTAATATGTTGTAATTAATTAATAATTATATACAGCAGTCATTATTTTTACATTGCACATGTAAAACATTAACAAATATAAAGAAAAAAGAAATAAATAGCAGGAAAAATACTTGTAGTCTGAACTCAGTGATTCAAAATCAATACACAGATTATGCCAACAGAATAGCTTCTAGGCATTTTGTATAGAACAGAATTTCATGTTTCGCTTACTGATAATTAGGTTAGGATTAAAAATGAGATGCCATACAGCAGATATGATATGGAAAGATTTATTGCAAAAGTGTGAGGAGAAAAAGAAGTGGGAGAAGAAGGGCTTCCCAAGAGGACCAAGGGGGAGGGGAGAGAGAGAGAGAGAGGGAGAAAGTGACAAGGTAGCAGGTTGACCCCTTTATAGACTGGTACACCTGATAGCAGTAGGTGATGACATCATAAATTGCAAGCTATTTATATGACAAAATTTTTACCCTTTTCAATCTCTGTGGTTTCTATGCTGTAGTTATATGTGTTTAAAATTCATCCATATTCATATTATTTATTCTATTGTACATGTTCTGTCAATGTCATAGATGTTCAAAATGTTTTCAAAATATATAAATTAATTAGTTAGAATGAACTGGATTTAATAACTACAACACATTTTCAGGAGCTTCCAGAACTCACCTAATATTCTTCTATGGTAAATCATGCATGTAGTGAATCACAGTATTAAAAAGTTTATTGTAAAAACATCAACTTTACTTTTGGGCAACAGAGTACAAAAGTGTACCAGTACACTTGTCATTTAAACTTTCTAGTTAATATTTCTCATACAGCTTAATGGTCTTTGACATGATAAACACTTTTCATAGTACTTCAATGTCTGAAAGAACTTGGATTATTTAAAAAATACCCCAAATAGTCAGTTCCACAATTTTAGTAGGATAAAATGGACTTAGTTAATGAAATTCTGAGAAATGTACTGAAACAAACATGAAGTTCCTCAGTTATTAAAAAACAAAGGATTATTGAAATTTGCATGCAAATGGATGGAACTAGAAATTATCTTTCTAAGTGAGCTAACCAAGACCTAGAAAGACACAAAATGTATACTCATTTATGAATGGATATTAGCCCCAAATTAGATCTCATGGGATAGACTCCACCCAGTGGAGGATAGGGACAGATACTGGGACTGGAAGCTGAACTGTGGGCAGAGGGAGCTCTTAGAAATGCAGGGGAGAGTCGGGGGATGTAAGGTCCAGGAGGGAGGTGGAGCTCCGCAGAAAGACCATTCAAGCCTGCAGATCTGGACACAGGGGCGCCTGCACAAACTGATGCACCAACCAAGAACAATGAATGCATGCAGAGTACCAAGACCCGCCTGTTCAGATGTAACCCATGGATTGCGATTCTCCACGGCGGCGGGTGGGAGGTGTGGAGGTACTGTTGCTGAACCTCCGACATGCATTCTGGTGCCCAGGAAGTGGTCAACGCACTTTGGAAAGACAGACCTCTGGGCACACAGAGGAAGGGGATGCAGCAATAGGCTGTAGCCAGACTGTTAGGGTAGGAGGGCCCCCCCCATCAGAGGTTTAGGGGAAGGGAACAGACAGAAGAGGGAGAAAGGGTGGGAATGGGAAGATAAGAGTGAGGGGATAACAATTGAGACGTAATGTGAATAAATTATAGTAAATGAAAATATGTATGAAAAAGAAAAGAAACACATTGCACCATTGAAAAATGGAGTTAATTGCTAACATGTAATATGAAACAGAAGGGAATCATCATTGGCTGATATACAGAGGGGTTTTTCTAAACAATTGACCATTGTAATTGCTTATACCCTGGAACGCATTCAAATCTTAAAGGACACTGTTCACATAAGATTAGAGTCCTAGAGGACTCCTTCAAAGAAGAAACAAACAAACAAGGATTTTGCTCTTGGTTTTGTCATAGTGGCAGACTCCAGGGAAGGAACTGGCTGCATCATCTCTCTTCACCACGTTTTAAGTCCTGATGGGGAGCAGCTGAGTGATGCAGACCTGGGGGAGGTGACACCAAATGAGGTGGAGACATCTGAAAACACTCATGCTCCCCCCACCAACCGGTGGCATATGTAAATTGAGTTGGAGTCTTTGAAAGCTCATGATTAAGTGCTCAGACAGCTCAGTAGCAGATGTTTCACTCTCCCATCATCCATGTTGAAACCCTCATGCTAATTAGGAATGTGGACAAATGTCACATATGGATTCAAGTGGAAATTTCCAAAGGATATAAAGTACCGAGTCTGCAACTGATTGAAAGTGCTCAATGTGAAGCGGAGAAAACATTCTCCATGTATGGAGAATATTAAGACAAAGTCAATAGTTTTAGGGGTGCCTTATTAATTTTATTTTATCAAAGGTTATTGCTAACACCTGGCTATGTGTTTTGGAGATTGAATTCTAATAACGTAGAGCCATTAAGTATGTACCATTGAGATGACAATGCTGTAAAAATATGTAGTATGTAAAAAAAATGGTTATAACTAAGTTCTCACCATGGAAGCCAAGCAATGTGTCGACAATAATGTTTTCTTGAGCTGTCTTTATTTTCCCCTACATACGCATAACTACTTTTGAATTCGCTAATTTACAGAAAGTGTTTATTAATTGTTTATTTTAAGCTACTGCTTTTCTATTTTAGTAGAAATATTATTTCCTATAAGCTCAGGAAAGGTATTGTCAAAAGTCACTGTGCATAGTAATAAATGATATTTAATATATAAACAAAATTCCCTAAGATAGGAAATACGTAAACTAATATAATGTATAGTCTTTGACACAGTAGGCCTATCATTTTTTGTGTACTGTAAGGTAAAATGAAATGACGTTATATGGAATCAACAGGTTACATTTGGAAATAAATATGTAAACACAAATACATATGTGCATGTAATAGCAAGTGATAGGAAAAAGAACCCATGCATTTAAAGAACAGGGGAGGAGTATATGGGTATGTTTGCAGTTAGAATAGGAAAGTGATAAATGTGATAATTAAAATGCACCTTTAAAAATAAACAGGAAACAAGATTCCAACTAACAACCACAGCCAACAATCCTTGTGTCCATCCACTCTATCAGTGAGTGCCTTTGGCATGATCATAAAGCAGATTTCCAGCCTTTCTGTATCTCTGCTGATACTCTTCTTGAACTTTCCATTGGTCTCCTTATGACTAATGCAACAACAGATTTTTAAAGGATCACGATATCAACTGTCCCTTTCTGTGTGTTTCCTTCCCTACTTAATCCATCATCTAAAACAGAAAAACTAGACATTTTCAGACAAATTCCTTTTCTGCTAAGAATATATCACTGACATCCATGAGAAATTGTGAAGTGCCAAATTCATAACTATGGTCTTTATAGCTTTAAACAAACCACCTTCTCTCTGCTTATGTCACGTCTTAGCATCTTCCTATTCTTCCAGCATCGAATCTTGGCACTCTCCTGGTGCCTCTGAAACACGTCGCCACATCCTTCTTTGTGATTTAGTGTCCCTTGTGTAATAAGGCACTCATAACTCTGACATCAGCCATGAGCCATGTGTAGAATGGTCTTTTCGTGTGTTTTTGGATTTCCTTTACATATAATCCACACTGGAGGCTAAACTTCTCAGGCAAGGTGTTTTTTTTAATTATTGTGTAACAAATGATTTCATATCACAGGGAATTAAAAACTGTTTACTATATCACGGGGAAGGGAAGGTTTAGTTGGTGGATTGGTTGAGTCCTTGTGACTCAGAGACTTCAACAAGTTTGTAGAACTAGGTTGTTCTCAGAGGACCACTGGAGGATTGGTCACTGCAAATGCACCCATGCACAGCCTTCATATTGTCACTGAGTATTGAACAGGGTTTCTTATCATGACACCTCTTTATAGGGCTTTTGTCAAAAGAATTAGCCTAATTTTCTTTAATCACACAGACAAGGCCGAAAAGCTCTAAGACAAAAGATAAACTCTTCTGTAAGAAACGTAAGAGTTCATAGTTACTTCTGCTGTGTTACATTTTCTAGAAACTGGTCAATAAGTTTAATGTAAGAGTATGCATTCTGCGATGTGGGTTTTATTACATTGAGACAATAATATTGATCTTTTCTATAGATTCATGACTCCTTCACATAAATTGCTCATCCCCAAACTTTTCAACAGCCTAACCTCATCTTATGCAGAGTACAGAATCCGTCTTCTTACTACTTCAATCAGGTTTTGCAGAAGACGAGGCTCCTTACTCTAAGGATTTAAATACTGTTTCTCTGAGCTGAACACTACGAATCCAATGACAGAATATCTGTTCTCATCTGTCCACCAGCACTTTAAGTCTGTTGTTGAAACAAAGGTAAGGTAATCCCTACAGACACTTACCTTCACCAACCAGGCACAGTGTAGACACTGAGGCATGGAGATCCTGAAATCTACTCAGCTAAATGGAAGAAGATCCTTGATTACTTTTAATCTTTGAGACACACTCTTCCAGTGATCAGCTTTCCACCCAGCCACTGGTCCTGCTCTCTGAGTATCACAGTTTTGCAAAAGGTACATGATTAGTTTTCATACTTCATTATCTGTCTGTAGAGTGATTGGATGCATCTAAATTTGAATTTTGTATACTAGCTCTGTCTCTCTCAGTCGCTGGTGGTATCATCTTGTGGACTACTACTGTGTTTCACACATGATTAGATGAACACTTTATCCAAAAATCTGTAAAAATTCAGTCCCCTTTAACTTTGAGCCCCTTGTAAGATGAAGAAGGCCAAAGCCTTTAATATGACACCTGTCTTTCTTCTGCTGGATTCTGAGGCACAGTCCCATGCCTGACATATTTTTGTGTGCTTTCCAGGAATGGAACCCAGGTACTTGTGTTTGTAAACAAGCACTTTGCTGAATCCAGCTTCTCCACTAGGTGTTAAATTATACAATTATATGTCAGCTTTCTGTCATGCTTTTCTAAAGCTTTATTGTTCACCTTTTCTCCCAAAACATCTTTGTGTTTTAGTATTATACGTTGTGATGAGAGGCTTATTCTGTAAAAAAGAAAAACAAAAGCCCAGCACTTCATTTTTGTCCCTTATCTCACAGTCTACAACTTCTTGAAGAAAATAGGCAACCACTCAAACATTGCTCCACAAACTCCTTAGGGGATTGCCCAGTTTTTAGCCATGTTTTCTATGTTTCCTATAATGTTACACAATATAATTAAGTGTTCTAGCAATACAGAAGAAGTCTTCCTACCCCAAATCTTGAATGAGTCATTATCTAAGTTTATGCAACCTCTCACCGGTAGCATCATCAAAGACATGAGTCTGTGATTAATATAATTATGAAATTTTTACTTTCATTGACACTGGCCACAAAGACCAAGCTAGTCTAAATATGTACTGTTACCTTTGATATTTCTTTTGGTTACATTTCAACTCTAGGTGTACAAACATGAATTAGATATTTGTTGTCCATCACACACCAAATAATGGAGAAGCATCACTCTGCATATCAAGAACTGGTACAGAAGTTATGGGCATGGCTAAACAGTATTCAATTTAACTGAGACCCACCCCAAGAAGGAGTCCATGCCAGACACTGTGTGGATAGCCAGGGAAGAGAAACTGGCTAAACTAGAGATATAGAGTAAAACCAAACACGTATGGCAAAATATGTGTTGGTCAGCTATATTCAGAGTGCTGTGTCCTGTCATCATAAGAAAAGCTTCCTCTGACAAGAGACAGAAGCAAGAGCAGAGACCCATAGTGTGACACAATACAAAGCATGGTCTAAACAGGAGGTTTCCATTGGGTCCCTCCACTCAAAGATCTGACAACCATGTGGAAGAGGAGATGGAGGACCCTAGGAGACATGGTGACTGAAGCAGCAAGCAGAGGGCCTATATGAGGCTGAACCAGGTCCTCAGCATCTATGTTTTGACTGTTAGCTTGGTGTTTTGTGTGACTCCTAAGATAGGGGCAGCTGTGTCTCTGACTGAGTTGAGTCTTTTGTATGTCTTCCAGACTCTTTTCCTCCTACTGGGTTGCCTTGCCTAATTGTATCAGTTTTGTCCTGTCTTGCTATGTCTATGTCATAGAGGTCTGCTGTTTCCTGAAAAGGAAATGAAGGGAAGTTGATGTGGGGAAACAGCGGAGAAGTCAGGCAGGGGTAGTAAGGAGGGTTGTGTTGTATTGTATAAGAGGAGAATCTTTTGTCAATTAAAAAGACTCTCCATTAAATTAAGTGAGTATTTGTAAACTGTTGTCCAGGAGAGCAATCCTCTCTATGCTCTGCTAGCAATGAGCTTCATCACTCACGTGTGCCGTGGCCTCGTGTCCTTACTGATTTTAGGACAGAGACATAGGTTCCTTGCCATAAGTGTCCCGAGGTATAATGACATCTTTAAAAGTAAGCATGACAAAAGAAGAGAAAGGAGAAATCCCAAGACAGAGTCTCAAAATATGAACTGCTAATATGGTTTAGTTCATGCCACCTATATAAATTGCATTATCACATTGTATTTCATAAAGTACAATTTAAATATATTGAAAATAAATTCAATAATATACTTTGAGTGAATAATACATGCAATAAATCAATGGATCACACATCTATATTTAGTGATAAAAGTTTGGGGCAGATATCTAAATTAATTTACAGTCATGTTTTACATATATTCACATTTTAAATGCTTTTCAATGTTTATTTTGTAAGAATCCCATAAAGATTTTGTAGTCTATCTTCAAATTATAATCTTTTACATGCATTATTAAGCAGGCTACAATAGTTTACAAACTGAGATAAAGACTATGTGGATATTACAGTTGAGTACAAAAGTATATCAATTAAAAGTAAAATCACTATAGATATCTTTGTTAAAAATCTAAAGTGCAAACACGTTATCTGACAATTTAGTATTATATATAAAAGTTATTTATCTAAGAACAAAATATTTATAGAAATTAGACATTTTAAGCAGAATAATTTGTAGAATGATTTGTCAAAATTTTCTTTCTCCTACATACTACTAAAGTTTTTAAGGTCTTCTTAACCTGGTAGGCATCACAAATATTACTCCAGGATAATTTTTGCTGTCCATGAGAAAAGCAGTTATGTACTGCCACGAGTTTAGTCTTCTTGATATGATGAGCACCAGATTCACTGTCACAGTGTGTATTTTCTGGAAGTAAAAACTTTTCTTTTTATTTTTTTACTTTTGTTTCTTTTCTTTTCATTGTGTTCAAAACAATATATTTTATCAAGAACTTGTCAAGTCAATTCATCTATTTACTTTCTCGATACTGTGGTCTGAAATGTGTTACCAACATATTGCTTATAGAAATTTTTCTTATTATATATAGGTTTGTAAACTCAGAGTTGTAATGAATCTAAAGAAGTAATGTGAACTCAAACCACTCTGTGCTACTTTTCTGTGTAATTCATCTTTGGAGTTTCAAATAAAACTCTCTAGCACTGTAAATAAAACTCCCAGGATTGAGCAAAGACTCCGATGGGTCCCATTCCCTCCTAGCCAAAGGAATCATCTGTGATCTTTGCTGACACATTATGGATCTGCCCTTCTTCCCCCCTAACCACCTGTAAATCCCCATCCATTCAAAGTACCCCCTTCTGAGTCTTTAGCTGGGGCTCTATCTGTTTCTATATTGAATTTATAAAGGATGTGTTGACATGATCTTAACAAAAACTCTCTTACAGCAAGGGAGAAACCAGGAAGAGGAAAAAATGAGTTCCTTTGTTCAAACCAGAACAAACCAGATGGTTTTATAAGCTACAGTAACTAAATAATATATCATTGATTCCAACGTGAATAATAAAGGTGTTCAGGGACTGCTCGCCTCATATGTGAGGGTTTAGTTTCCAATATCTTGCGATCTGGAAACCTGCCATGGTAATAATTACTTCATGTGGGTCACAAACCACTTCAAAGCAAAGCAATGGTACAGTAGGAGCACTTTGAAGAACATTTCATGAAACTGAATAAATGGAACATAAATTCATATCTTATTTTATAACATCAAAGATCATGTTGGTTCTGAACACTACTGTTGTAGTGGATTGAATGCTTCTGTTTCAGAGAAGCCTTCTCAAGTTGATAGGGAGCTGTACTATATTGCATTAGTGTCCCCTGTAATCAGTTCCGGGTCTGTTACTTCGTGAAACATAAGCTTTAAAAATGGTGAATGCAACAGTTTTGGAGTTTATATAAAGGCAGACTGTGTTGTTTGTTATATAAATCTCAAGCCGACAGCTTTTTATTATTAAGTTAATAATTTATCTTTGAAATATCATTTATTTATTTATTCAGTTTATTATTTTTAACTTTAGAGTCCATTCTTTTCTGAAATGATACAAAGTAAACAAAGCTATGACTTTTAAAAAAAGAGTAACTCAGAATTTCTATTAACAAGAAATGTAGTTTTCCTAATAAGTCCCTGGAATTCCTTTAATTGTTTTTAAGCATCCCATGATGGCATAGCTATATCCTTTATGTAAATGAGAACTGCAGATGAGGAAAGTAAGAATTAGAAAACTCAAGGCCAACTGAAAGAAATTGAAGTGAAAAAATAATATCAAATAAAACATAGGTGGCCAAATAAAATCAACAGATGAGACAGTTGTTGGCCAGATTATCACATACTTTTAATGTTTTGTTTATATGGAAGTTACTTTTTAATATTTGAAATGAAAAGAAAGTGAGTAGCTGGAAATTCCTTACTCTTTACTCCTTGAAGGAATGTCATTTATTTCCTTTTTTCACATTTTTTAATGTTTTAACTGAAATGTAGTCTTTTGTATAGTCAACATGTAAGTGTCAGCACTCTTTTGCTTAAATACTCTGCTGTAATTTATCTTATTTATGAATTCAAATTAGACAGGTAATAAGACTACTTTTAACCTACTGTATATACTCTTCATTGCTGTAACAAAACACACTAGTCTCAATAGCAAAGGAAGAACGACTGATTGTATCTCATGTTTTCAGAGGTTTCCATCTCGGGTTGTTTTGTCCTTTCACCTTAGGACAATGACAAGGCAGACCTTCATAGAGGAACACTGTGGGAACGTAAACTTTATTGACTCGATGACATCAAAAAGTGAAAGAGAGAAAAGGAAGTACCTGGGTTATATTGTTTTCCTCTCAAAGACACGTCCACAATAATCTAACTTCCCTGCTCTCAGCCCCACAGTAGAATTGTTTCATCACTTTTGAATTGTCCTACTAGCTGTGTACTGAGCCTTCAACACACAAACTTCATGTGATATTCAAGACTCAAAGTAGATTATCCATCTTTTATTGTATATGAAAAACTGTTTTACTCAATATCTGATAATGCATTAGTTAAGATTTAAAATTATTGTGGCACAGACTTTTAAAAATACCACACTATCAAAGAAGAACTGATACCAATTTTCTTCAAGCTATTCCACAAAATAGAAACAGAAGGAACATTATAAACTCATTCTATGCGGCCACAGTCATCTTGATACCTAAACCACAGAATGACTCAACAAAGAAAGAGAATTTCAGACCAATTTCTCTTGTGAACATTGATGCAAAAATACTCAATAAAATACTCACAAACCGAATCCAAGAACACATCAAAAATATCATTCACCATGACCAAGCAAGTTTGTCCCAGGCATGCAGGTATGGTTCAAAATACAGAAATCCATCAATGTAAGCAAACTGAAAGAAAAAAAAACAAATGATCATCTACTTAGATGCTGAAAAAACATTTAACAAAATACAACACCTATTCATCTTTAAAGTCTTGGAGAGAGCTAGGCAAGGTACATACCTAAACATAATAAAGACAATCATGCAGAAAGCCTATAGCCAACATTAAAAAAAAAAGAAGAGAAACTTAAATCAATTCCACTGAAATCAGGGACAAGGCAAGGCTGTCCACTCTCTCAGTATCTTTTCAATATAGGACCTGAAGTGCTAGCTAGAGCAATAAGACAACTAAAGGAGATCAAAAGCATACAAATTGGAAAGGAAGATGTCAAACAGACATCATATCTATTCGCAAATGACATAATAATAATAGTATATAAGTGACCCTAAATTTTCTACCAAGGAACTCCTACAGTTGATAAACATCTTCAGCAAAGTGGCTGGATACAAAAGCAACTAAAAAAATCAATAGCCCTCCTGTAAACAAAAGACAAACAGGTTAAGAAAGAAATAGGGAAACAACACCCTTCACAACAGCCACACAAACCATAAAGTATCTTAGTGTATCTCTAACCAAGCAATGAAAGATTTGTGTGAAAAAAAACTTCAAGTCTCTAGAAAATGAAACTGAAGAAGATATCAGAAGATGGAAAGATCTCCCATGCTCGTGGGTCAGGTGAATCAACATAATAAAAATGGACAACTGTCCAAAAGCAATTGACAGACTAAATGCATTTCCCATTGAAATTCCTACACAATTCCTTACATATCTTGAAAAATAAATTCTCAACTTCATATGGAAAAAAAAACCAGAATATCTAAAACAGTCCTGTACAATAAAAGATCTTCTAGAGGAATCTCCATCCCGCATCTCGAGCAATAGTACTATAGAGCAATAGTAATAAAAAAAAAAAGCAGCATAATATTGGCTTAGAAATAGGCTGGTTGATCAATGAAATCGAATGGAAGACCTAGAAATAAACCCACATACCTATGGACACCTCATTTTTGACAAATAAGCCAAGTCCATACAATGGAAAAATACTATCTTCAACAAATGGTGCTGGCCTAACTGGATGGCTACATATAGAAAAAAAAATAGATCCATATTCATCACCCTGCATAAAACTACAGTCCAAGTGGATTAATGACCTCAGATTAAAACCTGACACACTAAATCTGTGAGAAGAAAAGGTGAGAAGAGCCTTGAACTCATTGGCACAGGAGACAACTTCCTGAACAGAATGCCTTCAGCTCAGCTCTAAGATCAACAATTAATAAGACCTCATGAAATGGAACAGCTTCTGTAAGGCAAAGGATATTGTCAACAGAACAAAATGACATCATACAGACTGGGAAAATATTTGCACCAACTCTATATCCAACAAAGACCTAATATCCCAAATCTGTAATGAATTTAAGAAATTAAACACCAGCAAGCTAAATATCCCAATTAAAAATGGGGTACAGAGCTAAACAGAATTCTCAACAGAGGAATATCATATGGCTAAGAAACATTTAAACAAATGCTCAATGGATAGAAGGCATGGAACTAGAGAGAATCATGCTGAGGTAACCCAGACCCAGAAAGGCATACATGGCATATACTGTCTTATGAATTGATATTAGCCCAACATAGATGTCCTTTATGGGATTGTACCCAGTGGGGGATTGGCACAGATCCTGAGACTCAAAGCCAGACTCTTGGTTAAGAGTCTGCCAGTTGTGTGGAAGAGATGGGGAAATGAAAGGACAGGGTATGGGGTTTGTGTGTGTCAGAAGCTCCTCAAAGAGACTATCAAGGCTACCGGATCGGGACCCAGGGGGTCTGCACAAACTGATACACCAACCAAGGACATTTCAAGCAGAGAACCTAGACCCCCTGTTCAGATGTAGCAGACAGAGAAGTGAAGGGGAGAGCAGCGGACTGACTCTGACATGAACCCTGGTACCCTCAATTTGATCTCTGTCCCTTGGTGGAGAGGCCCTGTGGGAACACAAAGGAAAGGAATGCAGGTTATGCAGATGAGACCTGATAGGCTGTCATCGGACTGTGGGGCAGCAGCAGGACTCCACTGATCAAAAGTCTAGGAGAGGACAACAGGGGGCAAGAGGGAAGGAGTATCAGCACAGGAAGACAAGAAGGATGGGATTACAAATGAGATGAAAATGCCCTACCACACAACAGGGACATATGCTCAACCATGTTCATAGCTGCTTTATTCATAATAGCCAGAACATGGAAACAGCCTAAATGTCCCTCAGTAGAAGAATGGACTAAGAAACTGTGGTACATTTACACTATGGAATACTACTCAGCTATTAAAAACAAGGAATTCCCGAAATTTGTGGACAAATGGATTGATCTAGAAATTATCATAATGAGTGAGTTCACCCAGAAGTGAAAAGAGACAAACAGTGTATACTCACTTATATCAAAACACTAGTCCAAGGGATATGTACCATGAAAAATTTTACTTACCAGGAAAGTGGGTCAGAAGAGAGGTCATCCTATTGAGACTTTAGGCGAGAGTAGCATGGAAGAATAGGGAAATAGTAGGACCCACAGGGTCCTGGGAACCTACAAGAAGAACTTTATGACAGGCAGATCGGGGTCCTGGGGTCCTCCTCAAACTAAGGCACCAGCCAAGGAGAATATAGGCAGTAAACTTCGAACCCCTACCAAGACCTAGCTGACGAACATGATATTCTCCACCGTTGAGTGGAGAGTGAGATCTGACTCTCACACGAACTCTGGTGCCCCTTTTCTGACAATGTCCCCTGGATGAGGAGGCCTGACGGCACTCAGAGGAAGGATAGCAAGTTACCAAGAAGAGACTCGATATCCTAAGAGCATATATAGGGGGAGGAGGTCTCCTTCAATCACAGACATAGGGGAGGGGAGAAGGGGGGAAGTGGGAGGGAGGGAAGAATGGGAGGAAACAGGGGAAGGGCTAACAATCGAGATGTAATATGAATAAATTAATAAAAAAACAAATGAGATGTACTGTAAATAAATTCTAATAAAAATATGTATAAAAAGAAAAATACGCATGTACGTTTTTTATGGTTGTGGTGCCATAGCTGTTTTTCCACACTCTACCACAAATATTGAACATAAATTTTTTATTGAACTTTAAATTGAATAGCACATTTTAAAATTTCTGAAGATTTATTGGTAAAACTAAGTTCTTGGTGATTAAAAGTTATATTATCTGAAATATTTAGTGACTGCCTCTAATGTCAAGCTTAACTTATTTTAATTTTTTTTCTTTTTTCAACGTTTAAGTATCAGAAAATAAAAGTTTCTCTCAAGATTACCCAAAATATAGATGATATTTGAAAAGGAGCTCATTATCTTACATTCAATTAGTTTCATACAACATAGATGTATGAGTCAAGGAAAGGAGGCAATAGGGCCTATCCATTCCCTAAGTAGTCAACAAACTCTGGGAGTGAGAAAGAAGAAACCCAGAGATGTCCTTTCCTAAGATATAGATAACCTAAAACTTGATGCTACTCTTTGGTCTTTTTTATATAACAAATATATTACAGAGAAAAATGATATATTTCACCCAGGAAATAGACAGAGGCTGTTCACTCTAACAGAGGAAAGAACCAGACAAGAGAGAGATTTGTTCCACCATCGCTGACTTTCTAGATAGAGGAAGTCATAACAAGCAACATGGAAGGAAGAATAGCTCTCACCTAGAGGAGGCAAAGAAAGGGAAACCTTGGTGCCTACTCCCAAAAACCTGCAGTTGGCAAAAGCATGATGGGATTGTAGGTGTAAATCCACAAACTGAAACCGGGAATCTATCTCAATAGGCACTTGATTTCATCCTCCCACAGCAGTAAACAAAACACCCATGGAGCCAACTTAGACATTTCACCTTCAGATTTCTAATAAAATAAACACATACCATTCTTAAGTCAGTAAATTCATGATGGTACACAGCAAGAGAAATGGAATATCAACAGGGTTAATTTGAGAAATTAAATGTGCTAATATATGAATTTATTTCTAGTATTAGCTCCTTCTTGACAAGTTGTAAGCATTCAATAAGATGTTGCACTTCTGTTGTTCTGGTAACAGCTGCTTCTCAGAGAAATACAAAAACAAGGAACCTCAGGTGTCTGATTCTAAGACGACAACAATATTGCTCCACAGGGGCCTGAACACATATGAAAATTCCTAATCTTTTATGAGCTGTCCCAGATTGTGTGCTAAACAATGACCTCTGCCTTGGTGATCCATATGTGGCAGCTGATGACATAGATAAAACAGATCTAATGTAGTCATCAAGAGCTGGACTTGAAAAATGGGTTTTATTTTGGCAATGGGAGAGATAACAAGAGCGTGGAATGAATATGAGGAAGCAGATGAATCAAGTCCAGAGAGCAGCATCGATGTCTAAGCATCTTTTTTCTGTCACGGTGATGGTAAAAACAATGTCTGAATGTGACAAAAATCATATTTTATTATAGTGCTATTGTTATTTTATACTGGGCATCTTGAATATTGCAATGTGCTTTTGGATATTGCAATGTGCTTATAATAATGATAACTTACAAGTAGGAATTGTGGCATCTATTCTCTTTCTTTTTCTCTCAATTATCTCATCAGTTTTGTTTATTGATATAGCAAATCTTTATTTGAAAATGTGTAAATTTCTGGGCATCGTGTCAAGCTTGGTGAAATAATTGTAAGATCCATGTAATTCTAGGCATAATTGAAGATAGAGAGATGTATTTTCCACTCTAAAGGGCAAGGGCCCAAGTATCCTATGTCATTATATCAAACATAAAATTACAGATAGCTTATTTATTATTTTCAAAATTTGTTAAGGCTGTGTTCTCTCTGAAGCTTTTAGAAAATTAGAATAATTAAACATTCATATTCCTGCAAAGAACTATACTTATTGTTGGCACTAGTGGAAATAAAGACATTTTTATTGTCATCAGAAAATCTTCCTTTAAATCATGCCATGGAGAAAATTAAGGATATTAAGGATACAGTGTTCTAGAGGCAACACTGTTTATGCTTTTTCTAACATCGACACTACAACTCATTGTATAAAGTGCCATGCTCTAAATGTTAGTGGAGAGCAGAATGTCCATCCTGTCACCTGCAGGACATAACTGTGGATGAATCCAACATATTTGTAGATGACAAAACCATGTCACAATGTCAAATGCCTGGATATTTCTGGAAAGTAAAATTGATTAAAAGGTAAAGTGCATATCTCTCTCTTTTGTGTAGTTTAATAGTATTAGTTCCAATTAATCATTAAAAGAATTCTCTGGAGAATTGTTCTTAAGTGTTCCTGGGAGAAATCATATCTTTATTTTGACATTTTCATCAATGTCATTTTCCCTGTCCCATTTAACAATGACTGCAGTACAGAACACCATGAAACATAAAGTCTTAGTTCTAGAAGACTGCTGATAATGTGAGGTAATTTTTCAGAAATAAATGAGTCATGAAGAAAAGTTTCTAACTTAGAGTTCATTCTATTATTCCTCATTTTATTACAAACACAAATTAAAGTGCACACTGGGGGTCTAGAGCTTGTGTGTTTTCTTCAGTGATATTTCGCTATGTTTATAACATCTATGATCACTTGAGGTGTATTCTCTTGATACTTAAAAGAAACTTTGGGAACAATTTATTATTAATCAAGCTAATTCTATGACTACCTTGACAACATGAATACTTCAAATATTAAAAAATTACTTTATAGACCTTAGCCTACTTATAATTAAATTCCCAAATTTCATGTGTAAAATGTTTGTTAAAACATTTCCCTGATTACTTTAAAAACAAATGAATAAATTTTTGGGTGGTTCACCAAGTAACCACAACTACATGTTTTTCCTTGATTTTTGGAATCTATATCAACATCCTTTGAGTGCTGGCTCTAAGGAAGACACTTGGTAAGATTTCATGAGAAGAATAAAAATAAAATTTGCCTAGGGAGAATGGAAGCAGTTCAACATGAAGGTCCTAGTAAAATGATATAGAGATTTAAAAAATTAAATGGAGATAAAAAGAAAGCAGTCTAATCCCAGCACTCAGGAGGCAAAGGCAGGTGGATTGCTGTGAGTTCAAGCCCAGCCTGGTCTACAAATTAAGTCCAGGACATCCAAGGCTACTCAGAGAAACCCTGTCTTGAAAAAAAAGAACAAAAAACCAAAAACAACAACAAAAAAAAAAAGAAAGAAAGAAAGAAAGAAAGAAAGAAAGAAAGAAAAGAAAAGAAAAAAGAAGGCAGTCAATCTTTTTTGTAGCAATAAAAGGGCAAATGAATATCAACAGTGATAAAACATATTCTTATTTTTGAGTGAACAATTGCAATTGTCTTAGTCGGTTTATTTGAGATAAATCTTGTTTTAAAAAAGGTGGGATATCCAATGTAGTAAAGAATATCTTATAATTCATAAAAGTTAATGTATTTCTGAAATTATATGATAGAAGACAATACAAGCTTGTAGCTTGGGGGCTTAATATGCTGATATTTTCATGAGCAATTAAAATCATTTTATATCCAGTACTAGGAAATAGATATCCATATTGATTGACATTAGTTTCCATGGGTCTTTTCCCTATGCATATCAAGAAAGGTTATAAATAGTGACAATGAGTCAGATGTTGTAGTTAGCATCAGTTTTCAGCATAACAGAGACATAGAGTCAGCAGGGAATATGGAACTTTAACAGAGATAGTGCTCTGATCATGCTGGTTGGCAGTCATGCCTGTGAGGCAGTCATTTAGATACAGACTACGTTAGAGAACCCAATCCATGGTGGGTGGTACCAGCCTTTGGTTGTGAGCCTGGTTGGATAAGAAAGGTAGCTGAGTGAGGCTGGGAGCAAAGCACAAAGTAAGCCAAGGCCGTATTTCTCTGTGATTTATGGTTCAATGTCCTGTCTTGAGTTCCTGTCTTGGCTTTTCTTGATGACAAAACTATAATCTGTAAGAAAAAAAATCCTCCCAATTTTCTCTGAGTCAAGACATTTATCACATCACTAGAAAAGCAAAACTATAGCAGCAAGCTAGATTTTCTAAGCATTTGTTGATGGTATAATGCTTAGGAAATTGCTTAGTATCTGTGCTTATTAAGAGTGATTCTTCCAAGGAGTGGAATAGCTGGGTCTTGAGGAAGCCCTATTCCCAGTTTTCTGAGATAGCACCAGATAGATTTCCAAAGTGGTTGTACTAGTTTGCATTCCCACCAGCAATGAAGGAGTGTTCCTCTCTCCCCACATCCTCTCCAGCATGTGGTGTCGCTTGAGTTTTTTATCTTAGCCATTCTGATGGGTGTAAGATGGAATCTCAGAGTTGTTTTGATTTGCATTTCCCTGATGACTAAGGAGGTTGAGCATTTCTTTAAGTGTTTCTCAGCCATTTGATATTCTTCTGTTGAGAATTCTCTGTTTAGTTCCAAGCCCCATTTCTCAATTGGGTTATTTGGTTTGGTGGTATTTAATTTCTTGAGTTCTTTATATATTTTGGATATTAGACCTTTGTTAGATGTAGGGTTGGTGAAGATCTTTTCCCAGTCTGTAGGTTGTCGCTTTGTTCTCTTGACAGTGTCTCTAGCCTTACAGAAGCTTCTCAGCCTCATGAGGTCCCATTTATTAATTGTTGATGTTAAGGCCTGGGCTGTTGGTGTTCTGTTCAAGAAGTTGTCTCCTGCGCCAATATGTTCCAGGCTCTTCCCCACTTTTTCTTCTAAGTGACCCAGAAGATGCACCAGCACACAGCAAGAAAATTTGCTCAACCATGTTCATAGCAGCCTTATTCATAATAGCCAGATCATGGAAACATCCTAAATGTCCCTCAGTAGAAGAATGGATAAAGAAACTGTGATACATATACACTATGGAATACTACTCAGCTATTAAAAACAAGGAATTTGTGGACAAATGGATTGAGCTAGAGATGATCATAATGAGTGAGTTAACCCAGAAGCAGAAAGACTCAAATGGTATATACTCACTTATATCTGCATACTAGCCCAAAGAGCATGTCCCACGAAAGCCTTCCCTTACCAGGAAACTGGGACAGAGGGGAGGACATCCTATTGGGACTCTAGATGAGAGAACAATGGGAGAATAGCAATGTAGAAGGATCCAGTGGGTCCTAGAAACCTACAAGTAGAACATTATGATAGGCAGATTTGGGTCATGGGGTCCCGCTCAAACTAAGGCACTAGCCAAGGACAATACAGGCGGTAAATTTAAACCCCTACCCTGATCTAGCCCATGGACAGGACAGTCTCCACACTTGAGTGGAGAGAGGGATTTGACTTTCTCATGTACTCTGGTGCCTCACATTTGACTATGTCCCCTGGCGGGCGAGACCTAGTGGCACTCAGAGGAAGGACAGCAGGTCACTGAGAAGAGACTTGATACCCTATGAGCATATACAGAGGGAGGTAATCCCTCTGGGGAACAGTCATAGGGGAGGGGAATAAGGAGAAAATGGGAGGGAGGGGTGAATGGGAGGATACAAGGGATGGGATAACCATAGAGATGTAACAAGAATAAATTAATAAAAAAAAATTAAAAAAAGAGTGATTCTTTTAATATGTACTTCATAGGAGATTAAATTCCAAATACCTGATGAAAAGATGGTCCTTTTATGTAGGATGTAATAACCAGTGATTTATTCTGTGTTATTATTTCTATATCTCATTGTAATAGAAGGATATTAGATACCTGAATATAAAGTTATTTTAACTGTATTCTTAGCAGATTGAGATAAAGAGGTCTAATTTTTATCTCAATGATTAATTTTAGGGCAAAGTTAATTGCCTTAATAAACTGGGCTACCATAGTCTACATAGAAAAGTTTTCCCTGGTTTTGCATTCTGGAAGCTTGAGGCTAAGATAATAGGCCTGCTTGTTTGTTTTGTGTTTATTGTTTTTGTTTATTTTGTTTGAGGAAATCTTCCTGGTTTCAGGCGAGGGCCCCACACTATGAGCGCATGTGATATCTATGTGTGGTGGAGAGGAGCATGTAAGTGAGCTCATAAGCATGTTTCTCAAAGCATAATGAGAAGCTTGGCTTTTGAGATCAATTAACCTCATAAGATAAATCTCTAAGACAGTTGCATTGGGCATCAAGACTGCAGCATAGGAGTTTTTTCAGAATGCCACAATTCAGTCCATAATGAAAAAGCACATCGTTATAGTGAAAGAAAAAAGTCTTTGTTGATATTCTCAGATATTCAGGTACCCTGCCATGGTCTTCCAGCAATTCAAACAGTTATCTTCTCCAATGAAACTCAACTATTGATGAAGGTCTATATTAAGATATTGCCAATGAAGATGTGATGTCAGGATAAAGACAGATACGACTCGGATCAGTTCCAACTGGACAGAATTTGACATCTATTTGGCAAAGTGCTGAAGAAAACTATCTAACCAGAAATGACTTTGATATTGCTAGCCTAGATGATTGGAAGAGAGTGATGGAATATCAGAAGTAGGGAAAGGAAGAAAATTATGAAGAAAATGACAGAAGAATGTGCAGGGTTAACTTAAATCTCTTCATGAGTCAGCTGACAACTTATTAATTCTTTTATGTTCTTAGTCCTAATCAAAAACTGCAATGAGTAGTAAATTACTGATGGTCCTGACCTCAAGAATACTTTGTTGGATGTTATATTAGAATGCCCTGGAAAGTCAGTGAGAGAATTTGGGGTTTCTTACATGCCATGGGTTATTTTGTTGGAATCATATATATTCAGCAAAAATAGCGAGTCAGGATGAACTGTGGAAGAATGCTTCATTCAACTGTTTCAAATATCACAGATCCACAGTGATCTCTGCTGTTAAAAAATGCGGAATTTAAAAAAAAATCAAGAGTTTAGTTGAAGAAAATTTGTATTCATTTTTACTGTATTTAAAGGCTAATGGAGAAATCTCACATTTAGTGATGCGATCAGAAATCTATCCACCGCCTTACTAAGTAATAACCGATAAATGTAAACAATGATTGTGTTGTAAATGAGGGCTCCTCTTTGAAAAATTTCCCATCTTCTGTCTATGCAGCTTCATTTTTTTCTCCCACCCATGCATGTGAAAAGCACCAAAGTCTTGCCCCAGCCAGCTGTGGGACCACATGAAGCTCCTCAGGGAGGCTTGGATTCCTTGATGGATACCCTGTGTAAAATGGCATTCCACAAGGTTCATGGACACTCTTTGTTTTACTTTGTTATCTAATAAAAACTCTTTGTGACCCAGGGTGAAAAGAGGAGGTAAGTGGGGATTTTATAGCAAAGTGCAGAGAGAGAGCTCAGGGGAACAAGT
The DNA here is from genome assembly GCA_907169655.1 of Acomys percivali. NCBI lineage: Eukaryota > Metazoa > Chordata > Mammalia > Rodentia > Muridae > Acomys > Acomys percivali. The sequence goes on from OU015753.1 coordinate 100,749,183, forward strand.
TCATAACTTTTGTTTAAAATGAACTTGTCAATGGGAAGAGGGTAAGAGCCGTTTGTACAGCTGCAGCAGGCACTGTGAGAAATTCCCCAACAACTTAATAAACACTCTGTCTTTGCCCATAATGTAGTGAGAAATGGAGGATATTTTAAAAACATCCTTTGTTTCATTCTTTTCTTCTGATGAATGAAGTAACGGAAGAAAATGGGAACGCATTACTATTCATGTGTCTCTGAGAGTTCTTTTTTTTTTTTTTTTTTGTCATGAAGGAAAATTATAGACAATTTTCGTTGCCACCTCTTCACATGCACAATAAAAATGGAAGATATTAGGCATATGCTGTTTTGTTCAATGTTCGATAGCTTAGGAGTTTTGACAGTTTAATGATTTTATTAATGATGTTTTTTTGTGCTAACTTAAAAATTTATGATTTGATTTCAATTGGTTTTTGTGGACACCAAGGAATAACATTGTTAACAGGAAATTCAAGTGAAACCTTTGGGAAAATTAATAGTTTTTCCAGACATCTTGCCCACAAATAGCACAAATTACAGTCACAAAGGCACTTTGTATGCTTGTATCTTGCAAGCAAATTAAATAGCTTACTGATTAAAACATATGCACTTCACCATACAGATAAAACTTATTACTTGTGGGTCTTCAAATCTGATATCTGTATCATTCAATTTAGTCCTTGATATTTATTTTTGGATATGTAATAGTAAAATACTATTGTATGTGTGTGTTTTTGCACATGTATTTGTGTGTGCGTGCATGTGCGTGTACGTGTGTGTGTGCATGAGCACATATGTGTGCATCTGTGAGCATGCAATAATGTGCATATCTATTGAGATAATGGGTCAACTGCTGTCTATATGACCATGCTCAACTTCTTTATCTATGTGCTGCTCACCGTGCTCAGCTACTCCTGATTGGTGATTAGCCTTTACCAACTGATCATCTCCTCATTCCCCCAAGTGAAACTTTTTAAAATAACTTTATGGTTATCTCTTGCTTTGTTCTCTTTCTCTGTGCCACATGAGTCTAATGACAATGACATTAACTGACAACGGATCTATAAAACACAGCTCAACTGTCCTTTAGACCAAGGCACTGTCCTCTGTAGATTGATCACTGAAAAGTACAGATGCGATGAAATTGTCAATTAAATTAGTATTTAATGTGTTCTTTTAGACAGCCTAGGAGCTAGGTACATGACAACAAATAAGAAAAGCACATTACCTGTTGTTGCTATTTACAATTCTCAACATCACTTTTATTTGTTACTTAGAATTTAGCATTACGTATTAACTTAAATACCATTGGTACAGTAGTTTTGAGGTTGGGCCTCTGGCCACATTAGTCTACTGATTCCTTTAGACACAACCCAAAACTCAGTATTTTAGGTAATTTTCAATCTATAAGACACATAAAGCACATCATTCTTCATGTCTAAGTTGCTATTTAAAATCCATATATAATCAGCAGATGGAACCGAAATGAAAGATTCGTATGGTGTGAGCAAGTGGGAACTCTGTCCTCAGCATAGTATTTATGATGCCACTGAACCCTGGTTGATGGGAGTGGCTGTGAAAAATATGCCAAGTGACATAGAGAAATGTTAGAAAGCCTCAGTGTCATTATGCAGCACTGAAGTTGACAGCAGTAGGCAATTTCAGGTGGCATGGACCGAGACAACATTGGGTGGCAGCGTTTGTAGCAAGTCTCCTTGCAGCCTGAGAGATGATGAGGCTGAGCCACTGAATGTGACAGGTCTTTTTTTCCAAACCCAATTGCTCTGTGTGTTTATTATCTATAATTAATGCAGTAAGAGGGGTCAGGAAGCTTGTAGGATACACAATTTCACCAAATGCATTGCAGGGAGAAAGAAGGGCTGATATTTATCAATCATATTTTAGTCTTAAATATGGGTGTCTGTATGGGCTTCCATGTCTAGACACAAGGACTACGTATTTTCAGCCCTTATCTTTACATATGTCTCATGATGTTTTCCATGACCTCTAGAAACAAGTTATGAACACTTGAAAAGTACTCAGTTTGAGTGTGCTAGAGTCATTTTCCTAATTACTTAATAATCATTATGTAACAGGTTGTAGAAATAAATTATACCACTAGAAAGGTCACTGTCAGGTTTAAATATAATAATTTATTTCACATTATTTGGTGCAAAGCTTATGTTTGGTTGGATGTTCATAGTATTCATGGTCTGTGTGTTGATTTCCTGAATGCTGTCCACAGAGAACTATCAAACTGTCTTTGACTGTCATGCTGTTTTTCACCACCCTCCTTACCTGCAGTCCATTTCTCAAATGTCAGTCATCGGACATGACTCTTTATTAATGCTTCATGGTAAAATTCAATGTACAACTCTCTTTTTACTTTCAAGTTCCAGAAAATATGTCTTGGATTTGCATCTTTCTAGGCTTCCTGGAAAAACATGAAAAAATATTGATAATGGTAATGATAAGGATAAAAATAATAGTAATGAAACAAATTCCTGCCCTCATGAAGTTTAGTGTCTACATAAGAACCATAGGAATATTAAATAAACATACAACACTAAACAAAGACGAGTTGCAGGAGGCAAACCATTCAGAGAAGTCAGGTTCACAGTTGAAACCCTATAACCCTATAACCTTATAACATAAAAATATGCAAGAGAATATGTTGGCATAGAAGTAATTTTAATTGCATCTTTCAACAATTTGATATTTCATCCTTTATTGTGGCTACTCAAATTGTTCTATTGGCCTTTTATTTTGAATGTTTACCTAACAGTACTCTAATTTATTTTTGTATCAGAAATACTCTCCCCAAATGCACAACAGACCAACACTTACAACTGTTTGTGAAATAAATGTCTACTGGAAAACATTTTTATAACTTAGTCAAGAAAATTTAAAAACATCTTTAGGGAAAAACTTAATATTGAAAAAAAATATTGGAAACACAATGATGCATTTTTTTCAAATTAAATTGTTTCACTATTTATAGCTCAAACTGCATTTCGTTTTGTTTGCGTCTCACTGAGTCTGTATTTAGAACATATTCATATTCTGCTGTTATGTTCATTAGAGACTAGGCTCCATTTCTGTGACTGCTTTTCTTTCTGTCACCAACAGTCACACAAATCAGCCCTTTCCATACATTGACAGGCTCACAAGGATTTATAATCACAGTTTATTGTTTTGGTGGTCCACTCTTCATGTTTGTACAGCACGTAAGAGTCAACAGTATAGACAGAGTCTGCAGGCTCCGGGACAGCACACCTCTGCCTGCAGGCAGGTATCTGCAGATGATATGCCGCAGGTGTTTGCCTGCAGGAACTCATTGAAAGTCAATGCAAATGAAGCCATTTTCCCTAGCAGAAGACATTAACCTGCAGGAACCTTGTAGGCACAGGTATATTTTGGGACCATATTGGTGTACTTCTTAAACATATGCATATCACTATATATTAATCATAAATACTAGGTCAACAAAGTAAAGAGGACCCACTTTGTTGTGGAAAAGTTCTGTGTGGAGGACTCATGATGACAAGCACTATGATCCAGCTTGAGAGAACTTCTGTATCCACTTCCCTCCGTTACACTTGAGGTCTACCACCATACTAGCTCCTGTTCAGCCATGATTGTTAGAAAAGAAAGTTTTAAGAAACATTAAGACATTTTCAGGGTTAGAAAAACATAAGAAAGCTCAGTGGAATTCACTTTGAATTCTGTTGCATTTTAGGTGCAACAATATTATAATTAAGGTAAGCTTCAAAAATTCAAAATTTGTTTTTTGTATCTGAATTATACAAGTAACCAATACTAAACTTTAATAATTCTACAAGGTCTCATTGAGCTGTCAATCCCATTAGGAATTGAAAGACTGTTCTTCATTTTCTGCATTTTAAGATTGTGAGCACTTTTCATTACATTTTAACAGTGGAATCTGTAGAAGAAACTCACCTTGATCTCAAACTAACCACCTCATGGTGATCTTTCTCCAAGAAAGAATACTTTTGGTTTTCTTACTGTATGTTCTTCATGGTCACATTAAAGCTGATATACTGCCTCAGGAATAGGCCATTTCAATTGTATAAGATCCCCACACTCCCTACCTTTTCTTTTTCAGTATGACTTTCCCAATCTGAGAAATGCATTGTCTATTTTCCAAACACCTTCTCATCTTTGTCTCCACAGAATGAATTGATTGAATCAAAATCTATAGCAAATGCTTAAAACTAAAGCTTTCTTTGAATGCACATTGGAGTTGAATGCATGTGATTTTCTGGAAATTTAAGACAGCATTGGCGGGGGTTGAAAAAAGCTACCAAGCTTTAAGCTTATCTTGCCTTCAAATTAAAATATACATTTGACATTTGGAGGGGATTTAGCTCTGCTAAAATTTCATATGCATGTGGGTGCTTAATAAATAATTTTTGGTGACGAGCCAGGACCATGCTGTATATAGGGATTGCACATATGCTCTTTGATATTAATGAAGAAACATATGTTTAACAACACTTCTTTCAAAGCAGGGGACATATTGCCTCCACCCTTTACTGAGCATCTCCTCCAAAAAGGCCTTCTCATCTTGAAATAAAAGTGCTTTAACATCTAGGAAAGTTCTCCTGTTGTGGTTCTTCTGCATGATTGCCAATAGTGTAACCTTCAAAAACACAAATGCGAGAGCTCCTGCATAGCTTAAAAGATTTCATGATCTGTCACAGGGCACCTGGGACCCTTCCCACATTAATAGACTCTGTTTTTTAAAAAAAGATTTATTTATTGATTATTTATGCAGTGGTCTACATGTACATCTGCAGGCCAGAAGAGGGCATCAGGTTATGTTATAAATGGTTGTGAGCCACCATGTGGTTGCTGGGAATTGAACCCATTACCTATGGAAGAGCAGTCAATGCTCTTAACCTCTGAGCCATCTCCCCAGCCTCTCCAGTCAGACTTTTTTTCTAATTTTTTATATATATTTTATTAATTTATTCATATTATGTCTCAATTGTTATTCCATCATTTGTATCCTCCCATTTCTCCCTCCCTTCCACTTTCCCCCTACTCTCCTCCCCTATGACTGTGACTAGGGGGACCTCTTCTCCCTGTATATGCTCATATGGTATCAAGTCTCTTCTTGGTAGCTTGCTATCCTTCCTCTGAGTGCCACCACGCCTCCCCATCCAGGGAACGTGGTCAAATATGGGGCACCAGAGTTCATGTGAAAGTCAGTCCCCACTTTCCACTCAACTGTGGAGAATGTGCTGTCCATTGGCTAGATCTGAGTAGGAGTTCAAAGTTTACTGGACATATTGACCTTGGCTGGTGCCATAGTTTGAGCAGGAACCCTGGGCCCATCAGCCCGTCATAATGTTCTTCTTGTAGATTTCTAGGACATATGCTCAACCATGTTCATAGTGGCCTTATTTATAATAGACAGAACATGGAAACAGCCTAAGTGTCCCTCAGTAGAAGAATGGATAAAGAAACTGGTACATTTACACTATGGAATACTACTCAGCTATTAAAAAAGAGGAATTCCCGAAATTTGTGGACAAATGGATTGAACTAGAAATGATCATAATGAGCGAGTTAACCCAGAAGCAGAAAGAATCGAGTGGCATATACTCACTTATATCTAGACACTAGCCCAAGGACCATGTCCCATGAAAGTCGTCACTTACCAGGAAAGGGGGACAGAGGGGAGGACATCCTATTGTGACTCTAGGAGGGAAAATGGGGAAATAAAAGGATCCAAAGGGTCCTAGAAACCTACAGTCAGACTCTTATGCAGCTTTCCTGTCCTGGTTTTCACAGGGCTTCGAGGCAGGCCTATTAATAGTTGTACTGTTCACCATTCTCCACACACATCATGAATTTTCACACCTCAGGGCTATTTTTTTTATTGTATTATTTAATCAGCTTGAAATGTGTTTGGTAAATTTCTTTACATGGTAAAGTTGACTTAGAATTGGAATCTGCTTTTGGAACGTTCTTCTTAGACTCCATGGCCCTTTGCAGCGCCATCCTGTACTAGAGTGAAGCAATAGAAGTTGTTAGCGCTACACAGTTGTGAAGATATTCTTCTCATTGGGTGCTGGACTTTATTCATTGGTTCAGTAAATGGGAGTGAAGGAGGGTTTAGGAAGAGAGAGGAGGAGAAATGAAGGTTGAAAGGATCAAAATACTTTACCCACTTCAGGAACGAGGAAAACAAGCACAAGGCTATAAACATCTCCCAACTTCATATTCTCTTTTTGTCTTTTTTCTTTTTTCCTTCAATTTGCGCTGCTCATGTGCTTACGAGTGTGGCTCAGCCACTAGAGCTCAGTCTATTTAGAACAAGACACACCTTAAAGAAAGTTGATTCTTCCACCTCAGTGATCGTAATCCATCAATAGCTCCTCACCTTGGGATGGAGACTCATGTGCTCCTGCCTGTCCCTTCTGGAATGTTCTTGGCTTGATCTTGTGCAGGAGACAATAATTGCTGTGAGGTGGTTATTATAATAAGGTCACTTTTATTGCAATATACCTTCACACACATAAAATTGTTGCTTTCTTTCAGAGCATTTATACATTTTAACATACATCTAAATGTTATACATTTGTGACCCTCCTTTTACGTCAGAATGTAAGATGTTTCTCAAATCTTTAAATCTAACCTCATCCCATTACATTGTAAAAAATGCTGGTGACTTATAAGTTATGGTTTACTTTTGTCTGATACCTGGGCAGCCATTTTTTTTAAGTAGTCAAGAGTGTTTTTGTGTGTTCTCTTGAACAAATGTCTGTCTGCATTTGGGACATGAAAAATTGAGGTCCACTTTTATCAGTGTGAATAATTAGATATTAGCTAAGGAAAATAAATGGCTTCATCTAAAAGCATTAACAGATATATCAAATGAAACACAAACATAGTGCTTCTTTATTCAGGAAAATTGGGCATAGAAAAATGTAAATATTAAATACCCGAACTCTCAATTTAATAGTCAACTTCCACTTACTTAGGTTTTTCAAACCTTTAGCTCACGTAAGAAAAGGTGCTGACTTAGATCTGGTACATTTCTCTTTCTTAGCAACCAGTGATCTTCCCAGGTCTCTTTAGAAAACACACGAGCATCCTTGAGTCACTAGCACCCACTGCATAAATGGAATTACATGGTTCCTTGCCCCTTATTCCTTCTCCTCCCTCCCATCCCTCTCTTCTGGCTCAGTACACTCTTTCCCTAGTCCCACCTCTTTCTTCCTCTCTCTTTCTTCTTCTTATGTTTCTTGTTACTAGTTAAAGTCTCCTTCGGCTCCTGTCTTGCTGTTTCTCAGGAGTCAAAGGCAGAGTTCCCAGGCTCCGTATGACCTGTGGCAGTTACTTTCCTTTACACTACAGAACAGGAGCCTTTTTCATCAGACTCTGAAGGCTGTTGCCATCCGCAGGGCTCTGAGATGTTCTGCTTTCTTCTGTCTTTTGTTCCAAAGCCTTGGTTTCTGTGAGTGGACAGCTACTTATCATTTCTTCTCATGCTACTATTTGCTAGTCCTCAGGCAGAGACAGCAGTCCTCTCTATATGAAGAAAGGACAGCTCCGAGTGTGTGAATACTTGATTATGCAAGCCCTCCTGGAAAATCAGACTACCAGCCTCTCTGGCCACAATGGCCTTTGACTATTTGGCTATTTCCTCCTACCAAGTGTAGATTTTATCCTACAGTGATATTGTGTCTTATGTACACCATTTTTCTGCCTTCTGGGTAGGAATATGAGGCATATGTAGGTAGGGGTAATTCAGTGTTTTTTCCATGTTCTGAGTAGAATGTCAGGCTCAGTTTATCTGATCCACCTCTCTTTGATTAGAGTTATATATGAGTTAAGGACTGAAGTTGTTATTTATTAGAGAGAGAGTTTTATGCGCGAGATGTATAGATCACATATCCTCAATTAAATAACCATTGAGATGTAACAAGAATAAATTAATAAAAAATAAAAATAAATAAATAAAAACATATCCTCAATTAAAATGTGTATTTTATTTGCAAATAGAGGTAGACATGGCTCAGTAATTTTATTTGGCATAAAAAGTTTAAACTCGTTTGCAAAGTAGTGGACAACGTACAGTTTAAGTAGGGCTGTTTTAAGAATGATGAAAGGAAGAACATTCTGGAAAACCTTCTAGGATCAAAGTACCGAGTACCAAGGTCAGTATTTGACCTCTTGTTTATAAAGAATTTTTTTTTCTGAAATAAGAAAACATGTGAGTGGTAGAAAAACCAAAATATAGCAATAGAAACGTATATTCACATTGATGAGGAAAATGTTGTTTATGATTAATTAAATAATTAAATTATTATTAGAAGGCTAATAATGAGCTTCATTTTTATTTTATCTAGCTATTTTGTGTTTGTGTTCATTCATGTCAGTGTTGGTTAGGAGGCAGATATAGCCATAATATGTGGAAGATCTAGGAGGCAGTTTTGGGTGTATTGTTCTGTTGCCCTCTACCTTAATTTTATGCAGCTGCATCTCTCCCTGTCCTCTAAGGCTAGTTTGCCTGGTTAACAGATGATAAGAAGCCTTCAGTCTCTTCCCTCTCTACCTCTCCAGACTGGCATTACAGATACTCATTATTTCTAGCTCTCATTTTTATTTTTTGGGTTTCTTTTTTATATTGATAAAATATAATTTATTTATAGAATATATGTACTGAAATATTTCCTTTTTTCAATTTAAATTAATTTTTAAAATGTATTCCCTTTATATCTCAATCATATCTCCCCATTGTCTCCTGCTGGTCCCAGCTTCCCTCTTTCTTCCCCTGTTTGACCCTCCCCTAGTCCTCAGAGAGGGGGAGCCCTCCTCCTCTACCAACTGACCCCAGCCTATACTGACTCATCAGAACTGCATGCATCCTGTTTCTCTGGGGCCTGGAAAGGCACCCTGCCATGGAGTCATGTTCAAAAAGCAGGCAGCATAGTCCATGGCAGAGACAGCCCCTGCTCCACTTATTAGAGGACAGTATGTGTGCCCTAAAATATTTTATATTTATAGAAATTTTACATAAATATATTTTATATTATACATTTATATATATATATGTATGTATGTATGTATGTATGTATGTAGAAAATAAACGTCTTCTGATTATAGTTTTCCATCTTCAAATTCCTCAGGTATTATCCTCATTTCCCACTCATCCAACTTCAGGTCTCCTTTTGCTCTCTCTTTAGAAAACAAACAATCCAACAAAAAAACAAAATAAAAAATAAAAAAACAAAATGCAAAGCCAGGTGTGGTGGGGCACGCCTGTAATCCCAGCACCTGGGAGGCATAGGCAGGTGGATCATTGTGAGTTTGAGGCCAGCCTGGTCTACAAAGTGAGTCTAGGACAGCCAAGGCTACACAGAGAACCCTGTCTCAGAAAATCAATCAATCAAACAAACAAACAAACAAAAACCCACAAAACAAAAATACAAGAAACACACACAAAATGAGCTTTTAGGTCCTTGAACCAGAACTCAGATTGTATGACAAGCACTTTATTAACCAAGCCTTATTTTCAACACACACACACACACACACACACACACACACACACACACACTCACACACACACACACATACACACACGCACACTCACACACACACATGCACACATGCACGTATGCAGATATAATATACATGTATATATAATAGTATACATGAATATGTATATATTATACATATATATGTATATATTGTTTAGAAAACAAACAGGTAAACAAACAAACAAAATAAAAAACAAACACAAAATAAATGTACAAGAAGCACACACAAAACTAGATTTCTGTGTCGGTCCTGGGACCAGAACTCAGGTTTTATGACAAGCACTTTATTAACTAAGCCCTACTTTCAACACATATAGTTATGCTTTTTATATTAATACATACATATATATATATATATATATATGCATGCAGTCAGCTCCACACTTGTTGACTGGCTTCCAGCATACAGATGTTCATAGTCTTGTATAAGTATTACTTGCTTTCTGTGTCAGTGACATATTACTATCACATAGTGTACTGGAAAAATGAGGAAATGAGGGAGTAAAAAGTATTTACAGCATAGTACTAGGATTAAATACCAAAATAACACACCAGAACACTACCAATTTCTTTTAATGTTTAACATTTTTTTCAGTTTGATGAAATTTGTTGAATAGAAGATGCTTACAAGTCATTACTGAAGACTTGCCCCCTCATTGTGGGGATTTGTTTAAAAATCCCCAAGCCCCACAGAATTCTATAACACCAGCACTAGACATTCAGCTGTCAATTTTAGTTGACATATTAATCTATCTTTCCCTTGGCTATGCTTTAGTAAGTGAACTCTACTGTTTTAATCAAGAGGCTCGGGGAAGAAATTGAAGAACAATACTGTAAAAGGGGAACTGTGCGGGGAAAATAAATATAACTTCACATCTGGGTTAGTATTGAAGTAAAAATGCCTAAATAAATCTGTGGATAGACAGTCTGTTCCTATACTCTAACATCAAAGTCCCCAACAATACTGGGTAGATAAATTGAATGAATATAATTTACAGAAAATCTGGCCATGTGGTGGGAAGCTGTTTTTTTGTTGTTGTTGTTTTGTTTTGTTTTGTTTTGTTTGTTTTTGTAAACAGACCCTCTATGCTCGATTGCACATGTAACTCAGAAATGGCCATGGGCCCTCTTGCCCCTTGGCATACCTATTCAACAGTTGTAGGTTGGTCCCCATCTCTTTTCATCCTTTATTATTAATTAATGTTGGGAAAATTCCTGGACAAGTTTTAAGTTGTTGTTTATGGAAAATATTTGGGCCATTAGCACTTTTGGGCTACTAGTAATTCCGTATGTATTTATGAACGTTAAGGAAGAATTTAGAAGCACTGAGTTCTCTAGAACTTCCTGCAGATACTCACTGTGTAATTTTAACAAGTTAGCACAGCTTTCTGACTCAGTTTCAGGTGACAGAACATTCACTTTCTATGTTCTATGGAAGAAAATAATAATCACAGTGAGAAATACTATTCTATTTTATCCAGGCTTTTGATATTTCCAGACAAATAAACAGAAAACAAACTCCCTTCATTTTTCCTACTCAAGTTGCATTGGCATATGCTGTCACGTTAGAATTATAAAAAATATTTTATCAGCTTCATTTCTAATCCCTGAGGCCTATAACTTATAGTCAAAAATAGGAAAAAATAATAAAGTAGCGATAGAGATCTTGCTCTGCCATTTGTTTAGAATATATAGTTTTAATTATGATTTATGAATCCATTTTATAATTATAGATTTACTTTACAAAGCTATATGCTAAGGTATTTTAATTCAAATGACATAAATCAGATAAACTTATGATAAAAAAATCTAACTGATTAGGACACATACCTATATATTTGTAATTAATTTTCAAAATTTTTCGTGTTTTAAAAGCACCATTTGTATGTGTGTGCACTCTGTGTGTGGGGTGTGTATGTGTGTGTGCACTGTGCTTGATGTGTATGTGTGTGTGCCTGTGTTTACTGTGTGTATATACTGTGTGTCCATGTGTGTGCATGTTTATGTGTGTACATATGTGTTCCACAATAGCATGTGTTCGACAAAAGACATTGTTAGTTCTTTTTTACCATGTTATATTGGGTTCTTAGGACTGTATACAGATTGCTATGCCTTTGTAACAAGCACCTTTACACAATGAGCTATCTCAATGATCCTATAACTATTTTTTAAAAGGAAAACAATTGCCAAGTGAGGTACTTTTCCCTCAGTATCTTTCTATATTTTTGTCTTTCTGATCATTATAATGTGCAATCTGTTAAGTATTTTTAAGTTGTTAATACACAACATCTGGAATTTAGACATGGAAGAGTTGGGAAATACAGAGTGAATGGAACTCAATCTCCCTGCAAAGGAGGTGCACTAAATGGCATGTGCATAGCTAACACTGTTTCAATTCATGCTGGAATTTAATGCTATAGTCTAATAAGATTATTGAAAACTTCTAGGACTGAGTTTTAAAATATAATACGCTTTCCTTGTGGTATCAGAAAGTTCTGTGCTTTCAGATAGTTTGTTGATTTTGAAACGGCATTAGGAAAATCTTAAACAACAAAGTAATGTGGGAGTGGAAATGGTTTGGTCCTTAACAACTCTTCTTCTGGACTCCAGTTCAGAACTAGGGATGACCAATTGTGTCTGGGCAACATAAGGGGTTTCTAAAAAAGACATAGCTACAAAATTATTATAAGCTTGGAAGTGGACATCAAGGCTGTTTTGTCATTTTTCAATTAACCACATGTGTTGTGCCTCCTTTCAAAGGGGAGCATACTTTAGCACAAAGAATTTATAGTTGGGACCCACAAAAAGTTATATAATCTACACATACTTTTCAGGGAGAATTAAAAACTGAAAATTTGCTTGAAACTTCTCTGCCTATTCATGCAGGTCTATTATTTTCCATGACTTAATAAAGCACAGACGTAAACTGAGTCATCAAGAAAACTCTAGTTTGCCACAGAAATTTTGCATAATTTTAGATAATCATAGTTGTAGGCCATACTAGGCGCTACATCAAAAGGATCTCAGGAGATTGCGTTGGATGTTGATTGCTGTGGTTTGGGGAAAGCTTAGTGTTGTGGCCTTAGAACACACCTGCCCACATTGGAAGGTGGCACAATCATCAGAGGAGTGCAGGGGGAAGAAGGTAGGTCATGGTGTGCAACAAAGGGGGAGGTAAATAACACTCCAGTCTCTTCCTCTTCCTATTATTTCTGACTAAACCAGGCAAATGTATACTCTTCTGCCACTTATTCTCAACATAATAGACTCCTCACTCCAGGCCCAAGAGCAAAGAGTTCAACTGCCCTTAACCGCCAAAAGTGTCAACCATAATCAATCCATCATTCATTTTAAGTTGAGTTCATATAGAGGTATTTGTTCCAGCAACAGAGAGATATAATATTACATTATATTTTTATATAATCGCTAAGTGCAAACTTCCTAAGATCCTCACACTATATTAGTATTGAAAATACATGGAGTCTAAAATAAAATTCTACTTAGGGTTATGTTCTTTTTCACTATGTAACTTTACACTATTTCTTCGGTATGATTGGCAGTATGGTTTCTAATTTCAGGTATTTCAAAGGGAAATCAGGTTTTTATTTCTTGTTGAGGCATGCATTTATGCATTTAATCTCCAAGATCCTTTTTCAGCTAGTGAAACACATTTTCAGCAGGATTTCGGTTTCATTTGTTTGCATATTGTGAATGTTGCTTTTATTTTATTATTTTAATCATCTCAACTGTTGATGGCTCATGATAGGACAATTAGCAGAATTGGCAGAATATGTGAAATCTCCTGTCAGCATAAACAATGCCTTGTTAAAAAATAGTAAAAAGAATGACAGAAATGAAGAGAGGTCACTATCCTCATAATAAACAAAAATCAGATAAAAGTGAGCATTGCTGGACATTTGCTGCAAACAACATTCAATATCTTACTGTCATTTTACAGTATCTATGCTAAATCTTTGGAAGGAAACACAACTAGACACCATAAAGAAAGTCAAGTGAAATACTTATGAAAGTCAGCAGTTTTTAAATATGTATGGTATTCTGTGATGTGGTACTTGTATATCCCCAATGTGGCCAAAGTGGAATGACCAAATATCAAGAATTCTCCTCCAGTACTTCTTATCTGAGAGGACTTCCCAGATTCACTTGAGTTTTCCTTGCTCATTTTATAGTTGTCAATCTCAGAAGATGGATGACCCAAGTCTGCTCAGTTATTAAACTAAATTATAGCTCAATTTCTTGGAGATAAAATTACAGTTACTGTGAATTATTTTAAGATTTATTTGTGTGAGTGCATGTGTGTGAGTGTGTCTGCATGTGTGTGTGTGTATGTGTGTGTGTACACGCGTGTGCACATACGCACTTGTGCTTGTTTGCGTGAGATGTATGCAGATACTGACAAAGGCTGAAAGGAAACATTGAGCCTCATAGATCTGGAGTCACTTGTGAGTGTGAGAAACTGATCTCATGGCTTCTGGAAGGCAGTAACTGCACTTTACCCCTGAAGCACATCTTTAGTCCATTAAATAAAGACTTTAAATAATTACCGTATTTTCCAGAGTATAAGAAAACCCCCAACCTTAACTTTAATGTTTTCAGTTAAAATATAAAGTTTGGAATATTCTCACCATATAATACCACCTCTATTCCAATGCACAACCTATGCAGCAGACTCAGGCTGCAAACTCTATATAAATACGCTACCTGTGAGCCTACCCTGAACTAACTAATCCAAAGCTTATAAAACTGGATTTTAAATTAAGCTCATATTGGTTTGTGGATATTATTCAATGGATTTGTTATTTTTTTTTACTTTAGCATAGCAATTAAATAAAGTAGCCAACAAAAAATTACAAGAAACATTTTCATAAAGCCATTGATCAAACTATAAAACTAGCTCTCACATTATAAAACTCAAATTGTGTTCCTACTAATTTCTGTGTTATTATTTATTCAATGGCTACATAGTCAAGTGAGGCCCTCTTTATTATGCAATTAATTATTAATAATTGAATGGTGTTACAGTAAACTCTTTTTTTTTGCAACATCTTACTAAGAAAAGATGCATTCTGGGACTAAATTGAGAAAGAGATAGTAAAGGTATTGCTGAATCTGCAAAGCATGCAGTGTTGTGTAGAGTGAGCATCTTCGTCACACATATGCACACAAAGACACATGCACACAAGCACACGGAGATACACTTACACACATATACACACACATACAATCTGGTATTTTCTATGGTACTGTCTGATTTGGGCTTTTATTGTTCATAATATAAATCTGCCGTTGCTTCTCCATGACATATTTATATAAAACTGCTTGAGTATTGCTACTTAAAACCATTCAGAAAACAGCATAGCTAGTACAGACCTCTGTTGTACTGACCTAAGGTTTAATAGTTTACGTTGCTAGTGTACATGAGATTGAGTAAGCCGACTCACTGGATAGAGAAGTGAGGGACATGCTTAAACATTTTCACCTGACAGCAACATTATCACAGCGGTGCCCTGGAATATAGACTTCAAGAGAGCAGATTTATCAGGATTGTAGAGATGGACTCTCTCTGTGTCTGTGTGTGTCTCTCTCTCTGTCTCTCTGTGTCTGTGTCTCTGTCTGTCTGTCTGTCTGTCTGTCTGTCTGTCTGTCTCTCTCTCTCTCTCTCTCTCTCTCACAACCCCTTTTTGTCTCTCTTTCTCTTTAATTACTCTCTAAAACTAAAACTAAATGTATTTATTGCTTTCTTATACCAGTATGTATCTCAGTATTTTACCTTTGATCACACATCCAGTTTATATCAGACTACCTTTTTTTCTTGGTTTTTCCATCTCTTCTTTATCTCACAAATTTTAAGCTGCATTCTATGTACATTCTTGGAGATTTACCCTTTTCTCCTTAGATTCACCTCTTCAAATGTTTGGATTTAGCCAATCTGGCAAAGTTATTTTCGGGAAATTTGGTCTTGTGCTTTACAGAATTTTCTGACAGTTTCATTACATTAATTTCAAGTAAGTCTATATTAAATACCTTATTTTTAAAAATTTCCATGGCAGACCACATCTATAGCCAATATAAGTTTACAATAAACTTCAAAATAACACATCATAACTCTTTGAAGTGTATCAAATCAGTAGAACAAATAAATTAACAACACACATCCAATTAATAATTTATTATGCTAATTAATGTTTTACAACTCATGTGAAGGTCTAAACAGCTTAATCTTTAAAAATTATTTGAGAGGTTTATTTTCAAATTGAAAAGGAATGGAAATGAAGTGTGCTAACTGTAAAATGTTAGTTCATTCTAAACTAGCATCCATCTGTCAAATTCTTCCCATTCTTTCCTGGATGTAATTTGTATTACCAAAAGTAACACCAAATATGAATATTGTATCCTGCCTTCTAAGAAGCATTCTTTTCTTTTTATGTATTTTCCCATTATAAGCCTTTCTTTGTACTTTCTGCAGATAGTTAGTGTAGTATTAAGAAAATCAACTCTTGACTCTCCGTGGATGTACCACTGTTGACACTGATCTTCACTGGCTATATAACCATACACTTCTAAATTATTTAGAAAGCTCTTTGGACCTAAGTTCCATCATCTATAATATGTGGTGTTACAGGTAATTTTATATGTCTAGTTGAGGGTGGTTCTGGATAATAGGAACACAGTAACTGATCAAGCAGATTTCTTCTGTAGCTATAAATGGGTCTATCTAATGACCTCAAAATGTGAGTAGTAAAGACAGATTATCTCCTGAAAAAAAGTTTATGAATAGTACCCTTAAAGTAGAATGATATTGTTTCCTCAATCAGTCTTCCCTTAGTTGTGACACATGGCAGATTTTGGATATCTCAACCTTTAGAGTTGAGTAAGCATCACAGCAAATATGCTCTGTGCTAGGTCAAGTGTCACTGTTTTCCTCCAAGCTTTAGTATAACTCATCAAAGAAAAATACAAAGCAACATTTGTTTCAATTAAAAAATGTGATAATCAGGATTGGACATAAAGTTCTTTCAAAATAAATATGGGCTAATGTTTTAATGTTTTTACCATACAGTGAAAGCTACTGATAGATGAATTGATCATTTCCAAGACACTGTGATGGATCACAAGGCATTGTGATAAACTAATGAAAGTTTAAAACCTCTCAGATAATACATTAAAATGAACGAAGAATGATTAGCTGCTGTTTTTACTTTTTTAAAATTTCACTTACAAAGTTTTAAGGACAAAAGCTTCTTTGGGAATAAAGAAAAATCTGTCAAAAGGAAATCATCTCCCTCTTCAAAGTTTGGTTGCTCCCAATAAACCTTCATGTATTAAAACAAACATACATGGGAGGCACTATTAATAATTTTCTGTAGAAAATTATGAAATTGCAAAAGTATTATTTATTTACTTATAAAATGAATGTTTTTGTTATTTAAAATCACTTAAATTATGAGAGACACAATATAAATTCATAGAGCAACTGTGTTTGGAGAAAGCTACCTGTTCTGAAATGTTCTAAGAAGGGATTGCTGTGTCATGGAGGCACTTGCCAGGGATGGCACAGGAGGCACTTGCCAGGGATGGCATAGGAGGCACTTGCCAGGGATGGCACAGGAGGCACTTGCCAGGGATGGCACAGGAGGCACTTGCCAGGGATGGCATGGAACAGGACCTATGGATGTAAGAATGCTTTAGTTACTTGTATATTAGACCTTTTACACATCAGAGAATATTATATTAACTGCCATGGTTCTCTTAATGCTATGAATCGTATTACAGTTCATTGTTTTTTGGACATTTTGAATTAAGTCACAATAAATGATGAAATAAATTTAATTCAATAAAATAGTTTGTTAATAGTGTATATCATTGTTTTCATTAACAAATTTGTCACTATTAAATCCACTGATGATAACAAATACCATGTACTAAATTTCTAAGTTTCTGGTATAACATTAAGTGTTCTAATCCAATTATTCTCTCAATATCATCCTGAAAAATCTCCTGACATAAAACAAATTTTATAGTACAAGGGACAGCCAAACTTACTTAATGATTTTGTGGACAGCTATCCAGGGTGAAAGCCTTCTCGGGCTTGCAGTGCTGCTTGCTTGCAAGCATCCCTGTAGATATGCACACTCAGGCCATGTTCTCTAATTTTACCGCAGCTGAATATTGTGTTTGTTCTGCTTAAACGAGGACAAGAGCTGTGTGGTTCCCTCACTTTCTTGATTGTCTGCATCTTTGGTTTCTTGGTAGTTTTTTATGGTACCCTGGCACCAAACTTAGAGAGAATAAATGTGTGTTGAAGCCCAAGGAACTTACTAAGCTTTTGAAAAAAAATACATTGTATTCGTAAGAAAAAAGTAATTGATTTCTTATTAAAATATCTATAATGACATCAACATTGGAAGTTTTTTCTTACTCACTACTGTGGCCACACATATAACTGAATTTGGTGCCACCATCTTAGCTTAAAATTACCATTTGTGTTTTGCAAAGAACTGGCTTTTTTTGGCATGGGTTTAAAATAATTCTCAAAGATTGTAAAGAATGTAGCAAAATTCAATGATGAAATTTGAACTAGCTTACACTAACAGTTACCTGGTATCCAACAGATAATAGGTAGTGAAGTGCTTCAAACTTTTAAAATATCTCACACCAGTTCTTGAGTTTCTTGCATTACCCAAGGGCATCTCTCCACCACAACTGGGGACCATGGGCTTCACTTTATATTCTGGCCTTGAAGGCACATCATGTATATGACAGCCTCCTGGTCTCACAGTGGCAGCAATTGTTTAGGAAGTGACATTTCTGTACATACACATTCAATAATGACTGAAAAGAAACACACAAAACTATTATTGAATTTTTGTGTGAACATGAGTTTCTTTGTTAGTGAATATGTTACCAATTAGTTTACTCTATTTGAAATTAAGAAAAAGGCCGATAATCCTGTACGTGATATTATAAGATCTCAATTAAATACTTTACCCACTTTTATCCCTTCCATCTGACAGTGCTAGCCACAAAACCATGGGCAATTCCCTTTTATTTTTCATCTTACACTACATTATGGTTAAATGAAGGACTTGAGTTTGGAATCTTCAAAGAGAAATACTGGCTTTACAAAGTTTTGCTCCTAAATATTATATGGACAGTTCCCTTTGATATTGTTCTATGTGAGCAAAATACTTTGCTATTTTATAGCTGTTGTAATTCAATTTTAACTAATAATATATGCATAAGATGATTTATATATATACATTTTATTATAGAATTTGTGTTTCCATTGACTGAAAATATGTGTGTGGGGGTGTTGTGACATTCTAAACTGAAGTACACATACACAAAATCTATCAAATCTTCTGTCATGGAAAGTCATCCATTTTGAATTATAAATTTATTTTGTATAAAAATAAAATTCACTTTAAAATAGCATTCAAATGTCTTCTGGTGAGTGAATGTAACATCTGACACGATTACACAACATTTGGGATATTTTTAAATATTCTTTTTCTAATGTATCAGAAGCAACAAATAAGAAACAGATCTCATATATTTTATCACAGGAGGAGAGAAGGGTAAAAAAAAAAGTCACTGTAAAAATCCAGCTAAAACAAACTGTATTTGTCAACACAGCATGCTCAGAAGAAAATAAACTTTATTTATCAGCAAGGATATCTTATTCATAGAAAAAGCCATGAAGTTCTTGAAGACCACATAAACCAGTTAGAGTTCCTTGCATGGAATATACCTCGAAGGGACAGATCAATCCCTGTAGTTTTCAGTTAGCTTTTCTGACTACTCATTGATGAGTGTCTACCCCCTCCACATAGCAGCTAATAAGATGCTTGGTAGAAAGACGAATTCTATTCCAATAGGAAATGGTATTGTGACAGCCTATGTAAAACATCTCCACCATTTACAGAACACCCCATTTAATACATTTAGCTTGCTTTCTCTGTATTCCTTTTTACTATTATAGAACCTACTTGCTTGGGCCTTAAGTTTCAGAAACTGGTGCATTGTGGGGGGTCTATTTTGACAATAGGGTGGTACACCACTTTGCTCAACAGCCTGATCTATAATTTCTATATCAGTCTATAAATTCTATATCTATAATCTTAACTTAAATTTTGACTTCTAGAGGAATATTTCTATATGATTTCTCCAGTTAGATCTTACACACAAAATTTGGTACTATTTTTTTTTTCTGAAAGATCCCCATAATATCTTTTCAGATTTGGTATAACTTTCATGGTCCCTAGGAGAGTCCTTTCCTTTCCCAAGTCTCTACTCGTTTAATTTTTAAAAGTTGATGTTACTTTCCCTTCCGTATTTTTTCTGCCCCTATTGAGTTTCCAACTATAGGATATACAAAATCAGTCTTATGTACTTTTTCCTTAAGGGGTTGCTATGAGAATACCCTCTGAAACGGTGCCTTCCTAATCACTTTCTTTCATGTTTTTCTCTTTCTCATACTTAATTTAATCTATATGCCATCATTACTACATTCTACCTGCAACTGAAACCTGTAATTATTTTTCCTTACAAATCAAATATGTATTCCACCCACTCAAGACAAAATAGAAATTCCCACTTCATTTTCCTTTCACTGCTGACTGATCCCCAGCCTACATTTTCATATGTATCCTTTTGTGTCTTGTGTCAGCTTTCTGTCACTACAACGTAGGACCTGGGCCTGTGTAATTTGTAAAGGAAAGGCTATTACCTCATGTGTGTACAAATGGGGATTCAAGGGTTTGGTAGATGCATTCGATAAAATGTTTGCTACATGATAACATGGCAGAAATGTAGAGGCAGCAATGGGTGACCATGAAAGAGACATAAGCAGCCTGTTTTATAGCAACCCGTTCTCTCAGTAACTGACTCACTTGTCACAAGGAACCACATTATGTCCTACTTATGACCTCATAATACACTAAGTCTACCAATGGCCTCTATTTTTGTTACATTGGAGAGGAAAATAATACTCAAAACGCATGATCTAAGTCTCCCGTTCATGCCCCTAGCTTCCTATTTGTACACAAATTCAGCATCCACAGGAATTTGCGGGACTATTGTTTATTCACACAGTGGTTCTTTTAATACCTCAACCTAAAATGTAGACAAAATCTCCCCATGCTACTTTAAATATGTTGGTAAAATTTTATTGTTTATTTTAGAGCCAGAGATGAGATAAAATCTCACCTAACATTAAAAAGAATGATTTGTATTCTTATATCATTTAATTTTTAGTTCTGGTGCATTAATGTCTCACTAGGAGCACAGTGCTTTCACCATGGTTCTCAAAGGGTTATTTTCATCTTGGTGTTATTATAGGGCTTTCCATAAACTGGGTTAAGGTAAGTAGTTACAATGAAGTTAGCTAAACTGTAGATTGACAATAGAATTATAATAAGTGGGAGGAGTAATCTGCTGCTCTCTGCATTCCTGAGGCCCCAGCTTCTCTGAGTGCCACAGGAAAGCTGCTTCTGTGTTGTAGAAGACACCTAATATGGAAACTGCAGAACACAGTGTCTCACTGTCTTTTATCCAGTGGGGAATTCTACCTGCACAGAGTCATCTGATTAGAATCCTTGAAGCTTCTGCTATAAACTTGATCATCAAAATGGTCATATCATGTTTTCTGTCTCTTGCCACATAATACAGTTCTGAATCTAAAACTCACAAAATACATTTGACAGAAAACTGAATTATGAGAAAACTCAAAATATGAAGAGACCGGGAAATCCAGTTTTCATTTTCTAGCCTCGGCAATAAGAGATTGCACATTACAGTGTTTGGGGCGGAGGTCATGTGAGTCAAAGCACAGCATCTTCAAACCTCCCCTGGAGAGACTCCACTTCTATGTGGCCTTATCCCAAATCAGAATTATGAAATAAGAACACCCTACATAAAAAGGTGCTCCCAGCAGGCACATCTCCCTGCACTGTCTGTTCTATAAAATAAATCACTCTCTTTCTTGATATCCTTTTTATGAATCAGGATAATAATAAGTATAGTATAATATACACAAATGCTACATATCAGGAAAGAGGAATATGTAAGAAGAAAGTTATAACAACGTAAATAAAGACAAAACAAAGATTATGTGGCTAGTTGATGAAGACCTTGTTTATGCACTGTCAGAGATGACGTCTGTGGATTTTATAAGAGTCCTTCTGCCTCCTTCCAGCTCATGGCCATTTGCCTATTACCTAAAGCTTCACAGAGTTCTCTCCCTGTCTGGGGAACTTAAAATTCTTCTTTGACAAGTATGAACTCTCAGAGGCCATTCTATGTTGGAGTTATGTAGTTTCCCCATTAAACTTTTATCAAAATATATGGCAGTTTAATCAAATACACCAAGGATATACTCAGCTCAATGTCCTTTCAATGTTTCCAATGCTCACTATTTACCACATTTCCCCTATTGTACAGAGAGTACTCATGTTTCCTCATATACTTTAATAATTTATTCTCTGTCAGTTCATGAGAACCCTTAGGTTACCAGCTTGCAGCCCAATACATACAGTGTAATGTTCTTTAGGGGGAGAATTTCTTACTTGAGTATTAGACCCTTAATACAGAGAACAAGAATAACAGGATTGGAAGCAACATTTTGTAAGAGGTCATGGAAAATATGACAGACAGTTTGCTGCCTAATCAGTCACACAAAACTCTCTATAATGGTATAACATCTTCTTCAGCCTTCTGGCCCAATATATTTGACAAACATATTTGTGAGGCAGAAACTATTTGAGGACTTGCTTACACTTTCTAGGCCGAGATTGGCCATTAACTCTGCCTACATCCAAGATTGTGAATTTTTAGGCAGAATTATTTCTGTGGCAGGAATAATGACATTTTGTCCAGTGGCTGGTTTGCTACATTTGTAGCCATCTCTACAAGGATGATGCACATCATTTTCTTTGAGGTAGACTGGGCGTTACCAGGAGTTATCCTGTCTTATTGTCAAAAGTCTTTAAAGTAATATAAACATTTCTAAATGCCAGATTCTGTAGGACTCTGAGGTTTTAGAAGACCTTATCTAACTACTTTACTTTATTTATCTATAGAATCATATCTATCTGTTAAGCATAGGATGTATATTCTTGTGATAAAAATAGATTAATAATTTACATGACTATGATTTAATCAACTAACAATTAGCTTGTATTACTTTACTATCCTAAACCACCTGCAATAGTGCTTTCAAAGAACTGGAATTAGTCTTGTATTCTACTTGAGTTTTATGGGTATAATACCTCATATAATCGTTTTTTGGTTTTGGGGTTTTTTGTTTGTTTGTTTGTTTGTTTTGTTTTTTTCATTTTGGAAGCTGCTAACCTGCACTTCTGGTTTACTCAGGTAATTAAGTCTTATTCCTTCTCAAGTCTCTTATGGTGTTGAAGACCAGATAGCTCAATTTTACAATTAAGCTTAGTTGTTTAGAGGGTAAGTTAGTTTTACATCTAGATAGAAGTTTGAATTGATAGAGCTGAGATATGATAGATATTGATTTACATTCAGAACTTTAGACTCACCAAGATAGGAAAGATGTTTTCTTCAAAGTTGCCAAATATAAATAACCAAACTACTATGAATGCTATGTTTATACAGTTCCTGATCGTTTCATGGTTCTTCTTGTTGTATGTAGTGTATTGTATTTATGTGTAAAAATTTTTCAAAAACTATAAAAATTAAAAAATAAGGAATTTTTAAAAAAGAGGGTCATGGGCTGGAAGATTGAAAAATATCACTTCTATTCTCATTCTTCAACGCTGGACCTTGTATCACTAAGACAAAAGTAGCGTTCTGATCATTGCAGCTATTTAAAAAGATATATGTGTGTGAGTCCCGTCAAATCATTTTTGTTCTTTCTTGTTATCCTATTATTTTGGAGTGGATATAGCTTTGGTCTTTTATGAGGCCCAGTGAGTCTATAACAGTTGTTTTCAACTTTACCAATGCTGAGACCCTTCAGTACAGTTCCCATGTTATGGTGAACTACAGCCACAGATATTATTTTTCTACTACTACTTAACTAAAATTTTATGTTATGTTATTTACATTTACAAAGTATATATAACATAGTAATGTAAATATCTGATATGGTATATAACCCCTGTGAAAGGGTTGTTGGACCACAACAGGGATCATGAACCACAGGTTGAGAAATGATGCTCTATATGATTGAGAAGAGTGCTGAAAGTGGATTTGTGATAATAATTCTCTTACTCTATTTTCTTTACAAAGCTATCTTCTTGTACAGAACAGTCACTGGACAAAATAGATTAACAAACATATCCCAGAGACTGCAGTGTGCTCTTTAAAAATAAGATAGATCCCACTCTGGGTGGAATCTTTCAAGGACATCTCTGGCAGGGTCATATCCTGTTCCTTCTCTTCAAATGCTTCTGGTCTCTATTCTATCTGCTGTTCTAAATGAGAATTAAGCATTTTACCTTGGGTCCCACATGTTATTTAGCTTCTTTAGGTGTGTGTATTGTAGTGTGGTTATATCCTGTATTAGTTGGTTAATATCCACAAGTTAGTATATACTATGCATGCCTTTGTAGGTCTGGGTATTCTCACGCAAGCTGATCTTTTCTAGTTACATCCATTTGCCTGCAATTTTCAAGATTTCCTTGTTTTTAATAGCTGAGTAATATTCCATTGTGTCGATGTACCAAACTTTGGGGTAGAGTGATAGAAGTCTTACGGAAGAGTTGTGTGATAGAAAGACCTGCATGGGACAAGAGCTCCACAAAGAGACCAATGGAGCAAACAAATCTGTGCCTGGAGGTAGGGGAGGAGCTGCCGCAGAGACTTATGCACCAACCAAGGACCATGCATGGTGAGGACCTAGATCCTCGACTCCGATATAGTAGATAGGCAGCACAGTCTTCTTGTGGGTCCAATAGTATGGGGAGTAGGGGCTACTTCTGATGGTTGATCACTTCCTCCTGATGGCGTAGCTTTTCCAGGCCACAGAGGAAGCGGATGCAGGCCGTCCAGATGAGACTTGATAGGCCGGGGTCAGATGATAGGGGAGGAAGGATCCCCCTTTCTGAGAACCAGGGATGGGAGAAAGGAGATGAGGGAGGAAGGGTAGTACTGGCAGTAGACAAGAGAAAGGGCTACAATCAGGGTGTAAAAAGGATAAATTAAAACAAAACAAAAAAAAAGATAGATCTACACGTAGAATACACCTGTATTCAAAGTAGGTAAATTATTTCTCAGAGTGTATTTTCAGAAGGGGTAAGGCAAATAACATTTGATATCCAGTAAGCCAATGTTACTATGGCACCATAGCAGAGAGTTGACATGACTTTGTCAAAAAGGACACAAGACGTCAAGGCTGGGCATTATACATTTACTTCAGATGTCCAGATTTCCATCCAAAACTTAGGAATTGTATTGGGGAAAAGACATAAGTAAGTTACTTATAAGCTTTACTGCAATGTCTAAGTCAATAATGCAGATATAAGGACAGTCTTGGTTTAAATTCAGGTGACACTGCACAATAAACAGAACAAAAATTGATAAAGCCTTATAAATGGAATGTTTAAGTTACTATTGAATTGATATTAAGTAGGTAATTTCAAATGTTGTTGTATTTCAACAGAAGGCAAAATATTATTGATAGATAGACAATTAAAATCTTTGCTTTATTTTAAGAATTTAAAAGCCTGTGAGACTGGATAAAAGTCCTGGTGTCCTATTATGAAAGAGAGCTGAGTCTGGCCTATTTTGAACTCCACGGTTTTGTTTTGTTGTTTTTTTGTTTTGTTTTTAGAGCTCTACTAGACTCATCATGAGCTGGTTTAAGTGACTAAGACTAACTCAAAGCTTATATCCATCATGAGTACTATATAGAAAGCATCTTTATAATGTTGTTTTTGTTAATAAACTATTTATGCTTATCAAACAGCTGAGAATTGGCATTTAAATCGATACTTTACCATCATGGCTATGGAATAAAGTTTTAAATAACCTGTCTTGATTTAAAGATTTTTAAGTGATTAAAATATTAAAATATCATATTAGATTTCCAAAGCACAAAATAGCATGGATATCAGAGATCGGAGAAAATATTCTATTTTTTAAAAGCCAGTGAAATAGCTCTCAGAATAGTAAAGTGTCTAGTTTCCAAGGAAAGTATTTGACAGTATGATTTTGAAGAGATCTAAGAGTCTGACCTTTTCTATCCCCCAACTAAGGAGACTTTTAACACAAGCACATCTGGTTTATGTTCCTAAACCTCTGGCCTTTACAAGCTTTCTTCCAAATTCATACAAAATACCACTCAGGATAGCTTGGCATACTGACCCTTCCCTGTAGGTGGTGAACTGCATAAAGTGATTCATTCAGTGGATTCAAGAATTTAACATATATGTGCCCAGTTAGCACTTACATCGTGAAGTGATTAGCACAAAGCACAGTTCATACACATGTTTGGAGCAATTTGGCTTTTTGAAGTTATAATTTTAAAATACTATTGTCTTCTAGAAAACACATTTGCTTCCCCTGTAAATAATTACGCCGGTATCATTATCTGGTAATTCAGAACAAAGCACACTGTGCTAAAATGGATGTTTTTGTTGGTTTCTTTCAAAGCTCAAATGCCCTTACTAGGGAAAAGCCACTGACAGGGTGGTCAGCTTGAGCTCATAAATCTCCATGTCCAGTCAACATTTAAAAACTCTTAGGTATTCAATCGAGTTAAGCATTAAATGGTGCGTTGGCTAAGAACATTTCATCTCTACAAGGCCCACTAATAAACCAGGCTAAGTTATTTGTGTAGACTGTAATTCCTCCTGACTGTGCCATCCATTTGCCTCGAGGACATACCAGTTTAAAAGTGTTCAGCACACTACACCATGCATAACAGGTAATCTGCCTAATTAAATCCAATAAAGATGCTCTAAGTGAAATGCTGAAGAGTGCCTGCAACCTCTGCCTCACCCTCCCTCTGCACCAGGGCCTCTGAGATTGAGACTCCCCAGCCATTAACTCAAGTGTTTACACTTGAAGCTCAAATTCTACTTTGCCAGAATGGCTCATTTCACATTTTACAAATCTGTTTTCTCATTTATAGGCAGAAAGCAATTCGTCAATGTTTCTATATTTTAGTTCACAACTTGTTCTGATAGTGAATGCGCTAATATATAGTTACATTGGCAATTCATAATGCCAGCATCACACTGTGGCTGGGCTGCGAAATTCAGAGATCTATCTAATCAGATTTATATCCATATTTTGAGTGCATTCATTTGGTATATTTCAATGAATTATTAATTAAGACCAACAATAAAATATTATTTTGCTCAGCTGCACAGCAATAGGACAGATACTCCAGAGAAATTTATCTGACAGCTCGAATCAAAATGGCCCAAATTCACTCATAGGTTATGGATGCGACTCAGCATGAAACATATTTGCTGATCAAAAACACTCAGTGTGTGTTTTCTCAGCTTGTCAATGTTTTGTCAGAATAACAAAAGCCAATGTTTAGCAGTTCAAGAAACTTCAATTTAAAGATTAATAAAAAAATTATGGCAGATGAATAAGGGTTCTTAAGGGAAAAGAAAATTATACTAAGAATTGATAACCATGATTTTCATTCAAGTAGATCAATAGACCAGAATCATTCCTATATGTAACCAAATTGCAACTGACATTTTATTTTATCTAATTCTATTGGCATAAAAATACTTCCCCCTATCATACTCCGTTTTAATCATTCATTCTGCTCTACTCGGTAAAATACTAAAATACAAACCTCATTGTAATCAATGCCTCTCTCTCTTTCTCTCTCATTGTACATATTAGACTGATGGACAAATCACTGCTATTCCTTCATTCCACATGAGACACTGAAGTTGGTTCCTTTTTCTAATCTCTTTATAGATTTTCAAGTTTGCTTTCTACAGCATTTGATTTTTTCATTCTTAAAAATGGCCCAATTTAAAGTCCTCCAATCTGTTGCTGGCATCTGTCAGAGGAATAATTCAGAGGTATCAACCCAGGTCTCTCATAGTTTCAGGCAGACCTTGTAACTCTTGAGTTGAGTGGCCAGTGTATAGTGACAGATACTTACCCAATTTGGAGGATGTTCATCAGCAACACATTGAGATGTAACAAGAATAAATTAATAAAAATATAATAAAAAAAAGAACACACACAGAAAGAAAGAAAGAAAGAAAGAAAGAAAGAAAGAAAGAAAGAAAGA
>OU015753.1:100778711-100797263 GCA_907169655.1 Acomys percivali
TCTCTCTCTCTCTCTCTCTCTCTCTCTCTCTCTCTCTCTCTCTCTCTGTATGTGTATGTATGTGTGTGAGAGTGTGTATATGAATATGTGTGTGAGTGAGTGAGTGTCTGCACATGCGTGTGTTATTGATGGTGTTGGTGCTGGTGCTGATGGGTGTCTGTGTATGTTATTGGTGGTGCTGGTGGAAACCAGAAGATGGCATTGGATCTCCAAAGTTGGCATTACAGGCAATGGTGAGATACTCAATGTGGTTTCTGGGAAGAGAAATTGGATTTACTGGAAGAGCAAAAACTGTGTTAACCACAGAGACATTCTTCTAGCTCCCCTCCCCACACACACTGTCAAAATCTGCATTTCAAAAGCTTGTGTTGCATTTCTCATTGCCCTTACAGAACCACAATTAATTTTGTTCATTTCTCTCATTTAAGTCACTGTTTATAAGTCTTAGAACAGAAGGCAAAAACTGCCAGCCAATCTATGAATTCATTATTTTTAAATTGTTTTTTTATGACTTGTTAAGTTTTACATGTTCTCATAATTTTTCTTGTATAATCTGAAGTTTGGTCATAGAAGCTCACATTATCTCATGGAAAAAAAATCAATTAGGCCCAAGATAAGTAAAGCTTCCCTCCATTAGCAGTTCCTCATCCTCACTCAGCTGCCATGCCACATGTCTGTTAATAGCACACTGCTTAGATGTACCTAATGCCTTAGAAGCTTGTCCCAGGATTACGTTTTATAAATCTGAAATGTTTAATGTTTGGTACTGTTTTCCTTGTTCTGAATAATCTGGAAGGCATTGCTTCATTGCTGAATTCAGTCTTATTTAACCATGAACCTGCCACTATTTATTCCTCAATAGTAACTTCTGCTTTAGTTTTGAATGCCTAAAACATAATTACATACATATATACATTTTCTTAGCTACTTAAGTTATTCAAGTCTGCAGATATTCATTAAATACCAGATAAACTAAAAGTGATACCATATAACGACATGGTAAGTGTAATGCTGGCCCTGGCCTCTGGGCATTAAAAGCACATTTGAAGCAAAATTATAATAAATGACCAAATGCACTCTCCTGTAATATGGATGGCACCAGGAACAGTGTAATCACGTAGGGAAATGTCTCGTAAGGCCATCATTGGGAGGACATGAAGTCTGTGCCATTTAATTCGGGTTTGAATATAATTGGTGAAGACACAATATAAGAGAAGGGCAAAAGACCAGCCAGATAAATAACCTGTGAGAAAGGACCAAAGGGATGTATTATATCTCAAGATTTAAAAAGTGAGTAGGCGGTAGATTCCCATGTTGAAAAGCTGTACACTTGTGCATGTTTTGGTTTGATTGGTCTACATAAAGATTTTGCTCTCAAGGCATTGGATGAACATGCCAGAGAAGAATGCTGAACATGTGAACAAACCCAAGATTCTTTCTAGTTTGCCATAAGAAGATTCCATGCACACAAGGGATCTATGAACAGGATAAGTCTTCTCAGAGTTTGGGCAGTCCAAATGTCCACTGATACAGCACTATGACAGACATTGGTACGATGGGCATTCTGCTATGAGAAAATACAAAAGTCAAATATTTAGGTGTCAGTAGTGGCATAATGTGGATCTACACTTTATTCTCTAATTTAAGACACTTGTGGTGAAAGCCTGCCCTCTGTAGCACCTATCAATGTGCACCAGCTTGTTACTTGCCTTCCTCCAAATAAGCATAGTTATGCAACAACCTCATTTAAGACCACAAAACCACATTCTAACTTCCTGGTTTTACATTTAATTATCCTTCTTTTAATACATGCTTGAAGGAGAGAGAAACATTTTTGTTGTTGTTCAGATCACAAGTGGGGGGTGAGAAAAAGACTTGTGAGAGAGCAGGTGATGTTTATCCCTTTAGAAGTCAAACCACCATGTGGAGGAGATTGGTTATTAAGCAGCTGAAAAACATCCTTGAACAAATGCTGGGAGGAGGTATAAATGTGAGCCAAAAGCAAGAGGCGGGGCCTTTGGAGACTGGGGATAGTTTTGGCTGTTCATCACACTCCACTTCGAGATGCTCCTAGAGAGAACCACTTGAGGGAAGGCTTCGGGGCTCTATGTTCCTGCTGAGGTTCTGGGTTCTGGTTACTCCAGGTTCCATCAGAAGAAATCCTGCTGATTGTTCCAGGAGAATCATTCCTTGGAACTGATATCCTTATGGTTTCATTATGTATTTTTTTAAATCTTCTTTTCTTATTGTTTGGGTTAGTCGGGTTATAAATGAGGTACTCTTGGTTAATAAGTTCATAATAAAATATATTTGTTAAGAAAATTGAGCCACATGCTTCTCACAAAACTTTTAAAATGGAATAATATATTAATGTTCAGTACTGTTTATTATGTTAAAACCATCATCTTTTGCAAGATCACAGAAATTAATGGCATTCATAATTTTATCTCCTTGATAATGACATTTACACGATCAACACTACAAATGAATGTTCTACCCAAAATAAACAGACTTCCTAACTTTCAAGGTTATTACAAGAGGTGCCTTTCTACTTGTTATGAACACATAATTCTGCAAAAAATGAGCTTTTGTTGAAGTTTTATTATGCATGGGGAAAAAAGATGAAATGGAAGGTAGGAGAGTGCAGTGTTATCTGGCTCGGGTGTGAGTCTATTGATGTCATCTTTTCCCTTGACTTATATGATTTTTTTCTTTTTAATATTTAAATGTGACATATATACTTACCTTTAATTGTTCCCAAGTATTATTATTCATTACTAAAAACTATTTGCTTTTAACTAAAGCACATGATTGTTACCCGTTTCATTAATGATTCATATAAAACAGAGATATTAAAATTGTCTAGAAAGAGACATGAGGCACAATATGTTTACTGGACATAGGAACAAGAATAAAGATCATAACCAGATATGTGACCCAGGGTGGTGGGTGCCAGGAAGCACTGAATTTTATACTTTAAAAGCCACAGCAAAGGAAATAGTTTAATTGCTAAAAATAGTAAATTATCTTGATATCATTATTTAACATCATCCATGTCTTAATTTAGCTTTATAGTCATCTTATTCTGTGGGAAATTTCATGATTGAAATCTTTAAAAGACCCCAAGTAATTTGAGAAAATTTACTCATTATTTCTTTAAGTTCTAAAAATTAAGATGTTTGGTAATTTTGCTTATTATTAACAATGATCAACTTTGGTTGGCATGAATTTTATCCAAGGAAAATCTATGAGTAGGAAAAAGCAAACAATCATGGGTTGAGTGTTAATTAATTAGATGTCAGGAAGTATCAATAATTAGTATCACATATTAATGGCTCAAATGTTCTGCATCCTGAACAGAGGTTTTTTTCCCTTATATTGTACAAGCACTCCAAATAAACACTCCAAAATACCCAAGAGGATAGATAGGAAAAGTTTTTCCACCTGCAATGCTAGACACCATTTTTTAATGAGACCTGTAGTGCCACACGTCACCTAAAGTTGCTTCGAACTACAACACTTGCTTCTGGTTTCACACCTTCACTTTGATCCATGAATTTTGGTCCAGGTAATAGTTTGGGGGCCATTTTTTATATTGTTACTTCTCTACTTTTAGCAAACAGTCATTATTAAATATACACTAACCTAGCATGAGTGTGTTTAAAATTTGAAAACATTCGGACTCTGTTTATACTAGAACACTCCCTCCAAGATAGAACATTGCAATCTGTCTTGTTCAATACTGTGTCTCCATCATTTCAGCTGGTTTTCTTTGACTCCACTGCCAAAACAGTGGTGGATATGTTCCCTTACTTATTTTTTGCTATATTTGTGAAATTCTATTCCCAATGATAACTGAGGACCCTGTGACATCACACCTGAGTGCATATGGGTGCATATGACCTGAAAACACAGAGAATCTCAGCCCATCACCTGTGTTTTACTGCTGAGAGTGAATATTTTTCTATTGACTTTGTCTTACGGGCTGCCTACTTCCTAGTCCCTTTGCTAAGAGAGCACACTTCTCCTGTTGTTCTTTCTATTCATGAGTTGATGCTTCTAAGTTATAAACTTTCTCTTGGTCTGTGAATGTAAAACAGAAATGATATGACATCACACTTGGTCCTGTGCTTTGGTTTGCTTTGAGGCACAGAGCCATTCTTTCCTTCTCTCTCTACTTTTTATATCTCTTGTATGATTTGCTACATATAATTTTCCTGTGAGGATTGTACATACATCATAAAAGGAAAAAGAATATCTATTCCATACCTAAGCATGTGAGAAATAAATATTTGGCATCTAAGTAATCCCAGGTCTGAGAGGAAATCTGGGAGATGGTTTAAAACATAAGTAATTTGCAAAATAGTGGTCCATAAGAAGTCCCTAAAAACATATGAATATACAACCAGGTCATTCAGAATTGTTGCTGAGAAAGTTACACGACTGTGCCTGTCTGACAATTACTGACAGGATGCCACCACTGAGGGAAAATATGGATAATAGAAAATACCATGAAGATTGTTAGTGTTGGTTATATTGGAAGATAATTGAATGAGTTGCCATTTAAAATAGTTTTTAATGTATACAGCCCCTATAGTGAATAATCTATTAGGTATTCTTTAAAGGGATATGTACCACCTAAAAATTAAAATCTTTGATATGTCACAATTCAGTATAAAGGAATGTTTTTGATAGGATTGAAATCTCAGAATTCATTTGGTGTGTTGACTGAATACACACTGAAAAAATTGTCTACACCTATGAGAGACATAGACTGATATACATAATGATAAAAATTATGCAATGTCAGTTTTCAACTTCCAAAATCTTCAATACAAGAATTTTTACATTACCATTGTATTTTTTCTGTCTTGTGTGCTGCACATTCTGCTTAGTGATTTAAAATGAATTTATAAACCCTAAACTTATATTGAATTTGATGGGTGTGATCTGATGAAACTGATTTCTTAAATGGTTTGTGCTTCCTTTTCCCATAGATTCAGTCATTACAAAAGAACTGACTATGCTCCTAGTTTAGGAGTCATACCAAATTGCTTCTGATAAAAACTTCCCCAGAGCCCTGACACCATTACACCAGACTGCTACCCATATAATTTCTGTACCAGGTTTCCTAGTCTCCAGCCATAGCTGCTTGGACCACAAATAAAGGTTAACTTAATAAAATATATTCTTGTGGTTGTGGGTAGAGTGAGAACTGTCTCTGACATGAACTCCAGTGCCCCCAATTTGATCACTTCCAATTGGTGGGGAGGCCCCGCAGCACACAGAGGAAGGGGAAGCAGGTTTTCCAGATGAAACCTGATAGGCTGTGGTCAGATGGTGAGGAGGAGGTCCCCTTCTGTCGGAGGTCTAGGGGAGGAGAATAGGGAGAAAGTGGGAGGGAGGGTGAAACTGGGAAGATACAATTGAGGGGACAATAATCGGGATATAATCTGAATAAATTATAATAAGACAAAACAAAAAATAAAATAGAGAAGCAGATGGTTCATGACTTCTAAAACTATAGGAGATAGTACTTAATTGCTTGAGATAATGAATTCCTAGTCCACATAGTACAGAAAATTGTCACTGTGTTAAGTTGCTATTGAATTTTTTTAAACATTGATGTGTCTTACTGATTCTTTACTTGGTGTCCTCTGTCTAACCAAACCTAGACCTAACCTTGAGAAGTATAATGCTCACTGCAAATCCTACAACTCTCCTGTTACAGTTTTCACGACACAACCCATTCAGGGGCAAGGGGACTGGAAGTTTAATAACATAGATTATAAGCCCATTAATCTGCTGAAGCAGAGCCTAAAGGGAGATTCCTGGCATGCCTCTAGAGTTATCAAATGTATATTTATGGACTTCACATATTTATGAAGATGTCAAAACTGTCTTTATACCCACTTTTTAAAATACTTTTAAGTTTTTTCTCTTTTCTTTATATATTTATATTTATATTATTACACATATATGCAATAAACTACGTATAGCAAGAAGAGTCATGAAATAATCAGGAATTATATCAGTGTTATATTCATAGTGTTTTGGCTATTTGTATTTGGCAGCCTTCAAGAAAATATCTTTCCTCACTTGGAGAGTCTAAAATTCTGAATGTAAACCAATATCTATCATACGTCATCTCTATCAACTTAAAACATCTATCTAGACCTAACTACTAAGCTTAATTGTAAAACTAATCTATCCAGTATTCAGCCCCATCAGAGACATGAGGAGTAAAATTAATTTGCTAGTACTTCCTTTAGAAAACTAAATGCTATTCTTGAGTGTCCCATTTTGTTACTGAATGACTTACTTTGTTGTTCATTATCTCTGTGCTCTAGGGTTTATTTCCTTTTTGTTACATTTTCCTCAAATTTTCACCTACTAATTTATTTAATGCTGTTCAGATGTCAGTAAACTGATCCACTTTCTTACCAACTTCTTCCTTTTGCTGTTGACTTTATTTCTGTGCTCCTAATGCAGCCAAGGAACTCACAACACAAGTGAAAGCAATGCACACATCATGGGAGGGAGAATAGAGGCTCTCCTGCTAAGCTTCCATCAACATATGTCCTCCTATCTCTTGTTATATAGAAGGTTTAGAAGTGTCTTCAATGAAATTCCATCTCTTGAGGTCTCCTAAATAAGAGACCTTTTCATTAGCTGCTTAGCAAGTCTTCTTCTGGATGCCGTCCTACATCCATGTCCTTTCAGCTAAGACTTCCCTCTTTTTTTTCTTTTCTTTCTTTTTTATTTTATAAGAGTAGGCACACTGGGAGAGACTTTATCAGAAAACCCATTTTATATCATTAGTAACATCCACACTTAAACTAGTAGATTAATGTTAATTTAAGAATTCTGTTTCTTAGATGACACTAAGTCTAATCCATATTATTCCAACCAGGTTTATATTTAAAAAGTAATCTTAAAGACATTTTATATAAGCCATGTTTTAAATTTTCCTATATATGAATCATGTAAATATGACTATATATTTTTTGGGATACAATTTTATGCTTAATTCTTCTGTGTTTATTTCCCCCCTGCCATTCTTTCAAATTTATGAGTTACAACACATATGCTTTGAATGTGAATGCAATAAAAAGCCAATCAATAGAACTTATTTTAATAATCCTAGTATATAAGAGTCAATGAGGAGCCAAGAATTCCTGCAGATAAGACAGCACACACAGTACAGGCCAAGCAGTATCTCCCGCCAAATTGTCGCTGTTGTGTGCACCAGTGACATCAGCTCATTCTATTCAGTTGTTTTTCTGATCATAGACCCAGGAATCTTGTCCATGTTGCATAGTTGAAGGATAAATTGAAATTTAGATACCAGCTAAGATAAATTTCACTCCTATTTACATGTAAAGTAGATTTAGTAAACATCATTTTCAATAGAACTGAAAGAATATTTTCTACATATCTTAGTTTGTGAATTGAGATTTTTACTTGTAGGTATTTTCAGCATCTAGTATTGCTCCTCCTAAATTTCTGACTGTATTTAAATAAATATTTTATTATTTAAATTTTCCTTACATTACTTAATAATATGTTAGAAAAAGAATAGGAAGTACTTATAATATTCACATTTATATCATTTAAAAATAATACTTGTTTTGCTGTAGCTGATGAACAGCATTGCCTTTTATACATGAAAGTGTTAATGCAAAGCATAGAAACAAATGCACAGCTCAGAATCAAAGACTTAATTTAACAGAAGTGAGATCTTATGTGTATTATAAATAATCTGACCATTCTAAAGAGCATCTTAGATTTTACTATCTTTCCTTGCTTTCAAACTCTCAGCATTTTAGTTTACTGTATTCATTTCCTCTCTCATGAGACTGAATGCTTCAGAGAAATGACCTTCTAATGTGGTAAATTGAGAACTAACTGCTAATTACTAATTGGTATTGCAATTCTTGACCTGATCTCAGGAGCTGCGAAACAAACCTCTGTCTCTAGGGTGTAAGGAGTTCTAATGGGCAGCCTGTATGTCGACACAGAGCACACAGTAGCCGCTGAGTAACTTTAAAGTGTTACCTTAATGAGCAGCATTGGAAATAATGTGTTTAGAGGCTCAAGCTGGGTGAATGTACTTTGCTGACAGCAGTTAAAGCACAAAATCTCTCTCTTCATTTACTCAGAGCCAGGAAGCACATCAGTGAGAAAAGTCTCAGAAAGCCCCTCCCCACCTTTCATACATGACTAATAGCTTCAAGCTGCTCACAGTTGTGCTGTCCTTGGGTGTGGGGCGGCACAGGTTGTAGTTAACTAGTCAGTATAGAGGTTCTTGACACATGTACACCTTTTCCCTGTTTGGTGTCAACCATTAATAGGAATTTCCAAGCAATTAAACCTTAACTCCTGCTGCTGTGGTAACCATGAACTTTCAAATTCCCATTCAAGTTGCTCAACACTTAGCATTAGCATGGAAACAAGAAAGCCCAACTTTGTTAATCACAGCAACAATGAAATCTGTTGTTACGTCTTTAAAATGTCTGTAGCATACATAGAGTGCAAAAGTGTTCACACGGAAAGTTAGCAATAGAACTCCAAAATCACCAATTTTCTCTCAAAGTTTATGCGATCTTGATTTTAACAGATGTCATGAAGAATGCCAATAGCAATATAAGTACATGAATGTTTACATAGATAGGAGATGAGAGAAAGATAGAACTAAAAAAATTTGATCATCAATAAACTGAACTTTGAGAATTGCCAATTTTTTATGAACTATATATACTTCCACTTGCTAAGTCTAAAACTAGCAAATACACATTAGCAGGTATGATATTGGAAATGTATTCTCAGTATGTGTGAGTTACTCAGTGTGCAGCCTCTCTCATGCTCACAGAAGCCTTGTGACTATGTGGTGATTGCTTACATAGGAATCTGTTTTTTAAAATATATTTTATTGATTTATTCATATTATATCTCAATTGTTATCCCATCCCTTGATTCCTCCCATTCCTCCCTCCCTCCCATTTTCCTCTTACTCCCCTCCCCTATGACTGTGACTGAGGGGGACCTCTTCCCCCTGTATATGCTTATAGGGAATCAAGTCTCTTCTTGGTAGCCTGCTATCCTTCCTCTGAGTGCCACCAGGCCTCCCCATCCAGGGGACGTGGTCAAATATGGGGCACCAGAGTTCATCTGAAAGTCAGTCCCTGCTCTCCACTCAACTGTGAAAAATGTCCTGTCCATTGGGTAGATCTGGGTAGAGGTTCGAAGTTTACTGCATGTATTGTCCTTGGCTGGTGCTGTAGTTTGTGCAGGACCCCTAGGCCCAGATCTGCCCATCATAATGTTCTTGTAGGTTTCTAGAACCTTCTGGATCCTTCTATTTCCCCATTCTCCCATGCT
Source organism: Acomys percivali (assembly GCA_907169655.1). Taxonomy (NCBI): domain Eukaryota; kingdom Metazoa; phylum Chordata; class Mammalia; order Rodentia; family Muridae; genus Acomys; species Acomys percivali. The sequence goes on from OU015753.1 coordinate 100,788,093, forward strand.
ACTCTCACATAGAATCCCAATAGGATGTCCTCCCCTCTGTCCCACTTTCCTGATAAGTGAAGACATTCATGGTTCCCAATTGAGAAATGGGGCTCAGAACTAAACAGAGAATTCTCAACAGAGGAATATCGAATTGCTGAGAAACACTTAAAGAAATGTTCAACCTCCTTAGTCATCAGGGAAATGCAAATCAAAACAACTCTGAGATTCCATCTTACAACTATCAGAATGGCAAAGATAAAAATTTCAAGTGACATCACATGCTGGCGAGGATGTGGAGAGGAATACTCCATTGCTGGTGGGAGTGCAAACTAGTACAGACACTTTGGAAATCTATCTGGCGCTATATCAGAAAATTGGGAATAAGGCTTCCTCAAGACCCAGCTATTCCACTCCTTGGAATATACCTAGAAGATGCTCCAGCACAAACCAGAAGATTTGTTCAACCATGTTCATAGCTGCCTTATTCATAATAGCCAGAACATGGAAACAACATAAGTCTTCCTTAGTAGAAGAATGGATAAAGAAACTGAGGTACGTTTACAGTATGGAATACTACTTAGCTTTTAAAAACAAGGAATTCCAGAAATTTGTGGACAAATGGATTCAACCAGAAATGATCATAGTGAGTGAGTAAACCCAGAAGCAGAAAGAGTCAAAAGGTATATCATCACTTATATTGGACACTAGCTCAAGGAATCTGTTTCTTTATGGCCAGGTGGAGGGTAAAATGAACTGTATATGAAAAAAATTGTCAAAAATAGCCTTCCAAAGAATTGAGGTGGGCAGAATATATATATATATATATATATATATATATATATATATATATATATATATATATATATATATATATATATATACACACACATTTTTCTTAGAGGCATGTATCATTATCAAGACTTAAGTATCTCATAGTAGAATTATTGCTAAAAATCAACATTTAACCTTCAAATCCGTCTAGATAATGCTAATGAACTAGTTCTCACAATATGGCAGCTCGTGGAGATGGGGGGAAGGTTACATACAGACTTTTGTTAGTGGAAGTCAGTGTTGATGATTGTTCTTATGTTTGTTCATAGAGTAAGTATTTTAAATTAATTTCTTTTATGAATTCATTTATGCTCCTTACTTCCTTTCCTCCCTTAAATGAGTTATTGGCAGCCATTGAGTGCTGGAAGGAGAATTGGTTTCTCCCATGGCTGACTACCCTTATTTGTAGTCCAATGTGAAATGCTTAGCTCAGAATCCATATACACACAAATAATAATTATTACATTTTATAGTAGTTTTTATTTCCACTTATAGATAAACTCAAAAGTTTAGATATGTATGGATGTATATGTGACTATGTGTTTGTGTAAGGGTATACATATTTGTGTTTATGCATGTGTGTGTCTGTGTGTGTGTGTGAGAGAGAGAGAGACAGAGAGAGACAGAGAGAGACACACACAGAGATAGAGAGACAGACAGAGACAGAGAGAGACACACACAGAGACAGAGAGACAGAGAGAGAATGTGTGGGAGTATAGAGTCCAGATGACAACCTTCATGTCATTTCTCTGCAACAATCTACCTTGATGCTTTTGAGCTCAATGTAGTCCACATTGGCTGGTCAGTGTACATCAGATGTTTCCATTTCCACAGCACTGTGATTACTAGTATGTATCACAATGCCTCCCCTAAAGAAGTACTTATTCTTAAAGGAAGTAAAATATGTCAATTTAATGAGGATCTTTTTAAAAAATATTTTTATTAATTTATTCATATTATATCTAAATTATTATCCCATCCCTTGTATCCTCCCATTCCTCCCTTCCTCCCATTTTCCCCTTCCTCCCCTCCACTATAAAGATCTTAACATGATGTTGGCCGACTTTCCATTTAAATAAATCCGCTTTAGATATTTTGATATACTCCGATTTTTTTTAACACTTATTTTATCTAAATTTTCAGTTGTTAGTTTTTTTTGTTCTCAAAGGAGCAGATGGAAACTATCAAGTAAATGCTGTGCCAACTAATTTTGAGAATTTTCTGGAGTTTAGTAGTAGATCTGTGGTGAGGAAAGAAAACTACCTAAGAAGAAGATATATAGCACATGCATGGCACTGGAATTGTCCTGAAGAAATAAATTTTATTTGAGGTGCATTTTCCACTGACTAGCAGACATTATAGTTATGACATTAGCTTGGTGACAGTCCTCACCAATGAGTTCACTGATCCTTGTGAAGGGTCATCATAGCAGATTTAAGAAGGAGCCATATCTTATCAACTCTTGCCACATTCCCTATTGTTATCTTTTCCTATACTCTTTTAAAAGTTGTATAAAGTTATTTATTCATCTTTAAAATTTCTCTGTGGAACATCAGTATATAAAAGGAAAGGATATCAATTTTCATGACTTCATCTTCTCTGGGACATTATAACAACACATGTAGTAAATTTTTATTAATGGCCCACCAAAAATAAAATGTAAGTGCCTTGTGAGTAGTAGGACCATAAAGACAGCAAAGAAGAAAAATCTCAATATATTTGTCAACTGATCTATGATGCTTCATGGAGGGAGTAGTGGACCAGTCCTACTGCATCTGTGTTTCCAAAGAAGAGGAAGGTGAGTGCCATTGCCCGTCTGGCTTCTTTGCTTTACTATTTTTATTCAGTAGGCTAGCCTAGTTCATAGGATGGAACTGGTGATTCCCAGGGTGAATATTCCCTCATGAATTACTTTTTTGGAAACAGTCTCACATAGCTACCTCTGGTTGAGTCTCTTAGGTGGTTTTAAGTCAAATCAAATTAACACTGATGATTTACCTTCACAATAGTATTACATATAATAATCATATACAATAGTATTACATATAAAAAAAGACTGAGAAAATTTGACCTAAACAAATATTGCTTAATTCCCTGCTATGTTATATAGAGTTATTCGAAGAACCTTACCGTATTATTTTTCTTATTCTTTTTGGGCTATCATAAACTAAAAGTTGGAAGTAACTAGTATAGGAATTTAAAGTAGTTGTCCTTTACTCAGTCATAGGAGAACTGAATTCTAGAAGTAGATGACTGTTGTTTTAAATACATCTTTGTTACAAAAGATAATGTGACTAGTATAGTGTATCACCTTCAGAAAATAGCAAAAGAAAACCCTTATTTAAATTATCTCCTCACAATTATACTAAAAGTTAGGTTTTTCATTTGGAGGGAGAAAATATAAATAAATTAATTTTATTAACTATTCTCTATGAAAAAGAGTGTAAAGAATAACAACTAGACAAGTATTTATAATAATTATTCCTCCTATGATATCATTTAAACATTATACTAACAAAAGTGAACATGAGATCTCAAATTCAGACATGAAAAAAAAATGTCATAAGACTCATTTTTCTTGCTCCCAATTTTACATGTGATGCTGAAAAGTTTGTAAGCTTTTTACAATTTCTATTAAGAATCTTAGATATTCCTGGAAAAATTTCAAATTAATAGCTATTTTTAATAATGAAAACCCATGCTACATGTATCCTCCCAACATATTTCAGAATTCTCATTGGATTCATGATGTTTTCTGTTCCAGTTAATACACACATTGCCTTTTCCTATGAATACTTCATTTTTTTCTAAAATGGACCATGTAACTAAGTAAATATCTCTGATAGGTTTTTTTTTTAGTGAAAAATATATAAAGAAATAAGGCAATGTATTATGATGCAACAGCTCCTAATAGTTACAATTTTCTTTTCAAGACATCAAAATTAAAAAGAAAATTCTAGTCTCATTGTGACACCAATCCATGTCCACTATTGTCATTTTCCCTCTTAAGACCATGCCTATGTGATTTTTAAAAAAGAGACTATTACAATGTTATTCTATTAGAAAAAGAAAGCTGGGAAAGTCTAAGTGCACCTCCCATCATGTTGTTTGCAAGCCTGGACATAAAACTGATGTCTGCAATCTTCCTCCAAAAAACATACTCTAAAAAAATGAGCATATCATTTCCTCTTAAAAGGAAAAGTGTCAGCAGAAAAATGGCATTATACTACTACTATTGCTATTACCAGATGCTGGAAGACTTAAGCAGTGTTTATGAAAAAAATTATGAGATTTGTTCATTGCTACTAGTATTTTAATCATTTAAAATATATAGATGGTATATAATGCTGATATGTACAGTAACTACCAATTAGATGGTTACAGCACACGTATAGAACATATACATTGCCTTCTACTTACTTATTCTTTGTTCTAATCAATATTCTTTAAAAATTATATTATTGATTATATTTTTTGTTACAAAAATATATCATAAGCAACTATGAGCAGACAGACATGGGTAAGTTTTATGTCATCATATGTAGGTACTAAATGTCAAGGATGGGGGATAGTTTGGATTCCATGGTGTGAGATGCTATTCTTGCAGACTTACCCTGACTAAGGACATGCCAGCAAAGAATTCCTGGCTGTGGTCTTAAAGATCATGCTCTGCTCTATTACACACCAATAACAAGTCAATGACCACATACACCCCTACAGGTTTTCCTCAGATGCTTGAGCACCTGTTATTTCTCCTAGTTTCCAAGGCTAAAAGCCAAAAATCTCCACAACTGTTAAGTGTAAAGCCTACAGGCACTTATTGTAGAACTGTGTCAACAGTAAACACTGATAATAATTTCTGAAGAGATTTTACTTCATCATTTACGCAAATATTGATATTGTTTCTTCAGCCCATTCTGGTTGCATTTCCTCATCCCTGATAATAGCTAGGCTTTATGTAGTCAGTCACTGCAGGACTCTTGTCTTTTGTTTATTTGTTAGGCAGACACGCACACAAATTCTTGGCCTATTTATGAGTTTAATGTTTTTTTCACATGTTTTACAATAACCCATGAAAATGTAAATGTAATTAAAAAACCCCACTTTTACATTGACTTTTAATTTGGAGATTTTGCATTCACTTTTAATTAGTTCTGCTTACTTAAAATATAATATTCAAGGTGGGACACGGTGGTTCAAGCTTTCAGTATAGCACTAGGGAGGCTGAAGTAGGCATATCTCTGGGAGTTTGAGCCAGTCTGGTCTACAAAGCCAATCCAGGACAGTCACGACTGTTATGCAGAGAAACCATGTTTCAAAAAAAAGAGGTTATTTTGCAATTGAATTTTAAAGAAAAGCAATAAATACTAATTTAAATATAAATCGTATTTAGGAAAAAATAATAGTCTTGATAGAATAAGCATGTGTCCACAGCTATATTTGTGATATTTCTGGAGTTGTTCAAGTATGAAGTGGCCCCCAGATCACCTCCCAACATGGCATTATCTGATAATCTACCAGAACGATATATTGAGCATATTCTATATATTTTCCTGAACTGTTGCCTGAAATGTGTTTCTAGATCTTTCATGGAAGCCAGCAAATCAGTATTGGTTACATTGATCTAAGATTTAGCAAAGCCCGAAATACAACACATAATAAAAATTAAATTGAAAAACAACTCTGAGAACTTGACAGTTCTGAGATATTCAGAGTGTGACCCTTTGCATAACCCACCCCTTGACCATACATTCTTCTTACAGCAGTGTGGACTACCACGGCAAAACCAAAATCTTACTCTCCACAATGGTTCATTCATGGTTTGCACCCTCTACATGTAAAGATAACCATAAATAAGGAAATTAATCATATTCTTTTCTTCATGTTAATATCTTCTTTTTAAAATAAGTCTTCTATTTTCATTTTCACTGATTTTAAAGGGTATCTGTAAATGTCAGGTCTACTCCATGATCTCATTAATTTTTATGCTGTAGAATTTTTTTTATAGTAATAACGAGAGAAGTCATATGCACTGAATGATATTTATCTTCCTAGCGATTTCCAGCATGTGATATAGTAGAGTACTGTTACCCCAAGGACAAGCCCCCGTTGCAGATCTCTAGAGCATTTCCATCATGTATCATTTTACTTTATACTTATTAAAGAGCAGCTCTTCATTTCTCCGTCTCCCCCAGGGCTCTTCATTCTATTTCTTTTTCTCTACTTGTTTCTTTAGCTGTCATCTCCCATTAGACTTTCTAGGAAACTTCACATCCTTAAGCCTCTGGATGCTTTTACACCAGTCACATTTGTAACACAATTAAGAAAATCCAATGACACTGTATTTTAGAGCATCCACGGAATTAAGGTGTAAATGGCCACAAGATCTTCTCCTCCCTGCTGAAGCTCATCTCCTGCCAACAGCAGCATCTCAAGGGTTTCTCCAGGTGTGTTTTTGTTGAAGGTCATTATGGCAACCAAAGGCAATGAAAATTAGAACCAGAAGAGGTGAAAAATCTGAGTGTTTCTTTGAAAGCACAACTGGGAAGCAAACAATGAGGAAAAAGATCAGGAACATTAAAAGTAGATGTGGTCTAGGTTAGAGGTTGAAGCTTAGAGATGTGTAGAGAGTTCTGAAACAAGAATTAAAAATATCTTACGGTATGTATAATTATTGATTCTTCTTTGAAGCTTTTCAAGGATACTAGAAATTAAAATTGGCACCTGGTAGATAATGAGCTTTACTTGGGGTTTGTTAACAGTTTCGAGGATTTAACCCTTTGTCATCATAAAAGGGAAAGTGGAGGCATGTAGGCAGGGGTTGGAGCAGTAGCTAAGCCCCATATCCTGATTCCAAATGAGGGCAAGGGGGTGGGAAGGGTGGTGGTGTAGGGGGATGGGGGATAGGTGGTGGGGAGGGGTGGTCTTGTGGGAGCCGGGAGGGTGGGAGGGGTGTGGGGTGGAGGGTAGAATGGGTGGTGGTGGGGGGTAAAGGGGGCGGAAGGGATGCTGGCATAGGATGTTAAAACCTCGAAGCCCTCCTCCACTTACATGCTTCCTCCTAATAAAGCCACACCTCCTGACACTATAATTTTTCATTTATTTCCTGATTAAGCGTTCAAATATATGAGCCTCTGGAGGCTCATTTTTATTCAGGCCACCACAGCCCCTCTTGGAGAAGCTCAACCCTGTCTTCCCTGCCAATGAATTGAAAGTCCTTGGAAACCATCGGTCAAAATAAACCTTTCCTCTCTTTAGTTGTTTCTGTCAAGCAGTTTGTCACAGCAATACTGCTGATGATAAAACTAGCTCTCCAAATGCAATCCCGAGCAAAAACATATGGGACGGCACACTTTCAGATTCCTAAGCTAACTGTGATGTTAGAAAACAACAGGTTAGAGCCGGGCGGTGGTGGCGCACGCCTTTAATCCCAGCACTCGGGAGGCAGAGGCAGGCGGATCACTGTGAGTTCGAGGCCAGCCTGGTCTACAAAGGGAGTCCAGAACACGGCCAAGACTACACAGAGAGACCTTGTCTCAAAAAAAAAAAAAAAAAAAAAAAAAAAAAAAAAAGAAAGAAAAGAAAAGGAAAGGAAAGAAAAGAAAAAGAAAACAACAGGAATAACGTCATTACATGGTAGAGTTTAGAAAAAGCCATGTTCTCGGAAAGAACCTGACTCTGGTTGACACAACCTATGAGCTCTCAAACAACAGAAGAATTGTCCCATCCCACTCGACCAGCAAGGAAGACACGGCACCCGGTTCTTCTCTCAAGCAGTTTATTCAGGCTCTTCTTGTTCTTCTCCCCCGAACCACTCCCCTCATACCCTTTTATAGACATCCAAGCATCCAATCAAGCAACGCCACGTTTCTGTACTCTATTGGCTCTTGAAAGCAGAACTATTGCAGGCAGCGGGCCATGTCCTAATAAGGACTTGTTTACTACTTTTGAGGCAAAGCTGGCTACATGCCAGGCGCCGTCTTGGAGCGAGGCACACAGTAGAATACTGTGGCTACCCACAAAGAATGACGCCGATAACGAGGCAATTCATTTATATATGTAATTTTTCATCTTACATCAACTCAATCATCTTTTTATATGCTGTTTAATTTACTGAGGACTTTTTCTTGATTTTATTTTCAAACAAATTTTCATAAAATTTTATAAGATGTTTATAGCTGAATAGGAAATGCTAAACTGTAGCCTTTTCCCACACAGGTGCTGGGTCATCTTTATCTCTGAACCCTTAGTATCTGTACTGTATGAGTATTGACATTTGATAAACAGGGTATTTGTTTTATATTGCTGTTGCAAAAGGACTCCTACTACGAGCTTAGTGACTAAAAATAGCAAAGATTCGTTGTGTGATTCAGGAACTTAAAACCAAAGGTAGAGTTGCTGGCCGTGAGCCCGAGTGTCAGCAGGTTATTTACTTTCGCAGGCTGCCGTGGGAGATTCCATCTATCTGCTGTTTTCAATGTCCAGAGGCTATTTGCATTCCTGGGCTCATGGCCACATTCTTCATCACTCAGATTTCTTCTCTCTATCATGCCATCTGCCATTAACTGATTCTTCTCCCCAACTCCTACGAGGGCTCTTGTTATTACATTAGACACAAACAAATTATATAGGAGAAATTCTCCACTTCAGTGTTCTCAATCAACCAAACATATTCTATTTTGTACACTAGAGTAACACAATGGAAGGGATTTACGTTCTAGGGTTTAAGACATGAATGTCATTAGGGGAACTATGAGTAGGTCTTTTACGAATAGAGGGAGGTAAAAAGGAATAGGAGAAAAACCAACACTGTGTGAGAGAGAGGCTCCAATTTGAGTTCTGGAGGAACAGGTCATTCCTGATGCCCACTGTGGGCTCTGGCACCACTGTGTCTTCCCTGGGATTTGCAAACTCACCTTGACATTTAGAGCATGATACTGTCATCTGGAGGTCTGGATTTCTTAGATTATGCAGCCTGGTCTTACCTGGCTTGTGTTTACTAACCCAGACAGAGAATACATCATTGTCATGATTAAGTTTGGAGAGTAAATCACCATCTTTTTATTTCTTTATTTTTCTCTTTTCTTTATGTACCTCTTAATACTTTTAGGAAGGAGGCACAATAATTTTTTTATTGTAGTAATAATATTATTCCTCTATCATCAACTTATAAGCTAAATATTGTCATGGTTTTGTTTTGTTTTTTAATCAGTTTCTTTTATATTGCCACTAATTTCTCAATCCCATATTAATTTTTTATAGAACTTTCTAGACTATTAGGGATATGCAAGCTACTAAACTCTAGTATGGGTCTTCTTCTTCTTCTTCTTCTTCTTCTTCTTCTTCTTCTTCTTCTTC
>OU015753.1:100797273-100813708 GCA_907169655.1 Acomys percivali
TCTTCTTCTTCTTCTTCTTCTTCTTCTTCTTCTTCTTCTTCTTCTTCTTCTTCTCTTTTTCTTCTCCTCCTCCTCCTTCTCCTCTTCCTCTTCCTCTTCCTCCTCCTCCCTGCCTCCTTCTTTCTTCAACAAGTTATTTTGCAAAGAGTTAAGTCTCTCAATCTACTTGATAAAGTGTCGACACTTGGTGGACCGCATAATTCTACTCACCTATTGGGCACATTCACATAAGTAGGTGCACTGACAGCATCAAGGCAAGAGAAGATGAGAATTGTAGAATTATGGACCTACAGTAAATGTCTGAACAGAAAGTAGATTACGCTGACTCCAATTGGAAAAGACAGTGAAGAGACAGGCTTTACAAACTGGTTTATATGCCATTGCTAGATTTTGCAGACAAGAACCTAGAATAATGCATGGGTCAGTTTTGGAAAACTAACAGTGAAGTTGGTCTGGAGTAGTAAGGACATATGATCAGTGGAGGCATTAAAGGGCCACATTTCAGAAATACAGCTTGGCAGTGTACTGCAGAAGAAGTTGATGTGGAGTAAGGTGGGTACAAGGAAATGATTAGGCAATGAGTGGACGCTGGCCAGCTGGGAGCAGGAGGCAGTCTGATAGTGGAAATAGCGCTAAAGAGGTAATAGGGACTGGGCATGGGGCAGGGAACAAGGAAGGGGGAATATAGGTACAAATGATATAAATACAGTGTTCATAGAACAGCTTCAAAATATTGATTTAAAAATTTTTAAGTGAAAAATATGATAAAATCAAAGTCATTTTTACAAGAAAATGATTCAGTCTATGTTTTAATGAATGGGATTTACTGTGATGTAAAAAATATCTTGAAGTTGCTAACTTTTTTATTTCTCATGTGGGTTTTTGTTTTCTTGTGTGTTTTACTTCGACAATGGCTAAAAACTTGGTTGATTTTTTTTTTTTTTTTTTGGTAGGAAAGGGAAGACACTGACAGTTTTCTGAATATCCAAGAAGCTAAAGTTAATGGTACTTAGGTTTTGATTCTCTTTAACTTTTGCTTTGTGGCTGCTTCTGGGATGGCTTACCTGATAAAGGTGATTGTGCCAGTCCTGACAACTGAGTTTAATCATTGGAGCTCACAAGGTAGAAGGAAAGAGCTAATTCTCAGAAGTTGTCCTCTAGCCTCCACACACCCACACACATACAGACGTGCATAAAGAAACAAGCAAATGTAAAAAAAAAAAATAAATGAAAACAAAACAAAACAAAAACAAATAGTTTTGGGCCTGCAAGGTGGCTTAGTAGATAAAGATACTTTCTGAAAACTGAATTCAGTTCATAGAACATACACACACACGCACACACATACACACACACACACACTAAACAAAAAAGAAAATATCTTCATAACTTTTTCATTAACTTATCATATTAAGAATGATTCAAGAATATGTAGAAGAGGTTTACAAATTAGAAAAATGATATTTAATAATTATTAATATATTCAAGATGAGGTTAAAATTGGAACTGAGTAAATAAGTTTTTAAAAATAAATGTAAATTAAAGAAAATCAAAGCAGCTGGGCATGGGAGAACATGCCTGTAATCCTAGAAGTCAAGAAGCAAAGGAAGGCAGATCTCTGTGAGTTCAAGGCCAGCCTGGTTTACAAAGTGAGTCCAGACAGCCAAGTCTACACAGGGAAACCCTGTCTTCAAAAATACAATGGAAGACTGGCAAGTCTCAGAGGCCAGTCTGATGCCTATGTAGAATGCACGCTTGTAAAGCAGTAAGTGCAAGAACTTGATTCTCTAAAATGTAGCTTTTAGTTTGGATCATGATAGAATACCAAGGCTTCATTATGTGTCTGAGTTTTGTCTAATATGAATGGACTGAGTAAAGGTTCAATACTGGAGGCCACATGGTGATCTCATTAGAAGCATACTCGTATAATGTATTAGAATGCAAACGGGGTCACAGACCTTTAGAAGCTTAAGTATATTTGAAAGCTTCTCATTTGTTTTGTATTTTTAACAGTATAAGACTTTGAAATATATATAAAATAATTAGTTTTAGTGATTAAGACTTGATTATCAAAGATATTCAAAATTAGTTTTCAAGAAAAGTTTTTTTTTTCATTAAAAATTCATTTAGGGCTGGAGAGATGGTTCTGAGATTGAATCTAGTTTCTTGAACCCATGTAACGTGGCTCACAGCTGCCTGCAGTTCCACTTTAGGGGATCTGACACTTACTTAAGGCCTCCTTGGGCCTCTTCTTATATGAGCATAACATGCACAGAGATACACATGCACATTCATAATTTTTTAAATGAATCTTTTCTTTTTTCTTTTTTTTTTTTGTCTGAAAGTGCAGTGTTCTTTTATTTTTTTTTAATTTTATTAATTTATTCTTGTTACATCTCTATGGTTATCCCATCCCTTGTATCCTCCCATTCACCCCTCCCTCCCATTTTCCCCTCATTCCCCTCCCCTATGACTGTTCCTGAGAGGGATTACCTCCCTCTGTATATGCTCATAGGGTATCAAGTCTCTTCTCGGTGACCCACTGTCCTTCCTCTGAGTGCCACCAGGTCTCCCCCTCCAGGGGACATGGTCAAATGTGAGGCACCAGAGTGCATGAGAAAGTCATATCCCACTCTCCACTCAAGTGTGAAGACTGTCCTGTCCATTGGCTAGATCTGGGTAGGGGTTTAAAGTTTACCGCCTATATTGTCCTTGGCTGTTGCCTTAGTTTGAGTGGGACCCCTTGGCCCAAATCTGCCTATCATAATGTTCTACTTGTAGGTTTCTAGGACCCACTGGATCCTTCTACTTTGCTATTCTCACATAACAAGAAAATTTGCTCAACCATGTTCATAGCAGCCTTATTTATAATAGCCAGATCATGGAAACAGCCTAAGTGTCCCTCAGTAGAAGAATGGATAAAGAAACTGTGGTACATATACACTATGGAATACTACTCAGCTATTAAAAACAAGGAATTCCCGAAATTTGTGGATAAATGGATTGAGCTAGAAATGATCATAATGAGTGAGTTAACCCAGAAGCAGAAAGACTCAAATGGTATATACTCACTTATATCTGCAGACTAGCCCAAAGAGCATGCCCCATGAAAGCCTTCACTTACCAGGAAACTGGGACAGAGGGGAGGACATCCTATTGGGACTCTAGATGAGAGAACCATGTGAGAATATTTTTTCTTCTTTAATATATTTTATTAATTTATTCATATTACATCTCAATTGTTATCCCATCCCTTATATCATCCCATTCCTCCCTCCTTCCCATTTTCCCCTTATTCCCCTCCCCTATGACTGTGACTGAGGGGGACCTCTTCCCCCTGTATATGCTCATAGGTATCAAGTCCAGCCAAGGACAATACATGCAGTAAACTTTGAACCCCTACCCAGATCTAGCCAATTGACAGGACATTCTTCACAGTTGAGTGGAGAGTGGGATATGACTTTCACATGAATGTTGGTGCCCCATAATAGACCACATCCCCTTGATGGGGAGGCCTGGTGGTACTCAGAGGAAATGAATCTTTTAGAATTGATATAAATCTATCCTTAACTGAGAACCCTAAGTGAAAATACTTGACAGTGGAGGGGGATCTTCTTCAAGTGGGAAAGGATGGACAGAGACGGTCTCTCTGTGGACCTCTCTGCTGTGCCCTCCGACAAGCTTCTTTTGGAAACACCGTAACTCTTACATGTCTGAAGAAGGCTGAGATACAGCAGTAGTATGTTCTGTTGCCACTGTAGTTTTGTTTTTATAATTGATAATCACAAGTTAGCATTGCTTTAAGGGCTTGGGAGAAATTCCTCAGTTTTCTTGTATTTCCTACATAATGAGTAAGACATAGATAGCTATATGTGGTGGTGCACACCTTTAATCCCCGAGCTTGGAAGGCAGAGGAAGAGGCAGGCAGATCTCTCTGATATCAAGTTCAGCCTGGTGAGCCCCTGTATCAAATATATAAATGAAGATATAGATAGACACATAAATAATTAACAAATAAGGGGTGAACGTTGCTAGCAGAGGTAAGGATATTGTTGACATTTTGATGGAACTTAGACATTTCCATTTTCACTCATGTCCACGTTTGTAAATGAACTGAGTTATGCATGAAGGATTCTGTGTATTTCCATGTCTTCATTATATTTAATAAATAGGGGGTCCACCAGGTCCAACGTCAGAAACAAATTGCTGTGATTGTCTTTTAAGCCTCAGTCTCTCTGTCTTTGTGAATAGCACTTTACGGTAATAACCTCATCATCTTCAGTCCTTTGGTATTTATTGTAAGGACATTAATTCTGATGGGCTCATTTAGTATTAATGTGGATGTCACAAGCACTTCACCAGGAACAGTATTTCTGCTGGAATTCATCATTAATTAGCCAGGTCATTCCTTCAAAGCATTACTCTTACAACAGCCACACTTCGGCACACTGCTTCCTGCAAAGCACATCAGGCTCGTTCTGTCAGAAGGGCCACTTCCAAGTGCTTGAGTCTATTGAGAGAAAGTTACGGGAGTGAGCAGGATACAAAAGACAAGGTGTGGTAATTACCAGACAACTGATTAACAGAAAGCTGAGGTTTTAATTGGGCTTCTATGGTCCCTACAATAGCTTGAATTGAATAAGGAACTTGATTGCACTTTAAATTTCTTTGGAATATAAAAAAGCAATAGTGTTAAATAAAAGGCTCAAACAAGTCCTTTGGCTTTCATAGGAAGCCTTAAAAAATAAAAGCCGCCACAATTTAAAACCATAGTAATTGGTGCCTTAATTGGGGACTGTCTTGGCTAGAAACGCTTGCATATTCTTAAGTGAATGCATATTTAATGATAAAACTGTATTTTTTGATTTTGTAGTGTTTCTTTGCAAGGATATAAAGTTTCCAGCTAAATGTGATTTTATTGCATTATTCTCTTCTTCAGAATGTAAGGCAACTACTTTCTGTACACACTGTCAAGGCCAGCCTATTGTTCATTAAAATAACAAGAAAGTTAAAGTGTCTTAACTATATTACTGTGTTTTCTACGGTGTCATGCATCTTTGAAAAGCCATTGACTTCATAACATGGAAAAAGTATTTTAGATTGATGTAAACGAGAAGGGGGTTGTTGAATTTATTCTTCCCTGGTGCCCTCTTGCTAACAAATTCTCTTTATATTCTGACATTACAGAATCTCCTTTTGCTTTGTAACTTAACTAACAGACAGTAAAAGAAAGATATAATGGGGTGGGAGACAGAGACAGAGAGAGAGACAGAGAGACAGAGACAGAGACAGGGTCAGAAGGACAGGGAGAGAGACAGAGATGGAGAGAGACAGAGAATTCAATAGTCCTCCCTACAACATGCGTGTTGCTTTTATATTTTACTTCTTGTGGCCCATTCTGCCAACACAATGCTTTCACTGTTTTCTCTTTGTTTGATTATTAATTCATGCTGAGAGGTGGTATTAAGTGACATATATATATATTATTGATCTTCACTTTTTAATTTTTTTCCTTACCCAAACACATTATTCTAGTTCTACTGAAGTCTCAAAATGTTTGCTATTATTTTATAGACTAAATCAACTTGACTGAATCAACAGTCAGTCCTGTTGCTAGCAGTTACCTGGCCTTTTTACATACTTACTGTCCATTTCTACGTCTCTGAGGGAACGTCTACTTGAATGTGATGTCCAGTTTTTAATCACATTACTTGTTTTGTGCTGTTTTAATAAGAGTTCCATGTATATTTGTCAGACATGCACGTCCTACTTCTGTAGGTTAGATTTCAACTCTGAGGACTGTTTTCTGTGGTACAGCAAGGATTCTTAGATGAGTGGGGTTTCCCACCTCTTCCTTTGCTTTGGGGGCCATATCTAGGAAACTTTTATGAAGACCAATTTGATGGAATTTCCTCCTATAAAGGTTTCTGTTAGTTCTACCATTTTGTGCTTTTTAGTACTTATTATAGTGTGTGTGTATGTGTGTATGTGTGTATGTATGTGTGTGTGTGTGTATGTTTGGGTGTGTATGTATGTACTGAGTATATCTGTACATATATGTTTATACTTGTGCATGTCCAGAGGTGAGAGGAGAGTATTAGGTTCTCTGGAGCAGTAGTTCCTGGAATTTGTAGGACACTTGGCTTGTTCAATGAGTGCTGAGATCTTAACTTTTATCCTTAAGTGCAAGTGCTTTATTATTATTTACTTATTTATTTATTATTTGAATCAGTCTATTTATTTATTTATTCTTCCTTTTCATTTTACTTCTTATACTGTGTTATTTCTCTGGTTGTTGTGTTCTCTTTTTTTCCTTTTTATTAATTTATTTATATTACATTTCAATTGTTATCCTTTCCCTTGTATCCTCCCATTCTTCCCTACCTTCTGCTTTCCCCCTACTCCCCTCCCCTATGACTGTGACTGGGGGGGACCTTCTCCGGTTGTATATGCTCATAGGGTATCAAGTCTCTTCTTGGTAGTCTGTTAGCCTTCCTCCGAGTGCCACCAGGTCTCCCCATCAAGGGGATGTGGTCAAATATGGGGCACCAGAGTTCGTGTTAAAGTCAGTCTCCACTCTCCACTCAACTGTAGAGAATGTACTGTCCATTGGCTAGATCTGGGTAGGGGTTCGATGTTTACTGCCTGTATAGTCCTTGGCTGGTGCTACAGTTTGAGCAGGACTCCTGGTGTTTTTAACTGCTGAGCCACCTATCAAGTCCCTACATATGGTAGTTTGAATGAGAATGATCCCCATAGGCTTATATAATTTAATGCTTTGTTATTACTGAGTCGCATTAACAGAGTGATTAGGACTTGTGACCTTGTTGGGGTAGATGTGGCTTGTTGGAAGCCATTTGGGGTTGGCTTTGAGATTTCAAAAGCCCCTGGCATCCACAATGGCTGTTCTTTCCTGCTGCCTGTGCACTAGGATGTAGAACTCTTAACTGCTTCTCCAGCACCATGTCTGCCTAGTGCCGCGATCCTTCTCACTTTGATGAAAATAGACTGGTGTGACTCTAAACCCCAGTTAAATGCTTTATTATACAAGAGTTTCTTTGGTCTCAGGGTCTCTTCACAGCAATAGAACACTGACAAAGACATTAAAATTTCATATATTTTATAGTGGTCTATAATTCATTTATTTAATTTTTATATATTAATTCAATATAATTCATTGTCTTTACTACTACTATGTAAAATATTTTTAGTCTCTTAAAATTGAGTACTGATTAAATAACAAACTGGATTCCAACACACAGATTCAAAAGAACTAAAATATAAAGTCATATACAACACCAGCTTCAGGGATACCAGCTGCCCTGTGAACAGAACTCCCTGATGTGTGGTACTGAAGGGAATAGGACCTGGTCCGTAGAGCCAACTCAAAATCTGAGAGGGAGAGAGTTGCCATCTCATTAGAAGGGACTCTTGTCTTTTATCCTGATAGCCTAGCTCATTTCTAGAGAAGGTCTTCTGGCCCTGCTCCACCCTTCCCTGACTCATAGGAAGCATGAGTAGGCCAGAGCCTGTGGCATGGCTGGCCTTGGAGAATTAACCCTAAATTTACCCATGTGGTCAACAAGGCTTGATACTTATCCTCAAAGTGTTTACTTCAGGGAGAAAAGGATCTGTTCTAATCAAGAAGAAGTGGGCTGAAGACCCCAGTGGTTTAGGAAAGACACCCAGGGAGCATCCACACAGTATGAGGAGCCCAAGACTCTGTGTCTTCTCTGACTTATGGCAGCTAGTACTAAATTCTGTATGTTGTTCTGGCTGCAAGGCAGCAGCAAGTTGGACATGCACACTTCAGAAACCTAAGGAGTGGGACCAACATGCAACCAGGTCAGACTGGCTGTGGAATACTGAGCATAGTCAGTCGGGAACTTTGATACCTCCCCCACCCTCGCCATTTGGTATACCTTTAAAAATAAAACATAACAAAGCAAAACTGCTCAGTAATATTCATTTCATCAATACACTTTGTTGAAGGGGCGAATTTTGTACTATTTTGGATTCTTGTCACAATTTTTGAAGGGCAATGTTTCTTTCAGGCTTCATATAGTTTTTGACGCTCCTCTGATTTATTGGTTTATGTCCTGTCATTATATCTGCACCGTACTGTGCTGATTATTGTAGCTTTGTGGTAAGTTCTCCAATCACAGGGTTTGAATGATTTACTATCATTTGTAAACTATCATTACTTCATGGGCGTTTTAGTGGTTTCTCCTCTGTTTTTGAAGATACTCCATAAAACCTGGAATACTTTCCATTTCTCATCATTTCTTCAAGTTATTAAAATATATGTAAGTTTAAATTTAAATGTGTTTTGATCATATTTTTCTTCCCCCAGGTACGTCTAGATGTTTCCCCATTCATACATACACAATATTAAGGCTTTCCTCTAAAACCAAGTCACTTATACCTATGAGACAAAGAAAACCGTTTTTCTCCAGTAGAGTAAGACTAGGTATATCAAACACTCCATGACAAGTCTCATACCCAGATGTAGTTGAATGACATTTTATGTTTTATATTTAAGTAATATACAACCCTGTATCTTCTTCATTATCTTTGTTTATAAGCAACTCATCTTGTTCTTTTTTGTGTTATTGGTAACAGAACTGTTTCCTTGATTATCTTTTCAAACAATTTATTTTTAGTGCATTGAAACAAAATGGAATTTCACATGCTGATTTTATGTTCTGAAACATTATTGAACCCATGAATTAGCTATATCAAGTATGTTTGGGTTTTGGAGACTCACTGATAACTTGCAGTCTATGTGCAAAGGCTGCCCCTTAAGAGCTCAGTGTTGGAAGCTTGATACCAGTAAGATGCTGCTGAGTGGACAGAGTTTGAGGCTTGCAGGAAGTTTAAAGCACTGATATGGCATGACAGCCCTTGAAAAGGATGATGTGTGCAGGTCGACGGCTCTTCTCGTTAAGTTCAATACAGATCATTTCAGCAGAATAATTACTCTAATTACTGCACCTTCATAACTGAATTTGAGTTTCTTACAAATGTATTTTGTTCTATATATAAGTGAGAAATTAAGATTGTCTCATGGGTTTCATTGGACTGAGATGGCCTAGTCTATGACCTCCCTGGTGTCACTCTCAGGTTCATAATGTTTCAAACCACCACATTCCTATATGCTTTTTATAACAGTAACATTAAATTAATGAGGAATATTTAAAATGCTAGGTGTGCTTGTTGGTTTTATGTCAACTTGAAACACACGCTAGATCTATCAGAAAAAAGGGAATCTCAATAGAGAAAATGTCTCCACAAGATTACTATCTTAGATTATCTTTATCTTGTTAGTGACTGATGGGGAAGGCTCAGCCCATTGTGCGTGGTATCACTCATGGCATGGTGGCCTTGAGTTCTATGAGAAAGCATCCTGAGAAAGCTAGGAAGAAACACCCTTTCATGGCCTCTATCAGCTCCTGCCAACAAGTTCCTACCCCCACTATTTTTCATAATGAACTGTTATGTGGAACTGTGAGTGAAGTAAACCCATTCCTGCCCAAGTTGCTTTGGTCATTGTAGTTAATGATAACAATGCTAATCCTAACTGAGACACTATATAATAAGCTGTGTATGATAAATAAGGCAATGCAGAATCAAATGCAAAGAAAATATACCTCATAAGAGCCAATTCAGATTAGTCATGATTTCCTAAGTTTTGAAAATGGAATCACTGGACTTCAGTAAAAAATAAACAAACAAACAAAACCCTTTTTAGTTGGTTGTGTCAGAAAAATTATCTGTAAATGTAGAAAAATGACCATAGTGAATCCCTACTTCATATCAAATTAAAAAAATAAAAGTTATAGTTTTTATTTATCTTAAAACAACTAATATGTAGAATGGGTCCTGAAGAGTGACTTCATGGTCTAAGAACAGGCAAACATTTATAAACCAGGCCACAGCACTGTAACTACAACTAAATATTGATAAATGAAGCTGCATCAAAATTAGAGGCCCTTGTGATTCCAACACATCCTAGGAGGAGGGAAAGAGGGAACCCCTAAAGAGAGGAAATCATTGCAGCATTCGGAATTGGCAAAAGGAGAAGAGAACATGGCAACTATTGCAAATGCACGGAAATCGGGCATCTGGCACAATTTCAAAATTGTGGACAACGAATTTGAAGAATCATTTTGTAAAATTTGGTATCAAATTCCAGTAAGTATATGAAAAGTTACTTCACATTAGAAGTCTTCACTGAAATGTAATCTAACCTCAAAATGTAATTTTATTCTATTTACAGAAAGATTAAAAAGTGGAAGATGAAAAATACCAAACATAAGTGAAGATTTGTGAGTAGACGTATGCTAGCAAGGTGTGAAATACTACAGTCACTTAGACACTATTTGGCAATTCTGTAGGAGCTGAATATATTCCCTGTAATTCAATCATTTTACCACTGGCAGATGTCCCACAAAATCACATTTACATGGTCTCCAAAATACTAATAATATTCCTATGCTACTATGGTTCCCAGTAGTTACGCTTTCTCTTTAAACTTGAAAGTGACAATGTCCTGGATACAATCTTTTAAAAAATCATTTATCTTTATATGTATGTATGTATGTGTGAGAGCAGGTGTGTATATATGAATGTATGCCTGCCTGTCTATATGTGTACCACATGCGCAGGTGGCTCCAAAGGCCAGACGAGTGCCCTAGATATCCTGGAAGTGCTATAGGCTATTGTGAACTGCCAGAAATGGGGGCTAAGAATGGAAAACAGATCCCCTGAAAGAACAGCACATCTTGTAAACTATTAAGCCATTTTTAAAGTTCCATGGACAAGACCTTCATATTGGAAAACTGAAAATTGATAAGAATGTGAGACAAGGAACCTAAGAGGATGGATACATTATGCTATCACATATCATATTTGGAACTGGTTAGCATAACCTAATCTTGCAAATACTTACAAATACTTACTGTTAATGGTGAGCAACTGTATTAGCAAATTTACTGCTGTTACAATGAGCATTTTAGGTATATTTGAAACTCTGGATTGTCTGGAAGAAAAAACATTGTTTTACTCACAAAGTAGTAAATGGTGCTATCTCTCAGTGACAATAGACACAACAGAAAGGAACTATCGTCTCTGAGATAACTGTGACATTACAGCTGGGAATTTGATTATAATGTTTTGATAAATTTAAAAATGCAGTCAGATCCAGATGCAATCTAAACATTGTGAAACTACACATCTCCACAATGGCTTTTTTTTTTTTATCAAGTGTTTTTCTTTTAAAGAATTTGATATTAATATTGTAAATGCTACTAAAATAACTTTGATTTTTTTAAATTATTTTTTTCACTTAGATCAATAACAATATTTTAATAACTAGAATTGAGTAAGATTAATTATGGTTAATGATATCTCTTTTGATAAGTGACTTTTGGGGTTGGTTATGTGTGTATGTGTGTTAATGTGTATGGTGTGCATATATACACTCATTTTTGTTACAATATTTTATTATTAAGATTTACAGATCTACCCAATGGACAGTACATTCTTCACAGTTGAGCAGAGAGTGGGGTCTTACTTTCAGACGAACTCTGGTTCCCCATATTTGACCACGTGTCCCGGATGGGGAGACCTGGTGGCACTCAGAGGAAAGATAGCAGGCTACCAAGAAGAGACTTGATACCCTCTGAGCATATACAGGGGGAATAGGTCCCCCTCAGTCTCAGTTATAGGGTAAGGGAGTAAGGGGGAAATGGGAGGGAGGAAGGAATGGGAGGATACAAGGGATGGGCTAACAACTGAGATGTAATATGAATAAATTAATAAACTATATTTTTAAAATATTTACATATTATGTCTACCTTTTAAGAGTGTGGCTGAGGATAGCTAGCTCTTTCAGTGAAGCACATGCTATAAATACTTGAATACCTGAGTTATATCCCCAAACATCTCTGTAAAAAGTGTGATGCTGTACACTTGTAATCCTAGTGTATGGAAGACAGAGTTAGTGAAATCCCTGTGGCTCACTGGCCGGCCACTTCAGCTTACTTGGTGAGCAAGAGACCAACTAGAGAGCTTGTAAGGTGGGGTGAATATATTTTTGCAGATGACACCCATACTTGCCCTTTAGTCACCATAGTCACAGGTACACACACGCACATGCACACACACATGTACACACACACATACACACCCCCCCACACACACACACACTCACATACACAAAGTACCCATGAAGACAAACACAGCTTCCATTATCTTCATATAGCATAAATGAATTTAATATGAATCATAAAATGTAAATGTTTGGGTTTTTTATTTAATTTAGTTTTTTGTTTTGTTTTTGTTTATTTTTTGTTTTTCAAGGCTGGGTTTCTTTGTGTTGCCTTGGCTGTCCTAGTCTCTCTTTGTAGACCAGGCTGGCTTCCAACTCACAGAGATCTGCCTTCCTCTGCCTTCGCAAATGCTAGGATTACAGGCATGCGCCACAATGCCCAGATAAATTTAAGTGTTTTAACTTCAGAAAAAATTTCCCCTGCATATGATATAATAGAATTGGAAAGTGATAACAAAAGCATAAAAATTTAAAACTCATCTATTTAATTTTTAAAATTCTCCCAAGTAATTATTGATGTAACAGAAAAATGAAAACTGTAAATAGGGATGAATCAAGCAAGAATAATTATAAGACATGCATATGTCTTAAGGGGCCTCTCCTATGCATTGTCTAGAGAGGCAACATCATAAGTAATTAGTGTAAAACTTGCCACATTATACCTTCCAGTTTCTATGTAATGTCACCTGGATTCTCATTTTCTTTCTGGGGAATCTGCCTAGCCTTTTCACACTTGGAACTCTTTACGGAGCCAGGATGTTAATGGGATTACTTTATTAAACAGTATGATGCTATTTTTGTAGAAGATTATGCTGGATCACCATTTATCACCTGCTCAGAATTCCTGTGAATTGAAAATGTGTTGGTGAATTTTATTTTATGAGGTAATAGAGCATTATAAAACAAAAACTGAATAATTTTATATAAAATAACAGATTTATGTACATGAATCTATATCTGATAAACAGATATTATTTGTTAAGTTTCTTTAAAGATTGACTCCAACTTCTTTTTTCTTTATTTCTCAAGGACACTGCAGTTCATAGAATTTCATGGGGAAAATAGGAAAGGAAAGACAAGTTCCCTGTTGGCTTAAGGCTCACACACACACACCCCTAATAAAAATATTAAAACTATGTTCTGCTCAATCTCAGATTTGGATAAAATGAAGGAATAATGGTAAGGGTCATAGTGAATCATCATGTGGTAATTCTCTCTTAAGAGAATGCTTTGAAAATTTCATAATGAGTATTATTATATTTACATCATTTCCAACTTTCCTTCCAATTCTTCCTATGGTCTTCCCTATTTCTAGAATTCATGACTTTTTCCCTAACCCTTATAGGAGCTGGTGCGTGTGGGGTGGTGAAATATTGTGAAGTTTCTCCCATACATGCTGGCATGTCAACTGTTGTGGCCACTATGCAGGCCTGCCACATGGTTGAGTCTTCATGGGTTCAGCTTCTCTACCACTTCTGGAAGTCACTGCCTAGCAGCAGGCATCCTAGTTCTCTGACTCTGACAATCTTCCTGCTCTCATTTGATGATGTCTCTTGAACCTTAGCTCCAGTGAGGTGATGTAGGGCTAAGTTAGGGCTCAATACTGCATGTGCACTCATTCTCTGCATTGTGAACAGATGCGGTTACCTGTTGGAGCTTCCATGCGCTAGGATGTAGTTAGAAAACAGTTAGAAGCTATACTCGTTCCGAGAAATAGAATTAGTAAGTTCTCCCTCAAATGTATGACTTTTCCAGACATAGTTAGTGGGGGGTAGGTTAACAGTAACAGACAGCAATGCTTTTCCATTAATTGAACTTAAGTTCAATTAAACAGCTGTTGATTGCTCTCGTGATATAAGTGGCACTCTTGTGTCTTTGAAATAGTTTGGCACACTGGTAACATTTTGCTTTTGTTTTTGTTTTTAGTCTTTATAGCTGGGTAGGACTGTTCAGTGCTTATGTCCCTTGATTGCTTGTACACATACATCTTTGGATGCATGAGGGTTGTTTTGCATTGAGAAGGTGTGGTTGTTTTGCATTGAGAAGGTATCCAAGCTAGTTTTAGCTCAATTCTTCTAAAGCTGAGTTTGAACAGTTTGCTCTCTTCAGCAATAGCATCTTACTTTCGAGGGCAATAGTAAAAGCCAATATTGTTTTGGAAGTCTCTAGGACCCCACTTCCCAACAAACAACAGTTAAATAGTGTAGAAGAATTTTAACAAGTTGTAGAGAGTATGGGGGAGAAGATACCAAGAAAATCAGCAGCAAGCTTGCATGATGACAGAAATAAATCAACTTTTTAAGCAGAAATGAGTCATAGCTCAATGTCAACACCGTAATTAATGTTATTTTTGAGTTGAAGCTTTTGAATCAGAATAAAAAAAAAACAATTTTATGGCAGGTGACAGTTCAGATGATAATGTGTTTGTCTCAGAAGCCTGAAGGCCTAAGTTTGTGTCATCAGAAACACATAAAAAAGTTGGATCAGGAGCACAAGCACGCAGTCCTAATAAGCCACTGCCGTAGGATAGTATGTTGAAGCGGGTAATGTCTGTAGTCTCAACATCCAGATAACCTAGTATAAGCAGAAGTATAGTTTATACTAGGTGAGGAGGCTTCCAGGTCAGTTAAAACAAACAGATAAATGAAAAGAGAGATTACGAGGATGAGACTGAAATCTGTGACCTCTAGACGCATGTCATTGTCCAGTTGAGGCTGCACATACCTACCCACGTGCAAATGCACACTGATAAATATCACGCATTTTATAATTAGAGTATGAATTATAATCCTAGTGCAACAAACAAAGCATTTGTGTTTGAATGTCTTGAAGTCCAAAGCACTAGAGTACTTACACTAAGTCTTATGGGATAACTGATGGCACCCTGGGAGATTAACAGTCACTGTCGACTTCTGTAACCACGGCCATGCAAAAATGTCACCTAGAAATCAATTCCGACTCTCTACGGAGAAGCATATGCTAGATGCTTGGGGAGCACCTATCTGCCCATCTGTCTGGGAACTGGCAGCTCTGGGCGCCTTGGCTTGCTCCAGAGAGCCTACTGCTAAGCTTCCTAATATTTAGCTAAGAATGTTATAAAACTGTTGATCTAAAATCCATTTATCAAAACAGCTCCCTGAAGAATTATTTTTTTCCGTACATCTAATTGCTGTATCTTTTTTAATTATAGGAAACAACTGGGACCAATGGAACCAGCACCTGGATCTCCACCATCCAGAACTAGCAAATGCTAATGTTTCATCTTACTGATTGAGAGGAAGTGTTAGATTAAGATGTTTTAAAAAAATTAATGGCCTTTAAGCTTACTTTCCTCATCTCTACTAAGCATAGACCATTATACTATAGATATAACTTTATTGTAAATTCTTAATGTGTACACCTTGTGTCTTTATTTTTTGTTGTTTATTTATTTTTTTAATTTTTATTTAAGTAATTTATTCAGATTACATCTCAATTGTTATCACCTCACTTGTATCTTCCCATTCCCCCTCCCTCCCTCTTTCATCCTATTCCCCTCCCCTAGGTCTGTGATTGAAGGGTGGAGAGCAGGGACTGACTGGGACATGAACTCTGGTGCCCCTTATTTGACCACTTCCCCTTGGTGGGGAGATCTGGTGACACTCAGAGGAAGAGTAAGCAGGCCACCAAGAAGAGACCTGATAGGCTGTGATCTCATCTTCTGTCTTTAATCCACTATATCTTTGTCACCCAGAAATAATTTATATTATTGTGTAAATAATTCAAGCCATTTCTATAAGTGATATTTTACACGGATTTCTTAGAAAACGTCTATGCTTGAGTTTATTGTCTAATGTATTCTGTGAGATAAGTAGAAAATCTGCAAGATTCCACACAAAGACACCAAACTCACATAGCGAAAATCCAGCCTCTCCAACAGCTGGTGCAGGGAACACTGGATGTCTACATGCAGAAGGAAACAAGATCCTGTGCATTTATTTACTCACCCTGCACCAGTGGAAACTCCCACTAGATCACAGACTCAAGTCTATTTTTGTAGAGTTACTGACAGCTTGAAAGAAAATATTGAGTAAATATATAGATAAAGATATTGAATATCATAATTACAACAGCAAAAAGGAAAGAAAAGAAGAGAAAAGAAAGACTGGGTAGAACATGTTGTGCTTAATATTTAAAGCAGTAAGATAATGTGATAAGGTACCAGACAACAGATATTATGTTGTAGAGGAGTTTATTAAATGAGCATGGGAGGAGAAGGAAAAAGGGAGAGGAGTATGAGAGAGAGAGAGAGAGAGAGAGAGAGAGAGAGAGAGAGAGAGAGAG
>OU015753.1:100813718-100855626 GCA_907169655.1 Acomys percivali
GAGAGAGAGAGAGAGAGAGAGAGAGAGAGAGAGAGAGAGAGAGAGAGCATGCATGAGGATGGCTTATTATTTTGTAAGGCCCTGGGCAGGACCATGCCCCTGAGGCAGGTAAGCAGTGAGTGACATCATAGGTAATCAGACTGAAGAACTCTAACACACCTGATTTCAAGGATCTGAGAAAAACCTCAAAGATAGTTTAAAGACAGATACAAGTAGAATACCACATAAAACAGGATTCTTTTTAGTCTGCAAAACTTGATGGAATACAGGTGGGTGTAGATAAATACTTCATTCACATTATCTCCAACCACTTTTATCCCAGGTTTTTCATTCTTGTTTATTAATGAGATTGGACATAATTTTGATCCTAAATTTGTCACTCAAGTGGATTTTTGTAGGAGGAACAAGACCTGCCTTGAGCAGGAACAAGGCCCTCCTATCAACACGCATGCACAGAAGAGGGCCTTCATGTAGAGTTGGCCCTAGACCTACCTGGACATGCCTTAGCATGCTCAGAGACTGACAGACTGCCCCAAAGTGTGCTGATGTCATGATGGGAACCAAGGGGGAGGAGCCACAGCAGAAGCTCACAGTTTGGGAGCCAATAGGACACTGGGAGGGGGATATAAAGGCATGCCCTGTTTCAACAATAAACAATCTGCTCCTGCCTCATGCTGCCCGGAGAGTCTGTGTTGTTGACTCTGCGCCAGCTCATCCCCACCAATAGGGATCCAGGACCTGGGTCCCAGCAACAGGTTTTGATCCTGGTTCGCATGTGAATAAGGCCCCAATGCATGGATGGAGAGGACTTTGGTTGGGGTGTGCATTTTGTGAGAACTTGGTCATAGATATTTTACATAACTCAGATGACGCTGTTTTAGAGTTTTCAGGTGATTAAGTTGTTTAATTGACAGTTTTAACATTTGGTAATGAAATGATATGGGATTTTTAAGGCCTTGGTATGTGAGAATTGCTTGTGGGTAGACCTGTGTCTTCGTTGAATAAGCGCTGCTGAGTAATGCCACCCCGTTCATTGAAAGCAAGGAATATGTTGCCATGGGGGACAAAGGGCTTTGCTTTCATAGTTAAAGTTAAGGACTTAGATGTAATACCTTATGTCATTAGGTAGGCATAAAGTATTCATGAGACATTGAATTTGGAGAACCTGTCTATGTGTGATCAGAAGGTAGGTTGTCAAAGGGAGAAGAGGGAGGAGGGTTTGGTGCCTGTACTTGGTTTTAAATATGGAAGCTTAAAGGTGGAGAGAGAGCTCAGGGGAATTTGAAACAAGCCAACTTAATATATGGAATTTCGATTTAATTCATGTGTAGTAGGCTATTCCACTGCTTCACATAAACACAGAGTATTGTTTTTCTTACTCTGTATCATCTCCACATTGCAAGACTGACTAGCACTTCCCTAAGTAGTTTGTAGATGTTCGTGGCATGATTTCAAGCACGTCTGAATTGTCCTTCTATATTGCCATGCAATAGCTCAATTATTATCTGTTTTTCATTAGTCTGTGATAACATCTCCTGACACTGCTGGGCTAGATGTTTTGTTTTATGTGTGTGTGTGTGTGTGTGTTTGTTTTTTTTGTTTGTTTGTTTGTTTGTTTGTTTTTTGGTTTTTGGTTTTTTTTTTTTGCTCTTCTAGAACTATCTATGCCCCTCTGTGTGGTATATCTATGATATCCACATGTACTCCAACATTTTTCTCAAATAATGAATAATCCTTTTTACAGTGTACAATGACAACGGATATTTTTATATAACATTTTCTAAGGACTTCATATGTGACAATCACACCAGGGTCATAGCATAGGATCACATCTGAACCTCACTGTGGTGTAAAGCCTCTTAAAACTTGCTTTTCCATATAAGGATAAATGAGAGAATTGTATATTACTTTCAAATGGTTTTTACTCAGGAAGTAGCAACTTGTAGATTGAACGCAGAACTACCTGAAAGTAGAATTTAAGCTTTTAAACAATATACTGTAACATATACATTAAATGTATCCCATTATTGTGATTATTGTAACGATTTACTCTGTGTTTCACGTCTTACGAAAAATAAGCCGAGATATGGGTAACATCCTTATCGTTGTACTTTGAATACTAAATTTTGAAGATATTATTTGACTCAGGATTGGAGAGTGAAGAGCAAAAGTTACTGAGAACAAAACCCATCAGGAACACCCTGTGCTTTCACACTGTCTCCACAGTACCCTGAGTCCTCAATGACTTGGTGAACTTTAGATAACTTCTGTGAATTGTCACTTCCCTGTATTCCAGGATCTTTTCCCAAGCCTAATGGGCACCTGCAAATTCTGTACTTAGAATGACTCTTTCTCTCCTCTACTTACCCTTCATCCCTGAAGTAGAATTGCTATTGAGAGCAACTTTCCAAAAGAATGAATCATTTACCTCATTACTGCACTGACGATCAATGTTCAGACATTGCTGTAGGATCAACCTTGTACCTCTCAAGAATCTAATATGAACTTCCTCTTTTGAGCATAATAGTTGAATAAAAAGTGTACAGATATGTGTTTAGAAGTTTCTTAACCTCCTACCAAACATAATTGAGGCATTTCATATGTCATTTCCTAATAACAAAATTTCTTAATTAATATGTGATGTATTGCCCCTTGTGTAACAACTAAAACTATAACCTCATCTATATTATTTTGTTTGAGGAGGCACAAAGTATTTTCCAGAATTAATCAGGAGAGTACATTTTGTGATGCATTCCATATTTTTTATTGAGATATTTCTTACTCAGAATATGCAAACAAGCTTACTGAGTAAAAATATTATTCCTAAAATATAATCACTAGCAAATAAGAGTTCAGGAAAAAAGTCTCTGTATCCTACAATATAGCCATGAATGTTCCCAGGAGGAAGTTGTAAAAGCCTCCAACAAACAAAGAGGAGGGAAAGATTAGTGAGATCTGAGCCACATTTACTAGGCACTAGGAGGGCACAATGTGATCAATCACAGCCACCTGGTAAGCCGGATGATTCTTTGTGCCATGGGCTTTCAATTATCTCTGTGTTTTATGACATGGAAATATTGGAAAAATAAGTGTTTTATGAGGCAAGACTATCAAACATAAGCAATACATTAGACTTATAAAAAGTTCTATTAAGCAATCTGAGACTGTCATGTTTACAGCTCAGAAATGCTTCTTATTAATGATCTTTGATAAAAATTCTTCATAAAGAAAACTTGAAAGAAATGTGTATTTAGAAAATATTATAAAATAAAGTCTGCAGTGCTTTAGAAAATAATTTTGGTATTCTCCATAGAAGTACACCTTCATTTAAACAAAGCACTGTCCTGGTATTGCCTGGCAAATTAACCAAATATGCCTCAGAATATATCTTAGAATCTGTTTTAATATTTAGGATGGAAACAAGACATTTTAATAGAAGTTCAAGATTATGAACAATGACTTATACTTTAAACCTAAGCCCTGTAATGAGAGAACATATTTTGAATTGTATAACCCTATTTAAATGCCAGATTTAAATAGTAAATCATATGCAATTTACTTAAAGCTTATATTCAGTCTTTATACCCAAATGTCACTTCCTTTTATTAATGGGAAACAATGTTTAAAAGCCAAAGGCATTGCTAAAAGAAAGTAGTGTGTCTGGAAAAATCATAAATAACCCCAAGTACTTTTATGTTAGGTCTACTAGAAATGCAAAATGATTATATATGAGTACATTTGAACAGGGCCATTGATACTTTAAAAAATGCTGAAATCACTCTGAAAATTCTACATTGTGTTTGCCTCACTATTTTGTATGGATTAAAATTCCATTCTATTTAAAAGGAAATTATTAAAGAGATACAAATACATTTCCCCATTTTATAGTTAAAATTAAACATATACATGCATAACTGCTAAAGGACACCAGTTTTCTCCTCCTCCCTTAATAGTACTGGGTACTCTTTGGCTGCACTTTCCCTCCTGCTCTCGGTGGTAGAGACATTCATTTTCTTGCCTACCATGCATTCTCTGGGTTTAAAGTCTTCAAGTAAAGAAAAGGAGGATTTTGGCCCTTGTCAAGATGGTTCAAAAGCAATCTTCTTTGCAGAAAAAAAAAGATATTTTAAATATGGTGTTGGCATAGCCAATTGAAATAGGTTTTACACTTTGATATTATTTAATTGAGAAAACAAATGGCTACATGTCTGTAGGAAATATTCAATTTCTTCTGTTCCTGTCCTCTGAAAATAGACATGGACCAAGAATTCCTCTATCATATCTCATCTCTATCAACTTAAAGCATGTATCTAGACCTAAAAACATCTTAACCCCTAAACAATTAAGCTTCATTGCAAAACTAAGTTACCTGGTCTTCAACCCCATCAGAGACTTCAGAAGATATAAATTTGATTACCTAAGTATGCCAGTAGTGCAGGTTGGTAGTTTTCCAAATGAGAAGATGACAGAGACAGTTTGCTACCTGAATAGTAACCCCAAACTCTCTTTAACTTCGGAGGACCTTCTTCAGCCTTCTGACCCAGTAATATCTGACAGACATATTTGGGAGACAGGAACAATTGAGGACTTGCTTACCCTGTCTTGGCAGAATTTGGCCGTCAACTCTGCCTGCATCCAAACTTGCCTTTTTAAAAGCAGAATTCTGTCTGTGGTAGAAATGAGGACATTTTCCCCAGTGGCTTGTTTCTTACATTTGAAGCCATCTCCATAAGGAGATTCTTTGATGCTCATCATCTTCTTTGAGGTAGGCTGGGTATTGCCAGGAGTTAACCTGTCTTATTGCCAAATAATCTTTAAATCTTAAAAAAAAAAAAAAAACCTTCAAATACCATATTTGAAGACTTGATCTAACTATCTTACCTTATCTATCCATAGTCTCATATCTATCTGTTAAACCTAGGTTTATGTTCTTTTAATGTAAATAGACTAATAGTTGACATTACCATGATTTGATCAACTAATAATTAACTTGTATAACTTACTTATCCTAAAAAACCTACAATAGAAATTTCAAAGTATTGGAAGTAAACCTTGTATTCTACTTGAGTTGTTTGGGTACAATAACTCATATTAGAGTAGAAATATATATATATATATATATATATATATATATATATAATATGTGTGAAGAATAATCTTAAAATTGATCTCAATACTAATGTATCAAAACTAAACTTATTTTGCATCAATAAACAAATTTCTATACCAATGAATTAAAAACAACCTTCTGAGTAACAATCAATGCCTTAGGTTGAGGAAAAGATTCAATAATCTACTTTTTGTCATACCATCCCTATGTATTTCTATATTCCCCCTTATTCCTTTTCAATCTCTCTCTGAATAAGACAAATATTAAGTTATAACTAACTCCCAATGAACATAAACATCTAAGGCCCAAGAAAGTAGCCAGTAACCTATCCAACCCCCCTTACGACTTCTTCTGGCTGTTTGGATGAATAATATCTTTTTAGGGGCATAAATACAATTGTGAAAAATGATTACTCAAACTAGGAATAGCATCTGGGTGGTCCTGTTTCTATATGTTGAAAAACTACAGGCTTAAAAGATGTCCTGTGTGGGACAGTTTGAAAGGCTGGACCAATTGGGATCAGAAGCTTTCTTCAAGCTGACCTTTTGTGATAAGGGACAGTAGCTGAAGCACTTGGTGCTGGGTCATGATGGATGCAGAATGTCAGAGTCCAGCATGCTGAGAGGAATAAGTTCTTTCAGGTCTGATCCAACATCAGTGTCTGGTTATTTTGTTCTGAAAACATATACTTTCTGAAAAGCATCATACAGTTCTAAAATTATAAATATATGAGATGTGCAGGATGCACAGAACAATTAAGGTTAGTTCTCTGCTCTTTGTATGATCAGAAAGAAGATATTTGTAATTCTTTACTCATGTCATGGTGGGTAGGGGGTTCCCTTTTTCTGAGGAATAGGAAAGAGGGAGGGGGAAGGGAGGTGGAACTGAGAGGAGAGAAGTGAGTTGGCTATGACAGAGATGTGACATGAATAAATAAGAAAAAGAAATTATAGAACCCATCTTCAAAGCATTTCATCCTGTCTTATACTCACATTTTTTGCCCATTTGATGCTCTCTCTCTCTCTCTCTCTCTCTCTCTCTCTCTCTCTCTCCATCTTCCCTGAGGTTTTGCTTACCTAATTTAGACTACACTTCTAATGAAGACCATTGGCCCATCTCAATGCTTGTTTCTAGAAGTATTTTGTCACATTTAGTTTTGTACATCTTATTTCCTGTAGTTACCCTCTACATGTTGAAATGGATGAACCTATTTATTTTCTATGAAATATTCTCCTCATTTATACGTGACATTTTTGTTTTCTGTGATTATAGCTTACCTTCGCTCATGACAACTTTATTAAAATATTTTTCCTGTTTCATCTTAATATTTGAACATAATATTCCCTGTCATATGATAAATATGAGGAGGCCAGAGTCCATGTCAGAATTGTCCCTACTCCCCATATTGTGGGACCCACAAGGAGACTGTGCTGCCTATCTACTACATCTGACCATAGGGTCTTGTCCCTCCCAATGTTGATCACTTACCCTTGGCAGGGCAGCCTTGCCAGGCCACAGAGGAAGAAGATTCAGATATAACAGATGAGACCTGATAGGCTGAGGGCAGATATTAGGGGAGGAGGGCTCCCCTTTTTGAGGACAAAGGAAGGGAATGAAAGTCAGTGAGGGAGAGAGAGTAGGATCGGGAGGTGATGAGGGAGGGGACTACAATTGGGATGTAAAGAATTCAAACACGCAGGTAACTTATATTGTTAATCCTACTACATGGAACTAATTTTGAGACGGTTGAGACATGAATGTCTATGCACAGACAAAGATTGCGGTTGGTAAATATGCTTTCTAATGTAACTCTCCATTAAGAATTTGGCCAATGTAGTATAGAAAAGAAGAATTTGTGGGTAAATAATTTTCATTTGACAAAACCAATAGATATGTAAAACAATTATGCTGAATCTGCATTTAAATGCAATCAAACCCAAGGACAAAATTCAACTAAAAATTTTTAATTTAAATTTATTTTATTAAGTATATTCACTTTACATCCTGATCACAGCGCACCCCCTTCCCCACCAGCTCCCACCCTTCTTTCCTCTTCCCCCTATATCCTTCCCCTAGTCCTGAAAGGGGGAGTCTTTATCCCCTACCAACTGACCGGGGCCTATCAAGTCTCATCAGGACTGCCTGCATTCTCTTCCTCTGTGGCCTGATAAGGCACCATACTGGGAGAGAAGTGATCAATGAGTGGGCATCAGGGTCTATGTCAGAGGAAGTCCCTACTCCCCATATTATGTAACCGATGAGACGGTGCTGCCTATCTACTATGTCTAAGCAGAGGGCCTATGTCCTCTCTATACATGCTCCATCTTTGGTATATCAGTCTCCTCAGGCCTAGTGTTGTTGTCTCTATTTGTTTTTTTTTTTTTTTTTTTTTTTTTTTTTTTTTTTTGTGGAGCTCCTGTCCCCTCCAGGTCAATCTATCCTATAACTCTTCCATAAGACTCCCTGCACTCTGCCCAAGTTAGGTTGTTAGTTTCAGCATCTGCTTAGATGCCCTGCTGGGTGGAGACTTTAAGAAGACCTATATGGTAGGCTCCTGTCCTGTTTCTTCTCTTCAACCACTTCTGGTATCTATTCTATTTGCCCTTCAGAGCGAGAATTAAACATCCTCCCTATAGTCCTCCTTATTACTTAGCTTCTTTCAGCCTGTGGATTATAGTGTGGTTATCCTGAATAGATGTCTAATATCCACTTATAAGTGTGTATGTACCATGTATGTCCTTCTGGGTCTAGGCTACATCATTCAGCATGATCTTGTCTATTTCCATCAAACTTGCCTGCAAATTTTGTAATGTCCATTTTTAATAGCTGAGTAGTATTCCATTGTGTAGGTGTGCCACACTTTCTTTATCCATTTTTGGTTGGTGGACATCTATCTTGTTTCCAGATTCTGGCTATTATGAATAAATCTGCTATGAACATAGTTGAGCAAATATCCTTGTTGTATGGTGGAGCATCTTTTGGGTACATGTCCAGGAGTGGTATAGCTGTGTCTTGAGGTGCCACTATTGCCAATTTTCTGAGAAAGCACCAGATTGATTCCTAAAGTGGTTGTACATGTTTACATTCCCACAAGACATGGAGGAGTATTTCTGTTTCTCCATATCCTCACCATGTGTGCTGTCACTTGAGTTTTTGAACTTAGCCATTCTAATTTGAGTAAGATGGAATCTTAGAGTCTTTTTTATTTGCATTTCCCTGGTGACGAAGGATGTTGATCATCTCTCTAAGTGTCTCTTAGCCTTTTGAAATTCTTCTGTTGAGAATTCTGGTTACCTCTGTACCCCATTTTTTAACTGGATTATTTGGTTTGGTAGTGTTTACTTTCTAGAGTTCTTTAAATATTTTGGATATTAGCCCTCTGTTAGATATAGGGTTGGCAAAGATCTTTTCCCAATCTGTAGGCTGTCATTTTGTTTTATTGACAGTGTCCTTTGCTTTACAGAAGCTTTTCAGTTTCATGAGGTCCCACATATTAATTGTTGATCTTAGAGCCTGAGCTATTGGTGTTCTGTTCAGAAAGCTGTCTCCTGAGACAATGAGTCCAAGGCTCTTCTCCACTTAATCTTCTAATAGATTTATGTTTCTTGTTTCACATTAAGGTCCTTGACACACTTGAAATTGAGTTTTGTGTAGGGTGATAAATATGGATGTATTTACATTCTTCTACACATAGACATCCAGTTAGACCAGCACTTTTTGTTGAAGAACTATCTTTTTCCATTGTATGGTTTTGCCTTCTTTGTCAAAAATCAAATATCCATTGGTTTGTGGATTTATTTCTTGGTCTTTGATTCAATTCCACTGGTCCACCAGTCTGCTTCTATGCCAGTTCCATGCAGTTTTATTACTTTTCCTGTAGTGTACAGCTTTAGATCAGTGAGAGAGATAACTCCAGAAGTTCTTTTATTGCAAAGAATTGTTTTAGCTAATCTCTCTCTCTTTTTTTTTTTCATGTGATGTTGAGAATTGTTCTTTCAAACTCTGTAAAGAATTGTGTTGGTATTTTGATGGCAATTGCACTAAATCTGTAGATTGCTTTTGGTAACATGGCCATTTTTACTGTGTTAATCCTACCTCTATCCAGGAATATGGCACATCTTTCCACCTTCTAATATCTTCTTCAATTTCCTTCTTCAGGCACTTGAAGTTTTTTTCATACAGGTTTTTCACTTGCTGGGCCAGAGTTATATCAGATATTTTATATTTCTGGTTTTGTCTGCTTGTTTGTTTTCAGTAGCTATTGTGAAGAGTTTTGTTTTTCTAATTTTTCTCAGCCCTTACGTCTTTTGTATAGATGTGGGCTATTCATTTTTTTTTTTTTTTAGTTGGTTTTGTATCCAGCCACTTTGCCAATGGTGTTTTTCAGCTGTCGAAGTTCCCTGGTAAAATTTTTGCTGATGCTGATATACACTATCATATCATCCATGAGTAGTGATACTTTGACTTCTTCCTTTCCAATTTGTGACCCCCTTGAACTCCTTAGTTATCTTATTCCTCTAGCTAGGACTTCAAGTACTATATTGAAGAGCTACAGCGAGAGTGGACAGCCTTGCCTTGTCCCTGATTTCAGTTGAATTACTTTAGTTTGATGTTGGCTATAGGCTTGTTACACATAGCCTTTACCATGTTTAGGTATGTGCCATGTATCCCTGATCTCTCCAGGACTTTTATCATGAACAGGTATTGAATTTTGTCAAATGCTTTTCTGCATCTAAGGAGGAACTCACATTTTTTTCTTTCAGTTTATTTACATGGTGATTATATTGATGGATTTCTGTATATTGAACCACCCTTACATGCCTAGGATGAAGCCTACTTGGCTTCTGGGACATTTTAATGCGTTCTTGGAATGGATTTGCGAATATTTTCTTGAGTATTTTTGCATCCAAGTTCATAAGGGATATTGTTCTGAAATTCTTTTTCTTTGTTAACTCTTTGTTTGGTTTAGGTATCAGGTTTATATATCAGTTTTAGGCATCAAGTTCATATCTGAAAAATGAAATGGAGCTGATTCATGACATTTACTTATTTTAGTAGTGAGTATTTTTGATACTGAAATAAAACATTTTTAAAAGTCTAATGAAAATTTCTATTATCAAATACGTATTCAGTCAACTTAAGAAATAAAGTTAAAAATATCAGTTTTACTAATTTATCATTAAGTCTCCACCTGTGTCATCACCCTTCACATCCAAAACATTTGGGGGATTATATTCACTTCCTACGCTGCTTTACAAATGCAACAACGTGTTTCCACAGTTTACTTTGCACAAGTGTTTATAGCAGTTAATTTTTCCACAACACAGAAGGCATTTGTATCCAGTTTTGCCACTGATAACTGGTAAGCCATTTTGTTCTCTAGGAATTCTGTGGGCTGGATATTATACTTATTTCCAATTTTTTAGATTAAATTACAAATTTAACTTAGAAGTCAATCTAGAACCCTGTGACACAGAAAAACAAGCAAGGGCTTCATACCTGACCCTGTATAGATGTAGCTATGGCAATGCCACTGCAGTATGGCCATGCCGATGTAGTTCCCTGAGCAGAGAGCTCACTCATGTCAGGACTCCAGGATGGGAAACGTGATGTTTGTAGATCATCTTGGTTGAACACACTATACATGCATTATTACTGTGTAATCAAGTGCAGTGCATATATACAAGTGTGTATCCATGTATATCTGACCAAAATGAAATGAAGTTAATTAAAACTAAGATAAATTAATAAATTCATTTTTAGGTAAAGAAAAATACCTCACTGTATCTGTCAAAATGTTCTAAAGTAGAAAACAATGGTCCACTCACAATTTTTTCATTATATTGACTGAAACCCATTGAATTGTGTAAAACATATATATATATAAGCAAACAGTACTGTTGAAGAATTATGAAGTATTAGCATTATTCGGATCCAAATTTTTCAAATAGTTTTTGCCTCAAAATAGTTAAACCACAGAAATCAATATGGTTTAGAGAACAAATGAATAAACAATGCCTTAATATATAAAAAATAACACAAATAACCGCTGAGCAGAAGCAGCTGAAGTATAGTGGGCCGCGTCCTGCTGTGCTGTCACATGGCAAGTAGTGCAGCCAGTGTCCTCATCACAGTGAAAATCTTAACTGTATTCGCCTGAGTTGTAGTTTAAAAACACTTAAAGGAACCACATCCAGACACAACCAGCTTAAGGAAGTGTTCCAGTCCAGTGCTGTATACACATGAAAGCAAAACAGGAAGAAATGCCCCAATCTAAAGCCAACCTACTAGCTGACATTCTGCTGGCAAAGAACTGAAGCTTAACCAAGATTAAGTCAGTGACAGACAAGAGGTAAAATGCTAGACTGCCCATGGCAAATTCTGGAATGGGGTTTGTTCACAGGAGCCAGGAACATAGCAATCAGGCACAATAAGCAGAATTCATGGGTCAATTAACACATGCCTAAGGTACATTCTGAGGCAGGAGGCCTCAGGCAAGCAAGTAGAATATTTTAAATGAAATCATTTCATATAACCAGAAAAATTATATGAATAGCTGCGTAGTTTGGTAGCTAAAAAAAATAACAAAAACAAGTACAATAATATTGAGCCCATCTCACCTCAAAACTCTCTAATGGATTGAATAAAAAAATTCAAATCAATTGCTGCTCTGTAAATTCAGTTTGTTGAGGAAGCAAGAGCACCAAGACCTGGTGAAGAGTCATTTGTTCTAGAATATTTGCATTTAATGACATTTTTACAGAGCAATTATTATTAACATTTCATTCAATTAATTTTTAAACTTTTCCAAACCTTTCTTTAATTTTGTCTTTGTGTATGTGTTTGTCTGTATGTGTATTTTTTGTACCATATGAAAGCTGTGTGCCTGAGGTTTCTAAGAGAGACTAATGGGTCACATGGGCCTGCAGAGATACCCAGATTCTGCAAAAACAGTGTGTTCTCTTAGTTGCAGAGCAGCCACTCTAGGTTCATTTTTTTCTTTTAAGTTACTCTGAGTGTTCGAGTAAAGATAAGAAAACAGAGTGGGAAAAAAAGCTTGTTAGGAAGGGTTGGAATTGTGGGTCAAATTCTCTTTCTAATCAAGAAGCTATTTGCAATTGATATCTTCTGGGAAAGAGAAAATCTCTTTTTGACAGTCTATTGACTCTGGATGTATCAACCACAATTCAGGGCAGACCCCTTGCTCGGGAGTTGTAGCACAGCACAAAACTCACTCAGCGTTTGTTTGGGTTCTGGTTGTTATTTGGTTTTGTATGTTTGCGCTTTGCATTCTTGTTTTCTGACTTTTGTTTTTTAAAGAGAAATAAAGCAATGTTTTACAGTTGACCATTTGGAATTTCTATGACAAAGTCCAGGTAGTGCTTTTCATGTGCATGTGTGTCTTAGCCATCCAATGGGGCCTGGGCAACCCCCATGTCACCTTATCCACCCTCCTCACACAAGAAAAGTCATGGTCAGCTGCCAGCATCTGCCATTAGAGCCTCAGTTCAGCTAGTGTGGAGCATCGGGAGAATTTCTCCTTGTAGGTTGGTGTCTTCCGAGGCTATCACAAGATGTTGGCAGCTCATGTGTATAACATCCATGCCATACCTAAAGACATCTCTCCCCACGTGCTCCTGTCCCTCTTTTCCTGAAGGTTCCTTGAGCCCTGGGGGAAGGGTATGGTTGTATATATATGTCGAGTTTTGTTAAGCATCCACAATTACTTATTCCCAGCATTTTAAATAGTTATGAATCTATATTAATCACAATGCTATGAACTACAAAACTTCTAAGGCCAAAGAGGAGAGCACCAAAATGTTATGGATGTAAACATGACTATTTAGAAGATAAATTGAGGAGATCAAAACAGCATAAATACATTACATTAGGGTCCATAGCTTCTCTGGACTTTGACCATGTTTACACTACAAAGTATGAATTCCCTCTATGGAGCAGACTCACATATAATAATGAATGCAATTGGTTACCCTCATAAGCTGCTTTGACAATATGGCAGCCTTTTGTTTGCCCAGTTTGTATTGAAATATGCGGGGTCCAACACTGGACAATACCATGGATGTATTTCCCTGAGCTTCATGCTGATATAGTAGTACTATCTATATTCACTCCTTCAGCTGAATGCTTCCCCAAAAACGTCCCCACAAAGCTCATCTACTGTGTGATACTTTTAGTAGGTGGGACCTGTGTGGGATCATCTGTGGTATTCACATTCTAATACAGAGCATTCCAGAAAGAGCTTATGCCCTCTGTCCGGTGAAGTCTGAGTGAGAATGTGGCTGTATGTGAATCAGAAAACAACCCAACAGAAATCATCAAGTCTGTTAACATTTTTCTGTGACTTTCTGGACTCCAGATTTGCACAGTAACATTGCTCTGTTGCATACATGCCGCTTCTACTATGTTCTTTGGATATTACTGCCAGCATTCACAGATACAAGGGTTGAAGAACAACAGTCAGATGACCTCTCCACACTCTATCATGACAATTAATGATGAAAGATAAGATTCAAACCCAAAGACAACTGTTTTTCACTGTAATCAAATTTATTTTAATTAAAATATTTGAATCTATATATACTATTAACATACTATGATGTTTTGATAGACACATGTATTGCATATTGTTCAAATCACATCAAACTGACTAATCTCCCCAGATGTTTTTTATTTTCATGGAACAGTCATAGGTTTTGAAATGTTCAGTTCATTGCCTTCTATAGCCATTTTGCTCTGTGAAAGCATGGCAGAACTTGCTCCAGTCTAATGATTTTTAGAGCCTAACCACACTTAGCCCCTTCCGTCCCTCTTGTTTTCCCCAGACTTCTGCAGCCCCAATTCTCCTCTTGACTAGTATGGAATTAAGTTATTATTTTTCTAACGTATTCAGAAAACAGTGAGACCACATGTGACACAATTTGCCTTTCTTTCATCCTGGCTTATTTCATTTGACAAAATTATCCTCAGTCTAACCACGCTGTCATGCGTGGCAAGATTTCTCCCTGTTCTAAGGCTTCAGAGTATTTTATTGTGCATCTGCACTGCATTTTCTTTACCCATTTGTCAGTTGATGGACACTTGGGTGCTTTCCATTTCTGGGCTTTGTAGAGTCCTGCAGAAGACATGGAAGTGCAGATGTCCACTTGGCATGCTTATCTAATTCCTTTTGGATATAAACTTAGTAAAGGGATTTCTGGATTACATAGCAGCTGTATTCATAATTTTTGAGGATCCTACATGAACTTTTCTTTCAGTAATGTCCTCACCAGTTTACAAGCCCACAAATAGTAGGTTTTCTTTCTCCCTATTGCTTCCTCAGTAACTGTTCACTCTTTTTTTGTGAAGAATAAATCCAAAGTGGAATAAGTAATAATGCCTTGGTGTTCTTTTCCATCTCCCAGGTTATCAGTGACATTGAGTATTTCTTCAAACAATATCTCTACTTACCCATCTTCTTTCATAAAATATCTACCTAAGTGAATTATTCATTGTTTTAAATAAACTTATTTTTTATGTTCCATTTCTAACTTACTAATTTATTGAAATATCAACCGCTTATCAGAAGTATAATTTACAAAACTCCCTGTCCTTTTTCAGGTCACATCTTCATTCTCTTTACTATTCCATTAAGTGTAAAACCCTTTTCACTGTGTTGCAATGCCATTTTCTATACTTATATTTGTTTTCTTTGCTTTGGGGTATCTTTTCATATAAATCATATTCCATTGTCCTCAGTATTTTCCCTTGTTTTCTTCCTCTAGTTTTGTAATTTCAGGTTCTAATTGAAGCTTTCAATACATTGTGAGGTTATTTGTATAACTGATGAGACTGAGATTCTAATTCTATTCATCTGCAGTAGATTTTCAATCTTTCAATGTGCATTCCTGGTCCTTCTGTCAAAAAATCAGTGAGTCCTAAA
Organism: Acomys percivali; assembly: GCA_907169655.1. Classification (NCBI taxonomy): domain Eukaryota; kingdom Metazoa; phylum Chordata; class Mammalia; order Rodentia; family Muridae; genus Acomys; species Acomys percivali. The sequence goes on from OU015753.1 coordinate 100,828,769, forward strand.
TGCACGGGCGCAAGAACTACTTCTAAAGATAAATGCATTGTGCTATTTAAAAAAATAAAGATTAGCATATTTCAAATTCCTCTGTCTTATAACATCTCTTGCCACAACAAACAACATAAATTATGGAGGTCATACTTTTTTTGATTATCACAGATTATATTTTCAAATTAGTCAATTAATTTCCTGCTTAAGATCCTTCTTATCCCTTTAATCATGGTCCTGGAATTATATGAAACTTGTGTTTCACTTGCTCTGTATCATTGTAGAATGTGTGCTTCTGGCAGTCTGAGTTTAGAGCCTTTGATACTGAGAGGACCATTCTATCTCTTTACATTACAACTATACAAATGCACATGGTTCTATGTGCTCAGAAATAGAAAACCAGACCTTATTTAATTTCAATAATTCAAATCTATTCCTATGACTTCTGTGATGATTTAGTAGATGTTTAATGCCATCTAGATATATAGAGAAAGCAAAGTGCCTCCCTGCAGCTCTTAGACACATGCGCACTCTAGTTCGAATAGAAGATTAATGTGTAAACAGTGGCAGTGGATCATTAGAGAGACTCACATTGTGCTATCATTCACTTTGTGTTACTATAATAAATGCCCAGATAGTTTCTCTCCTTTTACATAGTAGATATAATGAGTAAGACATAAAGTGGAAAAATTCAAATGAGAGACCTCTTTTTACTTTGGATTCCTCGGACTTTCTCAAAAGATTTAGGACTTGAGCTAAGCCTTAGTTTTTTTTTTCAATTTTTACTACTACTTTTATTATCTTAGGAACTCTTTGGAACATGTATATAAGCAAAAAAAAAGTGCATATATTTGAGAAACAGATTATAATGTTCTGTAAATGCACTGTAATTCAAATGAAGAGTCAAATTATGAATAAAAAATAAATTTAGTATTGACAACAGGCATACATATTGGATACCAAAAAAGATAAAGTTAACTTTCGCTCTAGGCAACATGGAGCCATTGAAAGCTTTGACCTGTGGTAATTGTCAGAACTAGAGATGTATTTAGATAGGAAACATTTGGCAGGGACATACAGAATTGACTGAAAGACTGCAAAGCCATCAAAAACTCTCACATGTAAGATACATCTTATATATTAATTGCCTTTTTCCTGCTGCAGCACATATTTTATAGAGTTTCATGAGATTGTCTTTCTTAGTGAGTTTCAAATTCTAGTAATCTGTCATTTCCTCAGGAAGACCGTTTTTGACTCCCTGTCTCATTCTCAGAACATGGTCCTTCATATACTTTTGTTTTATTCATTGGAATGTATTCTTACAGATGCCCCTCTTGCTTAATTAGCCTTCTTCATCAGAAAATGAGCTATATGTGTATGTGGACTCTATTTACTTTTATCACATTCATCTTATCTCTAAGGAGTATATGGCACATAAGAATTACACATGCAAGCTATGGGTACACTTGATCTCATGTCATAATCCATCCAAAGAAATTCCCCTTTAGATGGCCTTGCCAAATTAAAAAAGTTATCTACCTCCAATTCTTACAGTGTTGTGATGTTATTGATGGTTGATGTGATTGAATCCAACATCTTCTAGGTCACAAATCTCTGGACAACTGTAAGGCATTTTCCATATCTTGCTAATTTAGGCAAGAAAACCCAGCCCGAAGGTGGGCAGCAAAACTTAATGGGTTGGAAGCCTGGGATGAATAAAAAAGGGTAAGTGGGTCAAACACTGGTGGTCTTTCAGATCTGTGGCTGGCTGTTCACCTCAGCTATTCTGGCTCAAAACTTCTCTCCAAGATGACTTATTCAAACCGGTTTCTCTCAGATTCTGAGTAAATTGCTCTCACACTAACTTTGGCAATATGCTCTAATCTTCTGTCTCTTTCTCATTCTCTGGCTCATTCTGTCTTCACCTTTGTCTAGCTTTTTTTCTCTTCAACCTGTCTCTGTAAAACTCTCCTGCTAAAAGTGCTCAGCTCTCTTCTTGTGAGAGTTCAGTGTATCCTATTCTGTCAAACATTTCTCTGATTTGCCACTTTGTCTGACTCTCGATTAGACATCACTTTCAAACACGGATGTTTCCTTCCACAAACTGACCTTACTTTCATTTGGGGGAAATAATGGCATCTATTAAGGGAATGTCGGCAATCCAGCTGGATCACACAGACCTAGAAGGTCTTTGAATGGTATCAGAACAGCCACGTTGCTGGGTTTAAAATTTCTCTACAGTTTTCAAGCTCCTTAAAATTATATTAGTTAACCCAAAGGAGCTAACAATACTGGGAATTTATTTTATAAATGAGTAAATTGATGTTTAAGAATGCTATTAGTTTGAATTTATAAGGCTTTTTGGTAGCTGTTGATAGGGCACGTTGGGATTTGCTTCTTTATTACATATGAACAATATTACTCTGCCTACACTGCTTTGCAGATGAATAAATACAGAAAAGTCTCACCTTGATCTGATCAAATGTCCAAGAAACTCCCCAAGGATCTATCTATGTTGGCATAATATCAGCCTTTTCTATCACACCTCTGAATAATTTTATTTGCTTAGTTGCTTGTAATCTTTTTTCATCCAACTACAATACAATTTATTTGTTAAATTGTTTCTCCCCACAGTTAACTAAAGTATCGATTGATGAATCAGAGATACTAGTTTCTTTTTTAGCACCATGTGTTGTATTTACTGGATGAATATCAGAAATGTGTTCAAATTACACTCATAAAAACTAAATAAGTCCCAATTCAGTAAATGATTTTATGATAGTACAAGGAATAATATGTCAACAACGATTAGTGTAGGCAAGTTGAAATATTGCTACAGAAATATTATCACAGCATTACTCCCCAACTGATTACTGGCCAAGATCAAGTATGACATAATATAATTGTAATAGAAGACCAATGTGAAAACCATTTTCTTCCTCTTAACATCTAAATATTTGAAGGACAACAGAACAAAAGCTCAACAAGTAGATCCAGAGGTCAGTCAACTGTGGTTCCTCATGGGACATTTTTCTGGGACATAATGGAGTCAAGTGCTCAGGTGATGAGTGACTAAGTGATTTTGAGTTTGTCACTTAATCTATCTCTATGGGACAATGGTTAGCGTATGAGCTGGTTGGCCAATAGCCCAGTTGATGTCAGATATATCCCTCGACCCCACATGTAGGCGCAAACAGACTCCTGAAAGTTATTTTCTATCTCCTACGTGTAGTTGGAGGATAGAAATGTGACAACAAAGAAAAGAGCATTTGACACTCAAATTTGTTGTGAGCTTAACACAATACTAGCAAATAAAATCCTTAATTCAGTGTTTGCTACATAATAAGCATCTTTTAAAAGAATTCCAGTTTGACAGTAAACCCGAGTTTCCAATTATATTCAGATACTTTAGAAATCCTAGTCCCCAAACCAAAAGGTTACTTCTATATTCAGTAACATACTTTTATCTCCTCTATAGATTTTACTTGTGAAAGAGTGATTTACAGGCTTGGGGTCATTCGTCTCATTGGGTAATGCTAAATATCTAATTGTACATTGTTTTGCTTATAAATACAAATAAATCAGAAAGAAAGAGAGAAAACAGAACTATTTATTTAAATAATTTCATGTGTGTATTAACAAACACATAAAGATTTTTGAAAAAGTTGTTCTCATTCCCTACACTGAAAACATGAACATACATGACTTACTATAAGAATCTAGATATGAGTTAACTATCACTGGGTTAGGTATTTAGACACTCAGTACATTGTTAGATAAAGGAAGACAAAACTTGTTGAATTACTTTCCATTAATAATATTTATTTCATAAATATAGGATAACATTTCAATTTAAAATATATTTTTTTAGTTTATACACATTTTACAATTTTAATTATTCTTTTGTATTTTATGTAAGTCTCATAGTATCTAAATTTAATAATTAGGATTAAAACATTGATTGTGTTAATTCATTGCCCTATCTCATAAGCCATTTATTAGCATATTTTGTAGAGCTTGCAGTGGTCCAGTGAGTGACTTAGAGAACTCAAGAAAGATTGAAGTCTAAAATGTTACATATCATTGGAAAGACTTGTCTCAACAAATGGTTTTAGTTGTTTCTCTACACATACTTGTGTTGCAGAAGTCTTAATCTTTCTTATCACATTCTTGTCAACGGGGGAAACGAAGAAGCTTTAGAAACCTCAACCCCTAGGTATTTCTGCCAATCACAGTAATCCAGGAGATAAATACAACATTGAGAGAAGACCCTCCTGCTTTGTTCACCAGTGAGCACTCACACTGCATGGCTGGATCTAAACTGCAGCAACACGGAGCTGACCTTTACATCTTAGCTAGTTTGCATCAATCCCATCTCCCACAGGTGTATCTTCGTTGCATTCAGTCTGTTGCTCTTTTGCTATAATTTCACTTTATCTTTTAACTGTTAACCATCAGCAACCTTAACACTACTAGATTGTTGTGAAACTGAAGTAGAGACCTTACTTACCTATTGTTTGTCTGCCTTCCTGCCCTCCTGTCTGTCTGTCTGTCTATTGTTCCACACATCTATTCAATACCATTCGGAAATGAGGAAAAAATACAAAATGAATTTTTTATATTACAACAAAATGCATTTATACAATTAGTTATTAATGGGTGCAACTACTATGTTTCTTTTCATTCTGAGACTGTGATACATTTACAGTTGTATGATTCAAGACATTAAAGAGGTCAAGATAGAGCAAATACACAAATGGCTGGTCTTTGTTTCCATGATTTCAGGCAAAAGATTTTTTAGCATTTATTTCTTTATATATTTCTATTCCTATGAAACTTAGAGTTAAATTATAAAAGCTTAATGAAAGTTAATGCAAGGAATTTTACTGAAGAATTAAAAAAAACTTTATTTTTGGACCCTGCCCCCTAATAATTGTTTCTAATAAACAGGTAAAAATCTACCTGACCCTCTAGTACATTTTAGTTTCTAACCAACTGAAAGTTAATGAACCACAAACTACACTGGGAAAAGACTTTTCTTTTTACAAGAAGTTGGAGTGTGTTGAGTGGGGTGAGGCACACTTATGAACTGTCAATTAACCTGGGAAGTATTTTGACTTTGAAATGTTGTATGTGGTTTTTCAACATATCAATAAAATTATTTTCACTTTGTTTAGCATCATTTCTAATAATAAAAACACTCAAAATTATTTTCTGAATGTATAATTTATCTTCCATGACAGTCTTCTAGTAAATTTTCACAAATTAGGTACAGACCATTAGATAATACTTTGAGGCTGTGATTGCTCTAATCTTCAGGTGAAGAAAAGGTGACTTCTGTATAAAATTCTTATCAATTCCTGATGGTAATTAAATTAAATGTAAACAAGTATCCTACCACATTGTTTAACACACACACACACACACACACACACACGTACACACACACGTACACAAGCACCACACACATATTAAAGGAATAGAGAGGAATTTTAGTTATATTACATCAAATACATTTTAGGGAGAGTTGGTGCGATGTCTCAGAGGGTAACAGCACATGATCTACAAGCCTGGGGACTTGAGATCCATTCTTGAAATTCAAATAAATATAGAAAGAGAGAAACAATTTCAAAAAGTTGTTCTCTGGTATTCGTCCATCCAGATATATGACGTAAACAAAATAATAATAACAATAATAGTAATGAAACAAAAACAGTAATGATTGTGTTACGATAGAAAAATGGAATCCTTCTCTATTACATAATGGTCTGGAAGATTGCCTAACCTTTAAAATTCTATGTTGAAAATGTTTAACACATGTGGTGGTTTGAATGGGAATGGCCCCCATAGGTTCATATATTTGAATGCTTGGTCCCTGTGGGTAGTACATTGTTAGAAAGGATTAGGAGTAGGGGATGTGGCCTGTTGTAGGAGAAGTTTCACTAGGGGTTGGCTTTGACATTCAAAGAGGACCACTGCGGTTCCACTCTCCAACGTTCTGACCATAAGCTTCTAGCTACCACCTAATCTCCACACCTGCCCGATTGCTACCACGCTTCCAGTGCCTGTGGATGTGAACTCACCCCGGGAAACTCTAATCACCTGCCCAATTAAATGGTTTCTTTTACACATTGTCTTGTTCTTGCTGTCTCTTCACAGCAAGAAAAAAGGAATTAAAACAGTATTATAGTGTTTTACTGTATTATACTGTATGTGTGTGTGTGTGTGTGTGTGTGTGTGTGTATTCCTGGTACCAGATATTATTACATTTATAGTGTTTTGGCTATTTGTATTTGTCAACCTTGAAGAAAACATCTTTCCTATCTTTGTGAGTCTAAAATTCTGAATGTAAATTTGATCTACACACTAGCAGGTTTTTTAAATTAAAATTTAAAATTTATTAATTTATTCAGATTACAACTCAATTGTTATCCCATCAGTTGTATCCTCCCATTCCTTCCTCCCTCCCCATTTCACCTTATTCCCCTCTGCTAGGTGTAAGACTTAGGGCAGCCTCCTCCCCTACTATATGGTCATAGGCTATTAAGTCTCATCCTGGTAGCCTGCTTATTCTTTCCTTGAGTGTCATCATGTACTAACCAAGGACAATACAAGTAGTAAGCATTGAACCCCTGCTCTGATCTACCCAATGGACAGGACATTCTCCACAGTTGTGTGGAGAGTGGGTACTGACACTGACATGAACTCTGGTGCTCCGTATTTGACTAGCATTTTTTTCATTAAGTGTTTTTTTTAGTTTTTTACATATACATTTATATTATTACACATATATACAATAAACTACCTACAGCAAGAAGAACCATGAGATAGTCAGGAATTACATAAATGTTATACTCTTAGTGTTTTGGCTATTTGTATTCGGCCACCTTGAAGAAAACATCTTTTCTATCTTGGTCCATCTAAAATTCTGAATGTAAATCGATACCATAGTATCTCGTCATTATCAACTTAAACATCTTGCTAGACCTGAAAACATCTTAACCCCTAAACCACTGAGCTCATTTGTAAAGGTAAAGTATCTGGTCTTCAATCCCATCAGAGAGACTTGAGAAGGAATAAAATTAATTACCGAAGTATACAGGGGGTACAGGTTAGCAGCTTCCCAAATGAGATGACAGAGACAGTTTGCTGCCCTAGCAGTCATCCGAAACTCTCCTGTTTTAAGGAGTGCTCGCAAGGTCAAGACAGGTGTAGACAGTTGAATGTAGTTTAAATATTCTCTGACACAGTAGCATGTGAAACTGTGAGGGTGAAGCAACAGTTAAGGACCTGAGGTTATCGAGATTTCTGCAACATAGGGCATGGACTGAGGAGACCTTCAGGCAATGAGGTCTCCAAAGAAAAACATGCAGCAAACTGTAGAGCAGTCTGCAGCCTTTTGCAAGCTTTCTGAAACTCACATGATGCCACTATAGGTTGCAGATTACCCCCCAACTTCTGAAACACCTGTTGCAAATATTTGTGAGATATTTTGTCTCTGATTTTGAGCATCTGCTTAACGGCCTTGATCTGTTTTTTTTTTCTTTTTTATTGTAATATCTAGGCAGTAGTGGGTTGTTCAAGTTGGTGGTTCTTCCTCCATACCTATTTAAATATTTTGTTGACTTCTGTTAGCAATGGTTGATTGTACAACTGTTATTGTACTTTTCAACTCCACGCCTTTTACTTTGTAAAACTTTGTCACTATTCTGATGTGTTTCATATGGACCTTTTCTTGTTTTTTGCTTGTGTCTGACACTTTTTATTTATATACCTTGCAATTTATTTATTTTTTTAAATAAGAAATCTCATGTGTGGCATAACTGGTAATCAGATTTTTATTTACTTCAGGACTTACTGTTGATACTATTAATGTTGCTTCCTGATGTTTTTTATTAATCCATTAAAGTTTGTGTTGTTTGTAATGTGTGTCCACAGATATTTGGTCAGTTAGTGATTAAATGGAATTTCCTTTTCTTTAAATTTGTAAAGTAGTGAAGAGGCTTCCTGCTGTTCAAGGAAGGAAGTTTAAAGCAGTCTTCAACTTCATTATCTTTCATAAAGCCTGAAGGCCATGAGAACTGGGAGCTTTGTTGCATATTTCTTGTTCATGTGCAGTCATAGGAAACCCGCGGCCTTCAGGAGCTCTGAGAGTAAACCTGAGCTTTGCACGCCTCCTGTGTGCAGGGTTGCTCATTCATGCTTAGCCTTCCTTTTCCAGCTCATGCTTATTTTCTTATTGGCTCAACAGTGATCATTGCCCTAGACTCTGTGTGATATTAAACAATTCCTACTGATTATTTTGACAATTGGCCCCTGCAGAAAACGCTGGTTGCACTAGGGAAACTTGGAGGCAGGTGAAATAAGGCCAAGGCCTCAGATCTGAGTTCTCCTAGATTGTGGAGTTCTAAAACGCAGGTTTTTGAGAAAGGTGCATTGAGGGAGCTCTAGACCAGTTTGCTGATTGGGTCTATTGTTATGGTGAGTTGTGCGTTTTTTTAAAAAAGTACCTGATTATAGAAGGAGGACAACGCAAACAGATCATAAAGTGTCATAAAGATTACTACTTTACTCAGTAATGGACTTTTGTTCTGAATGGATAATTTCTGGATTGTCTTACATATCAAGCTGAATTTCAGAGTTCTGTGATTTTGATTTTGCCCACGTTCTCACTGCAAATACATATATGGAGGGGAGACGTTTCAGAGACCTTGAGAACATCCAGAACTCCCATTGGCCTTTCTTCTAGCAGTACTCTCTGACCTTTGCTGAGACAGGAAACTTGAACATCTGAAATAGATATCTCCTGGTCTGACCAGCATTATATTACCTTATATTTATAAGTCAGTTATTGGCTAACAATAATAGAGTATGATAATAGCACTAAACACTTCTGCAATGCTGCTATGTCTCAGCTATTGTGCCAGCCCACTGTGTTTGCCTAAAAATTTATCTCTCATCAATCCTATGATTTTCAAGTTCATGTACAAGCCACACATGTAGTAAGTAAAATAATAGAAGATATTAAAGATAGCCCAACAGATCCCTAGTAAATAAAAAGTCAGGTAAATTTACATAGACTGTAGTAGGTGTCACAGATGCCCTGACGCCTGTGAAAATGCTAAATATTTAGAAAATATAAGTGCAAATTATGTAAAAAGATCACAGAAATGGTGGAAGGTTTCTATACTATTGCTTTGATTTATAGAACGCATGCATGATTTAAGAACTAAAACTTCATGTTTTCGTGTGCTGGCGGTGAGTCTAAGGTGAGGACATAAGGTGTATCAAATGTATTAAAGTGGCATCAACAACGAACATAACAGACATGCTGATTAAAGATGGATTGGAGATTACAGAACCTTGAAAAACATTTCAGATATCAATGACAGAGTAAGATTTTGAGCTAAGATAAAATTGATTCAACAGGTCTTGATCTCCTCTGCTGTACTGTAGGCCATAGTAATTCCGTGAATCAATAATTACCTTAATAATGTCCACTGGCTTACAATTGAGCATACCCAATATCAACACTCATCTCCAGGTACACATATGAAACTAAATCTATCCTGAGCAGAAATAATTTATATGCATTTGATAAGTAAGATAGTAAGTAAAAATGTAAAGACTTTCTAAATTTCTCTAACCAGAGCTAAATTCTGCGTTATTAGTAAGATTTAACTCATTTAAGTATAATTTTAGAGGAAAATCAAGAAAACACTGGCCTGAATTGTTCAGTCCTTCCACTTCTTTTGACAACAGGACTCACTCTTTTTAAATGCTTCAAACATACTTTAGCAATGTGCTTTATTATATGCATACCTGTACACATCAAACTCCGGAGGCTGAAACAGGAGGATGACTTCGAAACTCAGGGTTTGTCTTGGCTTTGGCAGATGACTTCCTTTTAAGAAAACGTAGTTCCAAACCTGTAACATACTATTTTGTAGAATAAGTTAAAGCATTTTATAATTATAAGCATTAAAATGGTTGTTAATTAAACATGGCCAGAGAAAATTAGGGGTAAAAGGAAACATTTATGTTTACAAACATTACATGTCTTATGTAACATTGCTTTTCTATTTTCTATCATACGTAATCATTGTATCCAATTACATCTAGAGCATAAGTTAATTAAGAATTATTGAAAACTTACACAGTCATCTTAATACAATCTCGTGTATACAATAACATGTAGATGGACTCATGGTGTTGTAGAGTTTACTATGTTTCACTGTATCAGTTTGTGACAATGTCAGCTTCAAAAGTTAGGAACTACCAAGGGAATGCCATGCAATGTCTCAGTCCATAGTACACTGAGGGAACATTTTATGTATTGCAGCCAGGAGCCAAGCAGAGTGTTTGTATTTATTTCTTACCTGCCATACCAGATTCCTTTGCTTTCTCTGAATATGCCATTTGTTTTATAATTATTTTAACTTTATATAAATAATATTAATTTTGATATTAAAAATACTGTACATTCAAAGAATATTTATTAGCAATTGGAGAAGTTGAATTGAGTAAATGTAAGTGCACTGCATTCTGTGTTATTTCATTTAAATCCTATTAGTATTGTACTAATAAATACATTTATAATTCTCGTTCATGAAAATAATTTTCAACTGCCTTTTTACCACAGAACCAATTATTCACAAATAACATGAGGAATGCTTTGTGAGCAGCCCTTTGTATTGATAAATATTAACATCTTTATTTATAATAGTGAACAACTGTTTTAAGGTTATTTTTGCAATGGCATGGCATGGGTAATACCAAGATAACAAATACACACACACTGAAAAAAATTAACATTTGGCTTCATTATGAAGAATTCCATATTGAGTTTCGGTTGCTTCTATTTCATTTTGTCCTCTTTTCACAGGCTGATTATGACATAAAGGAAGGTAGTCATGAACACACAGCCTGTCACCAGCGGTGTGCAGCAAAGAGGCTTTATTAGGAAGAAGTCCCCATTTTCCTAGGCTGCTCCTGATTTAATCATGAGATTAAACTGCTATATTACAAAATCGTGCAATACATAAAAACCTTTGCCACTGTAATAACTCTGATATCTCAGTGAGTTAGTCGGCCACCGCATCTCAGGTTGCATCTCTACATTTCAATGGTGCTTTTCTAACATATTCAGAGAGTGTATTTTATAATAAGTAAACATGGACATAAATGGTGCTTACGCCAGTAATTGAGACACCCAAGCTTTTATTCATGATTAGTGCTCTACCAAGATTTTATGGACAGATGCGCTTGCCTTCCTATAGCATGAATGACGACCAATGGCCAAAACACTAATAAAGCACAACTTACATACCATGTATGGCTCCTAAGTTTTTGTAGCTATGACGCTGAAGTGCATATCATATCTGTGATTCCATCTTTAATAATCTGATAAAGCATACACTCAACAGCTGCCTTTGCTCATCAAGAAATATTCCATTGGTAGCTTTTGTCATTGGTCTTTGTGTTCACTTATAAGTAAGTGGTGACTCTTGAAAATTGTATTTTGACCATAAAATTATGGTATGTCTATATAGCAAGATAAAATAATAGTGCTATGCAGATATTCCCAAGTAGTGTTTGGTTTATTTTTAAATGTGTCTTTATGTTTATAAATATTATCATGACTTGTAATTGTTATTTCTGTAAGCTATGTTCAAGAAACCCCGTGCAACTCACTAACATTCTGTGCAGGTAGTGTGTATCTTCATTGATGTAAAAACAACAACCTTCATTGAGCAACACAAAAACTTGTCTACTGCTTATCATCTTGTTTTTGTACACACTCAGGCAAAACATGTCTAGCCATAGATCATTGCAGAAATTTTAGTCATATGATAAATGAAATTTCAGGGTATGGTAATTGCTTTTACAAACGTATGTCCTACCTGTCTTTGTTATTAAGGTGAGATTTTTTTTTAGAACTTTTGATTGATAAAATTTTATCTGATAATTTTACAAAATTTCATATGGCCACATAAGAAGGAATTAAAACTCCTGTCACCTCTGTATTATTCTAATCTGGTATTTTTAAAGACATTATTAGTGTTGTGACTGCATGTCTTTGTGTTATTAAAATTATTATATATTAAAATCATGCTATCATTCACTTGAATATGATTTCAGATAATTTCATTCTATAGAGTTCATTCATGTCAAAAGTTGAGAATCAAAATAATTCAGGGACACTGATTAATTCTATTTCTATTTTCAGGCATAAAAATCTACAAACAAGATCTCAACTGCATTTTATTAAATTCACATTTTTATGTCAGAATCATGTGCTAAGTGGTGTTGCCATGTGTAAATTCATGCAAAAATATATTAAGAACTACATTCCATGAGAACTGTTCAATAGTAACCCAGAGATGTTCTACAATCTCTCCCCTTTCTCCAAGTTACCTGATAGACATTACCGGGGCACGTCTACTTGTTTTCATCAGTCTATGTATATATGAGCATTTTAATAAATGTCAAAATAAAGAGCTTCTATGGATAAAATAATAGAAATGATTCCTTAAAGAATCTTATTGTTTAAGAGTGATTGTTAACCCAAACATTTAAACACACTGATTCTTTAATAATATACTTGGTGGCATATGTAATAGTTCACATTTTTATGCAACAACCAACCATTTCTTTTATTAGATACAAGGGCAGCTCCACAACAAGGAACTTCTGCCTGGCATTGTTATCTCAGTGTAGAGCTGTGGATAGTTAGGCCTTAGGCCTTGAGCAGAGAAACTACTAGTAGTATCATTCTACTAGATGGACAGGTTATTAAACTAATTCATTTTCCCAATAGGTTTGTGCCTCTCTCATCCTTGATTAGAGAAACTTCATTCATCAAAAGATGGTGATTAAAACTGAGACCCACCGATGCTCACTGTGAAAAGAATTACAGACTATGAAATGCTCAAACATAAATTGGAAAACTTTATTTTAACTTCCTCTACCGCAGATCTCAAGGCTTAGGAATCAATGAGGTAGAGTGGGCAGAACAATTGCAAGGAGAAGAGGCAGCGCACTGACTACAACACAACTGTTGGCCAAACACACAAGGAGTGTCACACATACGAACTCGCAGAAGTCGTGGAAAACTACTGAAGACCTGAGCCATCTCAAGCTGGACAAAATCCTTGCATGCAGGAAAGACGTAGTCATGAACTCCCTTTGCTAGCTAAAGAGCTGTTAGCAATTTATGATTGATGAAATAGGAAATTTCAGCTGTTTAAAAAGATGTAGGCCATAAGAAGCTACTATGCTCTGTTACATGGTATACATATATATATATATATATATATATATATATATATATATATGTATCAGAACTGAGTAGACTGAGATGAAAAGCAATTTAACAAGACCATGAAGTTGAGAGGTAATAGTGGAAGAAGCAAGGGATGGATGAGAGGGAATGGCAGGTGGACTTTATTAAAACATATAGTATGCATGTATGAAATTCTAGAATCAGCAAAATACCTTATTCGTTTTTCTTTTCTTTTATAGATTTCTATTAGTGTCTAAACATGCAGTTGTCTACTTTGTATTAGTTAACTCAGAAGAATGCAGCCTCTGATTTTTTTTTTTAACTTAATCGCTTAGGGCACTGGTCATAAAATAAGCTGTGGCACTTATAAACTTTAATTACAACTATTTTATATTTTATGAATGAAAAGTATAGGATGCTGAATGTAAACATCGAGCCTTTTATGATCAAGGCTCAGGAAAGATTTCTCTAAGAAAATCACTAATCAGATTTAATGAGCAAGCATCCAGTCAATGAGAACCTGGGAATACTCTTCCAGAACTCTCTGTTGTGCACATTAAGAAGCATACTTATATAGGCAACAAGACTCAGCTAGTAGATGTACTTGATTCTGATTAACCATCTTCAAAATAAATGGAATCAAATAATTTTTCCAAAGAAATCTCTTTTAAAGAAAAATACTGCTCCAAGTGTGTGACACATGATATGCATTACACGACAATCAAAATTAAGAACTTCATCATATGTTCAAAGCTGCTCAATCCATATGTATGTCTGTTTTATTACTTAATTATTCCCTGTCCCATGAAAAGATACTTCAGATAAAGGACACTGAATATTTAATAATCTAGTCAGAAACATGGAGAATCAAGTTGTTCTATAGAATTAGAACAATTTGATACCGAAATCTATGATTGCTACCAATTAGGAAAAAACTGTGTATGTGTGTGTGTACATATATGCACATAAAATGTATATACATATAGATTTTTATCTATAATATATAATTATATACTATTTTATTGTGTTATATTATATATAAAATTAAAATGCAAAACTTTGCATTGTTATTATTTTCCTGAACACATTTTCTTTTCCTTGTCTCTGATCGAATGTCTTCTATTTATTGGAATGCTCTCAGCACACTCTTTTCTAGTTTTCTAGTACTTCCCTAAAGGTCCAATTTAAATCCCATCATTTCTTTGAGGCTTTTTTCTACCATAGAAGTTATTTATTTTTCCCACCTCTAATCTCCCTCAGCACTTACAAGTTACTTGGTGACTGGCATTTATTGACTTGCATGGCTATTTTAATGTGCATTTCAAAAGCACAGCATTTTGATGTTGAAAGGGGAATTAGAGTTCATTTAGTCCCCCAGATCTCAGAGGTCAAGCTTTACTCTGAATTATTTCAACCCACTTGTCAAATAAATTTTGCCCGAACAGCTCCTCTGACAGACAGCTTGGTATCTCTTGATTAAGTATATTTTATTTCTTGACATCTAGAAGAGAAAGTTTCTTTTTGAGTTGAGAATAAATATCAAGTTACATTCACATCTAGTAACCATTTTGATTCTTCATGAAGCTATCTTCCTTTTTCCTGACATAGCAAGCTTTCAAGCTTTCGCCTACCTTAGTTACACTGAATATCCTAAGACACCCCTTGAGTAGTATGAGGTGAATGTATTACTCAGCCATAAAAAGTATCTTTTATTTTATATGCTGTGACATAACAAGGATAGCCTAAAATGTATTACAATTAACCACTGTATAAAATTGAGCTTACCTTGTGTTATGTTCTCATGTCTTATTCACAGCACATTTACTAAATCAAATAGTCTCTTTAGTGATTGCCGTAGTGATTCATAAATTGTGTTGGAGGTTGAATTACATCATGTGACATCTGATAGCAGGTAACAGAGAGAAAACTAGCGAAGGAAAACAAGCGTGTTCTCACTTCCCGTAAGTCAGGAAGCCTATGGTGAGAAGCCTACGGTGAGAAGCCTTTTGATTGCCTCATCTCAATTAATTATATACTGAACTGCAAAGC
Organism: Acomys percivali; assembly: GCA_907169655.1. Classification (NCBI taxonomy): domain Eukaryota; kingdom Metazoa; phylum Chordata; class Mammalia; order Rodentia; family Muridae; genus Acomys; species Acomys percivali. Next base: position 100,844,085 of record OU015753.1, read on the forward strand.
AAACAAGTGCCCACTGAGCTTCTCGGGAAGACCAGAGGAGGATTTGTTTTTATGTGATTTTGTTTATATGGGTCAGTACAACCACATTAGGTCTTTGTTTGCAGAGAATAATACCTAAGGAAACGACTTAAAGGGAATGATTGTTGATTTTGGCTTAAGATTTCAAAGATGTCAGTCCTTCATAGCCAGGAGGCAAGGGAGAGCACAGAAGCTCACCTTGTGGTGGTGAGCAGTCAACGCAGAGCATAATCTCCTAAAATCTCTTACAATCATAAACTCCTCTGACATCCCCTCACCTTCTCTCCTCCTATGCACCTGGATTTCTTGTTTTTCCTTATCTGTGAACAGATTAAGCCATTGCTCTTCTTTGTCTTCTGTGAAGAATGGAGCAGGCCCTACAAATGTCGCTTCTGCCACTAAAGAATAGAATAGTGGCTTGAGAAAGCATCTCTTTCAGTCTGACGAAAAGTTCAATTTTAATAATATAGACTTACATTTTGTAGATATTTCTTAATATTTATAATTCTTCTCAGTATGAAGATAAGTGTTTGATGTAATGTAGGTCATAGAATTAGTTAAATTCCTGCGTCAGTATCCCACAGTATCAATGTCCTTAATGTTTTAGGGTCTATGTATATATTCAATTCAATTCAATTCCATTATAACCAGAGAGTGAGATTTTAAGTTGGAGCTATAAGGAAGAGAAGGCACCTGGAGATTGTGGCAATGTGTGACTTTGGAGTGTTGAATGCTGTAATAACTTCCTAGATCCATAGGTAGCCTTTTGATTCTGCATTATTTTAATCAAGAAGGCAGCAGATTCACTGGTGTTGAAAGTTGTGATGTGATTATTACTAGCTTTGATTCTTCTTTTCTTTACATTGTAGAAGGTTTTTTTCTTTAGATCCCACTGTCTAAAACAGCAATGTTCAACTTTTCCTAAGGACAAACGAGTAAAAACCTATAAAGGATGGCAATGCTCTTTTAACTTTTTTTATTTTTTATTTTTGTAGTTTTATGATTTGAAAATACAAAAAGGTAAAAAAAATTGAGGGGGTAACCAGAAGACATCACAAATAAGGTGGGTCTTAGTGTGATTTGTCAACAGAAAAGTAAAAAAGTCATTAGAAAGTAAGAACTATGAGAAACATCATTCAGCCACCCCTCAGTGTTAAGGTTATAGTCTCCTTTGGTTAGGAAAACATGAAGCTTTAAGGTCTACAATCTGTGACAACCTTCATATCTCTTGGTAATGATTCAATGGGCTTCTTGACATTTACAGTATGAATCAACCTTCAATTTATGTAGTTCTTTTTTATCTTTCTTTTTTTAATATATTTTATTAATTTATTCATATTACATCTCAATTGTTAGGCCATCCCTTGTATCCTCCCATTCCTCCCTCCCTCCGCTTTCCTCCTATTCCCCTCCCCTATGACTGTGACTGAGGGGGACCTCCTTCCCCTGTATATGCTCATAAGGTATCAAGTCTCTTCTTGGTAGCCTGCTGGCCTTCCTCTGGGTGCCATCAGGCCTCCCCATCCAGGGGACATGGTCAAATATGGGGCACCACATCAGTGCATGTGTAATTATTTCTTTATACAGTGAGTATCTCACGTGTAACTTAACATACATGTGTGGAATATATTGATTACAGGTCTTAAGTTAGTCTACTATATCTTTTGACAATGGGTGAACAAATATAATCATTTTGGTAGTCAACATTACTGTCCTCATGATGTTAGTGACTGTCAAGGACATCAGTAAAACACATATCCCTGTGTGTCTAAAAGGATCTTATGAGAAAAGATTTACTGTGAGGCAAAGACCCATGATTGAGATGAATCCTAGCATTTCATAAGTAAGCATGAGGAAATGAATGGCTATATGCATTGGAAAGGGAGGATTCTGGGATGTTTGTTATTTCCTTTCTCTGTAAACTAAAACAATTGCTGTTTTCTGTGTTTCTCAGTTCTAAAATGTCATAAATTTTGAACAGTAGAGAAGACTTTATTTTATGTAGTTCAAAACATGGTTTCATTGTTTGTTCTGTTTGTGATAGGGAACTTTGTACATATCCAGCACAGAGAACGTCATACACCTGTGAATGTATGTTAAGTCAGAAGAGTTAGGTTTAGTTAGAATTATTGTCCTGTTGTCTGGCTGTGGTGAAGTAAGAGGGAAATAGTGGGGCTGTGGCTGTTATAGGGATCATCAAGATCATAACCTCAGTAGATGAAAATGACATTTAAGCTCACTCAGCAATGAAGAGAGGAAAGTGTAGAATAAAGGGTGGTTAAAAAACCATTAGGCATGTAGAAAGTGGGTATTGCCAGAGGCAAAGATATTGTAAGAACTGGGTATTCTAACAGATGCCTCGCTTAGGGGTAGTCATAAAGGAGATGCTTCAAGTCATGTTTAGAGGAACCCCACTCACTAAGCATGTCCTGACTGCATGGATGGCCTAAGGGAGTGTGACGACGATGAAGCCCATGGCATGGTGGTATTCAATCATCAAAGACCAAAGACCCGAGAAACCAGTGTTTCAGGAAAAAAATGAGAATCAAGTCACCACAAGGTGGGGTAGGAGTAGTTTTGTAAGGAAGGACAATAAACCTAGAGCTCAGGAGTTTCTATGGGCCAGATAGATGTTACACAAATGCTAAAGAATGGGCAAAGCTGGAGTTTTTTTCTGATTTTGTGGGAAGAGTAGCACAGAATAAAGTCATAAGCAGCAAAGTTAAGTGTAGTCTTTTATAGGAAATGGTAGAGATGACTGTATGACAATTGTCAGACAGTAAAGTTGCTTAAGAATATAGGACTTAGAAACTGTTAAAAATAAATGTAATTGCTACATTCTCAAAGGTTTCAGGAAAACTTTTTGTTTTGTTTTGTTTTTGTTTTACTAACACAATAAAACTAAAGGTTCCTCTTTATTCGGAGATACCAAGCAGAGTCTGTCTTTGTATTTTCTTTCCACATTACAAATATTTAATAGCTACTGATTATTTCATAATCATAAAGTAATCATAATCATAAGTTTTTTTAGCATGTTTGTTTATTCCTGAAAATTCACATTCATCTCTCAAATCCTTCTACATCTTTAAACTATGTAAAAGGTCCCATTTCTATTTGTACAACATTCACAATTCATGGCCTCAGCTTACATTTTTCCTGGTACAAAGGAAATGGAAGAAAAAAATCCAAAGAAAAAGAAATTTGTTTAGGAAGTAAGTATATAGAAAATTATTTCATATTGCACAGCTCTTTGAAAACATGCAAATTGAAATTAAATTGAGATAATACTGTTCAACAATCTGAATTAGAAAGGGAAAAGTAAAAAAACTAAGCAAATGTGAGCAATGACTTAGGGAAACTAGATCCTGTGCACCCTGGTGTGGGTAGACCATAAGGACCCAACCAGGCAGGAAAGCCACTTACCCATTTGCCAGTACTAAGCATGTGGTTGCTGAATGACCAGCGATTGCACAGATGGGACAAATGGCTAAACAGTGCACCATGTATGTTTGCTGTGTTGCCTATAGGTGCATATAAATAAATAATTTCTTAAAATAAAATATTTAAAAATAATGTAGTAAAATAATATCCATGCACAGAAGCATAACATTCTGAATCATAGCAGGATTCAGCGGATTTTCTATATAGCTATACAAATTCAAGGGCACATTTTTTAAATAATATTTTCACATTTATAATTAAATGGTAACAATTTTAAGTTTTTGTTAGTTAGCAGCCTAATTTACATAGTGACATTTAGTTAACACAATTTAACCCTGTTCCAGGATTGGAAGACTTCATTGTAAATTGATGTATAAGTAAGAAATTCTTTCATGGTCTGTAACCAACTGTTAGATCCAACTCTTGAAATATCTTAGCTGAGCTGAACAATCCACACTATGTCAGAGGCAAAAATAAATCTTTAATGTTTCAAGTAGTAGAGGTCAGTATTAAAAAGACAGCTTGCATTAATATTGGAAATTCTTGCATAGATATGTTCACGCTTCTGTGACCTTAAGGGACATTTGCTGAGGCATGCCCATGCCCAAATGAAAACACAGAGCAACACATGTTCCCAATGTATTCATAAATAACAGATAATGTTTTAAACTACATTTTTTTCAAGCTGTGTCTGTGAAATGTTGAGAGGCTTTTCTGTTTCTTGAAGGAAGAAACAAAAATAGACATCTAAAGATATCCCTATTATAAGCATTAACCAGCTGTTGCCATGCAGAAACTATAGGTCCCTATTCATTGTAAAAGCTAAGTAAATTTGTCAATAACTAAAGGAGTTAAATTCACTAACATAAAAAATAAACATGTAATGTTTGTATGAGAAGGACTTTTCTGTGTACATTTATCAATGTTAGAAATGAATTGATGCATATGAGATTATAAATATATTAGTTGTCAAAAGATGAGCTATTGATAATTGCATTACCATGAAGTAGACATTTTATTAGCAACAATGACAGGTATAGTCTAGGATAATACCAACAAATAAAGCATATTGATAACAGGTTGTATTTCCTCTAGAAAAGATATATTCCCTGTAAGCAGATGACCTGAGATACTTATAATTACACACACACACACATACACACACACACACACACACACACACACACACACACACATATGCAGGCAGCTGAAGTATACAAGGAAGAGTCTGATTGTGTCCAAAGAAAGCATATATTAATCTGAGCAGACAGAATTCAGAAAACTAATGCATGTATTGTGTGCTGTTATCCATTCGTTTTCAGAAATGAGAAAATTATTTTTGATGAATAAGTAGACATGTCTGATAACTTGAAGTTTATTTCTTAAAGAGAGTTAAGAAAAAACACTGAGACTATTGAGCTATAATAATGATTTTATAGCCATGACCATTACCTAAAACTATAATATATGGAATAGACAGGGTTTCAGACACATTAAGCAGTATCGCAAAAGAAGATGTCAGTGCTGTTAACAAGATGCCACAGAGACAAATAACACCCTGCGCTCTCGTTGGGGGATTGCCTTCAGGAAATTTGGAACGTCACCTTTGTCTATGAAATACAGAGAGTGAAAAAGCAAATACTTACTAGATTTGTGAAGCTTAAGTGAATTCATCTATGTAAAGAGCGTTTGGTCACCTGCGGCATTTAGAGATGGATTGGTTAGCTGTCACCATCGTTTGTCCTAGTCTTTATTACTGCTTTATAACTGAGTGGAATCTAGCACACTGGGCTTTCATTCTGTATGCTCAGCTATAGAGGATCGGGATTAATGGAATAGCTGTTCTGGTTTACCTACATTGTCTTAACTGCGCTGAATGCTAGAGTAAAGACAATGATCAATATAGACATGGTCTTCCTTTCTGCAGAGTATTGTGACTGGGAAGCTAGGCAATTAAAACGAGTTGAAATGAAGGGGAGGGTGCCCCAAGAGAGTCACATGTAGATAAAAGTACTTTAAAAAAATCAAGTCTTTCCCAGCAGTGATTTCCAAGGTTAGGCCCTGGATTTGTAGAGCTAAGAAAGCTCCCATTAAGAGGTGAGATGCTTTAGTGGCTGTTCTTTTCTTAATCCCATTAAGTTTAAAGAAACATAATTTGAAAGTCTATTGGGGGCATAATGAATTATGGTAGGAATTGAAGTAAGAAACAGCTCTTGCAAGAAAGTCTAAGTAGCTTATACAGCATAATAATAAACATCATTAAAAGAGTAAAAGCCATCATTGCTTCTCTGAGTTTATATCATTCACTCTTCCATGAACCTTTTCTTATTCCTATAAGATATCTGTACCAGATGTTGTCTAAAAACTGAGAGATGAAACAGACACATGCCCCTATGCCTAACCCAGAAGGTAACTCCATGTGGTGGACACTTTCAAATGAAAAATTAGTCTTCTCTAAGGGAGAAAATTATTACTCTTAAGGGTAAGCCCCATGCCCTGCAGTAGGTGATAAACACTAAATGAACTCAATGGCATCTTTGGTACCTTATATTTGTGTACATATTATGGTTTTGAGTTTTGAGGGTGTTGAATCTTTTTAATTTTTTACTTATACATATATATATATATATATATATATATATATATATATATATATATAAACACACACACACACACAATAAACTACCTGTAGCAAGAAAAACCATGAATGACACAATCAAGAATTACATAAATGTTACATTCTTCATGTTTTGGCTATTTGTATTTGAAAGTATTGAAGAAAACATCTTTCCTATCTAGGTGCATCTAAAATTCTGAATGTAAATCAATCTCCATCCCTTTTTGTCATTATCAACTTAAAACATCTGTCTAGACCTAAAAACATCTTAATCCTTAAACAACTAAGCTTCATTGTAAAACTAGGCTACCCGGTCTTCAACTCCATCAGAGACTTGAGAAGGAATAAACTTGATTACCTGAATATATAGGCTGTGGTGGCCCAGGACTGTAGGGTTTCCTGAAGGAGGGCAGAGGCAGGAGGATCATGGGTTTTGTAGTTGTTTTTTTTTAAATAAGACTTGTGTGTGGAAACATGAGTCTGCATCTATATGTATTTCTTGGGTTTTACATTTCGCTCTTTTTCTTCTCTGCCTTTTCCTATTCAAATTTGTTTGCTTTTGTTTTATCTTATTTCATTTTCTTATTAATCCACAAATGTTTGTTTGATTTCTAAGGAGAGCCAGAAAAGGTATGGATCTCTATTGAAGTCATGATGTGGAGAACCTAGTGGAAATTAGAGGAAGAGAAACTTTAGTCAGAATATATTATATGAAAAAAAAAACTATTTTTCAGTAAAAGAAACAACTAATCATAAGATAGAATGACTAATTAATAAGACCCATAGGAATAAAATGGATGGCTAAGAGCACTTGCCACCCTTGTAGGTATCTTTGCAGAGGATCTGGATCTGATTTTGACCATTCATATGGGGACTCATCATGTGAAACTACATTTCTGGGGGACCTAATGCCCTCTTCTGACTTCTGTAGGCACCAGGCAAACATGTGCTATCCAGACATATGCACAGCAAAACATTCCTGTACAAAAATGTATTAAATAAATCTAAAAACAATAAAAACCAAGTCTATAAATAAATAAAAAATTATCAGGCAGTCAATTAAGACTGCCTTTGATATAAACAGGTGTTTATAATATATATACTACACATTTGATGAAAGTAAATTTCTTATGAAGAATATCATGATAACATTTATCTTGATACTTTATTCATAATGTTTGACATTATTAATATTATTTGACATTGTTTTAAAACCCTCTTTCCTCTCATCCTACCCCTTATGTATCAAACAATAAGACTTGACTAGTGAATTAGACTTATAGCTAAACTGAAATATTTCTCCATGTAAGAGACTTCCATGTGGTCAATTCTCAGTAAATTATGGGGAACAAATAAATACATAAACTTGAAAATGAAGCTTTACATAGAAATTGCAATGTATGCATGTGCATTGTTTTAGAATGTACCCATTACCCTGACCAGTGTCGTCAGGAAACATCATGTTTTCTTCGGACAAACCATTTTTTTTCTCTAATCCTTGATTTAAACAGTGTTTCCTGAGAGTATTACTCTAGTAAACCTCAAAATCAATTGGAAAGTAATTTCAATATTTAAAAAACCTTAGTTAGTTGTAGTTGACAATCTTTTAGAGCACCCCTCCCCTAAAAAAAGCAAAACAGAAAATGAAGATGTGTCAAGTGCAGCAGCACTTAAGCCATTATGGCTGACGCCCTCTGTGTTAACCTATAACCTCTGGGTGTTTGGATAATAATTTATTCATTAAACCATTAACTCTCTTTCCAGCAGTTTTCCCTATGAATTTTTAACTGGGGCAATTCTCTAGACGTTTTCCTCTTCCAAGTCACCCCACCATTTCTCTCTTTGTGCCATTCCCGCCTTGCTGTGATCTGAATGTGATGTCATGCTGAAATTCCTTTCTTTACATGTCGCTTTGCTTAAACATTCTACAACCCTCTGGAGCCTGCACATTTTGGAGCAATAGCTCATGTTTGCTTATTTTCCTTGGCTGGTTTCTGTACTTCCCGTTATACTGGGGAAGAACAAAACAACTTTATGCAGTTAAAGATTTCTTCAAGTTCAAATATGTAAAAAAAAAAAAAAAAAAGTTTCTTCTTAAAACCTCTGAGAATGTGTCTAAAGAAGAGCTATGAAATCTAAGACCAACGGCCTCCTCTACAACTTGGTCTATACTTAGTAATGACAATTTGGTACTCAGTTTAATGTCAGATCTTGGGATCTATCTTTTGATGATTGGTATGAGGGTCTGGAACACTTGACCACTTCCTTTATATGTGCTGGTGATTTTTATCAGTGTTGTTAATTTTCTGTCTTCCTATAAGACTTGATGATCCTAGCTGGATAACACGAAAATTATTTTTGTCTTAGTTCTTATACTTAAAAGCTGTAATATTTAAAACATTTCAAGCATGAAGCCAAATATGCCTGTGTATATATGTGTGTCTACTTCTCCATGTGGTTGTATCTGTATAGAAAGCAGGAAGGGCAGTCAGGTATTAGTCCTAGGGTCTTGGAAAAGTTCACGATGGAGTAATTTTTATTAACTTACTTCTGCTCCCAGAGATTCAGTGAATGAAGTAGTCTGTTCTCTGTTGTTCCTGCATCTGTATGTGGGTGCTGTGTTTCAACAATATAGCAGTGGCTATATTTTCTCAACAAATAGAGGCAAAACAGAGATATGAAATCATTTTGTTTAAGTCAATGTACTTTGTAGTTCTTCCTAATTTTGAAGCAGGTGCTAAAGGAAGAGAAGACAGTAACGTATGTAGAGAAAATCTCGGTACTGCGAGAATTCTTGCTCAAAAATAGGTTCATTTTGGTTCCGTGAAAACCCTTAATTTTGCTGATTTTGGTTTCAGAATGTAAAGGCAATGGATTTACCCTCTGACAGGTATGCCACTTGGAGTCTGTGGCAAACAATAGAACAGACATTAAAAAAAAAATGAAGCCAGGCTACAGATACAGCTACTTGGTTTTTGCCTCTGAATAATGTCTGGTGACAACACAGATGTTAAACACAAAATATTACAGGGATTAATTCACAGTGCTCTAGTTTGAATCCAAGGTCATGTGCAGTGCAAACAATAAGTTACAGCCAGGCATTCTGTAGTGGCAATTAAGGACCACCTAGGGTGGGGGTGAAACTGAAGGTGCCTCTGACCCTAGGAGGTCGGCTCTCACTTCAGTGCACTGCCTCTGAATGCCTTCTCCTCAATATAAATTAAACAAAAGTGAATTTTCTCCCCTTTAGGGAACAAACAATCCATGCATTAGATCCTGCAGCCTAAGCATTTCCTGCTTCAGAATCACAACTGAATCTCCACTAAACTGCAATTAGCATTTTAATAGTATTAATAACATTCCTGATTTTAACAATCTGAAGCCTTCTGCTTTTTTATTGATGTCTTTTGTTGCAATTTTGTCTAATAGTGTGCCCAGGGTAGCAAAACATAGCCAATTAGAGCATTTGCCAAACAGCAAGGAAGCGGGATCATTTCAATTCTGTTCAACTAAATATAAACATTTCCAGACACAAGACTAAGAGAGACACTGGATATACAAGCTTTAAGGCCCTTCCTTACTGCTCTGCAAAAGTACAAGACTGATAGTTTGCAATACTAATGTCAAGATGCTGATCCAGACTGGTGGCATCATGTGATGTCTCTGAAGCCTGAGATCTGTATATCAGGGTTGTATTAGAGCAAGGGACCAATGCATAGGATGAATATGGAAGATTTTGAGCTTTGGTCCTTGACATGACTACTTTTTAAGTACAGAGAGCATGTTATTGGAGACATCAGAGAAAAAACAAGGTAAGGGAGGAGTCCAATCTGATCATGGCCAGCCAACTAAAACTGGACCAGGAGAGGCTAGAGAAGGGAAGGAGAGCAAGAGAGAAGGCATGGCCAAACAAGAGATGTGGCCCAGGCCAAGAGAAAGTGTGTCTTAGTTAGGGTTTCTATTGCCGTGAAATGACACCATGACTACAGCAACTCTTATAGAGGAAAACACTTAATTAGGGTTGGCTTCCAGTTTACTCCATTATCACCATGGTGAGAAACATGGTGGCATGGAGGCAGACATGGTGCTGGGGAAGGAGCTGAGGGTTTAACATCTGGATCCACAGGCAGCAGATGGAGACACCTTGAGCCAAGAGGCCTGATTTGAGCTTCTAAGATCTCAAAACTCCACCCACTGGTGACATACTTTCTCCAATAATCCCATACACATTCATTACTCTACTCCCTGCTAGACCATGGGGGGGGGGGCATTTTCTTTCAAATGGCCACACAGGGGCGTAGCCGAAATGACTGAGTTATATAGAGATCAGGCTGGGAGAAGGGAAGCTGAAACTTAGCCCTCGAGATGGAGAGATGTAAGGTAGGAAGGTGAGACGTACTGTGAGGAACAGCGGGTTCATAGTGAGTTTTGTCCTGGGTATGAGTCCTGAAGTCTAATATGCATTATCTAACATACTCAGTATTTTTCTTGAGTAGATTCTCTGATTATATGCTTAAATTAAAAAGAGAAAAGCATTCATTTCAGTTAAGTCACTATAACTATGTTAGGTACAAAGTACTGTACCACCACCACCACCACCCAACCCTAAAAATGGCAGTGCTTTGAAATTTTCCTAATCAGAGGAAGTACTTTGGCTGGGTAAACAGAAGGATTTTTATCAGCTACATGAGCCATAAATTTGGGTTTCTGTTTACCAGAACACAGATCTTCCTAAAGCAAGTTCCAATTCTCAAGAAGCATCCTGAATTCTCCTGGCACCTCCCTTAACCTTCCTGAAAGGCCAGTCACATTGGACAAGGGCCTGCATAGCCTGTATCAACTTACATCCCCATCTTGCTGACTGACATATAAAACTAGCTTACTGGGTCTTGAGGTAGCACTATTCCCAATTTTCTGAAAGCAGGAAATTGATTTCTAAAGTGGTATGTAAGTCTGCACTCCCGCCAGCAACAAAGGAGTGTTCCCATTTCTCCACATCCTTGACAGCATGTGCTGTCACTTGAGTTTTTGATCTTAGAAATTCTAATAGGTGTAAGATAGACTTTCTCAGAGTCCTTTTGATTTGTATTTCCTTGATGACTAAGGACCTTGAGTGTTCTTTTAAGTGCTTCACAGGTATTTGATATTCCTCTACTGAGAAGTATCTTTTTTTGTTGCTCCATTTTTAAAATTGGGTTATTATACAACCACTTTGGAAAGCAAACTGGTGCTTTTTGAGAATATAGGGAATAATGCTCCTCAAGACCCAGCTATACTACTCCTGGCCATATACCCGAAAGATGCTCCATCACATCACAAGGACATTTGCTCAACTATGTTCATAGCAGCTTTATTCATGATAGCCAGAATTTAGAAACAACCTAGATGTCCCTCAACCAAAGAATGGATAAGGAGACTGTGGTACATTTATACAATGGAATACTATTCAGGTATGAAAAATAAGAA